>CP139509.1:387273583-387873583 GCA_021014915.2 Artemisia tridentata subsp. tridentata
TCTCGGGTCAGGTTACACAGACCGAAGTTGTGAGGATATCATGAAACAATTTAAGGAATTGACGGATAAATGTACAAAATTGTCACAGGAGGTTCTTGGACTAAGGAAGGAGTTGTCTACAGTCAAAGCTTCTCAAGGTGCTGAGATAAGAAGGCTTAAGCTCAGGGTTACCCATCTTGAGGGGAGGTTGAAGAAGAGTTCCAAACTATATTTGGAAGAGGATGCTTCCAAACAGGGGAGGAATGATCAGGAGGCTGTAGTGAATGCTCAGGATCAGGAAGTTGTAATGGGTTCAGGGGAGGTTGTCAAGAAATCAGGTGAAAATGTTGGTGGTAAGAGTGAAAAAGTTGTTGACTCTGCTGGAGCAGAACACTCTGCTGATGGGCTAAAGGTTTCTGCTGTTGATACTGAGAAGAGTGCAGGAGAAAAGGACTCTGCTGAATCAGATGATGAAAAGATGACTTTAGCTGAAGTACTTTTGAACATGAACAAAGGAACTAAAACACCCACACCATCACAACAACAACCTGCTGCTGAATCTACACCACATCATGATAAAGAAGCTGCTAAAGAACTTGAAAGGCAACTTCAAGAAAAGGCCTTAGCTGATGAACAAGCTCAGATTGCTCAGGATGAGGAATATGCAAGAAGTATTGCAGCTGATGAGGAAAGAAATATGTTTGAATTTAAGGAAAGCCCTACATCTAAAGAAGTTAGTCAAGAAGAGTTCAATGAACAATTGCAGTATTTCTTAGACTCTGATATGATTGTAAGAGGTGAAGCTTTCTTGATAACAAATGATGAGCAGTTGGAAGGAAGTGAAAAGACAGAAGAGCTTGTTGAGTTTATACTCAGAAAGAATGGAGTAGCTAAGTGGGAAGAGCTGATTATGAGGATTAAAGAAGCATAGAAGCATGGTTACAAACCAAAGTCATCTTCAAGGAAAGCATTGGTTAATGATATGAAGTATTATTTGAAGAATGCAAGAAATTATCAGATGAAGGATTTCTAGGGAAAGTCAGATGCTATAATTGAAAAGGAATTTTATGAAACTTATGCTAAGCTAAATCCAAGAAAAGTTTCTGAAAAGAAGAGAAAGCCAGAGGTTATGGAATCTGACAATATGAAAGCATCTGGAAGTGTTTCAAAGAAGCAAGATGACAAGGAAACCATGGAGAATGAGAGGGAAGAAGTTAAGAAAGTCATTGGTTATAAGAGGACTGGTAGAAGAATAAAGCAGGTGGCTAGAAAGAAGAGAAGAACTCAGTTAGTATTGATGAGTGATTCAGAGAAAGAGGGTAGTGTTTCTGAGAAAGAAGAAGTGACTGGTGAGCATAAGTTTGAAGAAGTGACTGCTGATGATATGAAAAGAACAATGGATCTTACAACTCATGTACCACAAAAGGAACCAGAAATTGTAAATGCAGTTCCTTTAGATACAAAGTATTCAATCATATCCTATTCACATACAGTCAGGGATGGAAGTGAAGCTTACTGGGAGTTTAAGAGGTCTAATAATCTGTATTATGGATTTGTTAGATTTTCTCAGATGCTAAATTTTATGGATAGAGATGATGTGATGCAGATGTGGAGGTTATATAAAGAAAAATATAGTGATCAGAGACCAGAGGTGATATATGAAAGAATTCACTAATACTTTTTGAAGAACATGTTTGAGCCTGATGAGAGAGATCTTGAATGGAGAGATTTGTTGAACTCCAGAGTTGATAGGTGGTATTTGTATCAATCTTGTGGAGTACATGAATTGGTTTGTAAGGGTGTTAAGGTCTACATGCTTGTGGAGAAGGATTACCCTTTGAATAACAATACAGCAGTGATTACTCAGATGTTAAAGCCTGGAATGTTGACATTGCAGAATAGTTTCTTTTCAGATGATCAGGCTTATAAATTGATAAGGAAATATGAGAAGATTCTTGAATCAAAGACATCAAAACAGTAAAGTGTTTGGAAGCATCCTCCTGGTGATTAGCTGGATTTAAGGAAACTTGATGATTTTTGAAGAAAAATATCAAGTTTAGGGGAGGATTGTTGGGTCTAAAAGATGTTGCTGATTCGAGAAACATAACTCTGCTGATTAGTACAATGACTCTGCTGTTTGTGACTCTGCTGGTTTGGGATAATAGGCATAGTGTAACTCTGCTGCTAGCTCACGAAGACTCTGCTGCTAGAAGATTTACTCTGCTGCTTATTAGATATGTATAGTATGTTAAGGATAATTATAGAAAAGATACGTATGAATATTTTTCTTGTATAGGAAGTCTTGTAAACCGACTAGGACTCCTTACGCTATAAAAGGAGGTTCTAGGGTTAGGGTTAGATATCGATTATCTTAGCATACGTATTATTGTTTACACTTCAAGGTTTCTGTAACCCTATTGCTGTTGAGCAATCGTATTAATATATTGAAGTGTTGTTTGAGAATTCGTTTGTGTTTTAATTCTTCTTAAGATCAAATATTAAGTTCCGCATAATATTTGATATACAACTCAAGATCAGTTTCTATACCGATTGTCTTAGATTTATCTAAAGCAATTAATAAGATCGTGAAGCTCAACTGGGATCAACATTTTCCCTCTTTGCCCAAGCAGCAGACTTAACTACTTGCCTACCAGAATTAACTGTTGGCTTAGCAGAATTAACTGCTGGCTTTGTAGTTGTCCCCTTTTGTTTCCAAACTTGTTTTTGGACCACTGCTTTTGTTTGAATGGGCCTTTGAACGGACTTTGGTGCATGTTTGAAAGATGTTTTTGCACCCTTAGCTGTTGATTTTGGGTAAACAGTCATATATGGTCTAGCAGAATTAACTTTATTGAAGCCAGACTTAACAGAGACTGTTGTGGGTTTAGTTCTGTTAACCGTAGAACTAGAGTGAAAATGAGATTTAGGTGTTTGCCTTTTGTGGTTCACTCTATTGTTTTCATACCCAGATACCCAATGGTTGCAGAAAGCTGCAAGATGGTCAAAACTACCACATGTATAACAAGCTTTGTTGGAAAAAGCAAAGTCATCACCTAATTGGTTAGACTTGAGGTTATTCCAATTTCTTTGGTTACCTCTGGGCTTGCTAGTGGATCTGTATTGTTCACAATATCTAACTGGTTGCCTAACATGCTTAATGTTTGATTTAGGCTTATCAGTATTGTGTTTGACTATCTTAGGAACACTTGTTCCTACTTTCTTAACCACTTCAGGTTTAGACATAACCTGTTCTTCTTTATCACTATCAGTTGTACTATCCTCAACAACTATAGCATCTCCTTTCTTAACAAAGGACACCTTGTCCTGATAAAGTAAAGTTTTATCTAAACTTTCACTTACTTTTTCTATCTTAGGACCCTCAGTAGATTTAGAACCATATTCCATTATTGGTTCTTGAAACTCAGCAAAACCTGTGTGTGCTAGGTCAACACCTGGAGGTGAAGGAACACCTCTATATTGTGGAGGAACAGATTTGTATCCTAAACCAGACTTAGCTTTATCGATTACTTGAGCTTCCCAAATCTTATTCATTCCCTCTGAGGCATGAGCTAAAGCATCTACAGTTATCTTAACATTTTCAGTTTTATTGTTGGCTTCAGCTAATTGTTTACTTTGACTAGTAAGTAATTCATCTCTAAATGCTATGCCTCTTTTTAGAGCATTTAAGTCATCAGTAAACCTTGATTCATTACCTTGAAAGTGTGCAATTTGCTTTTCAAGCACACCTATAGCTCTTTTATGATTACTTAAATTAGCTAAGGCAATAATTAGTTCTTCTCGCCTATTATCAGCTTTTCTTTTAAGTTCTTCATTATCTTTAAGAGCAGAACATGATTCAGAACATTTGGTTATGGAATTTACCTCTGAATCAGAGAAGGCCATTAGAGCAGTCTCAGTGGCCACAAGAGAAGCATTTATTGGTGCTTCCTCTTCATCAGCCATGAAGCTCCAGTCATAGTTAACCCCATCTATGGCTAGCATAGCCCTTGGTTCTTCAACTGTGACTTCCTTCTTCTTCTCTTGCCTATACCATGTGCTTCTATTATCCTGCTTCCTTGGGTTTCTACATTCTTTAGCAAAGTGTCCTAACCTGTGACAGTTGAAACACTCTACTTTCTTCTTATCAAACCCAGCAGTTTCATTACCATCAATGGTAATCTGCTTACCAGTTCTCTGCCAGAACTTCTTAGCCCTCATGCTAAGTAAAGCAACCTGCCATTTGATGTCCATCTCTTCCAAATCATTATCATCCAACTGATCAAGATCTTCATGAATTAGAGGAGAACCACTAGTTTCCAGACTTCTTTAGACTTTGTTCAACAATTTTGAAGTTATTGAACAAATCATTGAGTTTCATGGTTTCAATATCTGGCTTGTTCATCCAGACAACCACATGAGTATGGAACTCATCAGGAGACTTCTCAAAAACTTCATGTTGAGATCTTCCTTTGCTATCTCAACACTCAATACACTTAGCTGACTGACAAGCTTGTGTAATCTAGAAAACAACTTATCAAGAGATTCATTGCTATTTGAACTGAAATTTTCAAATTGTTGTTTCAGCAATGTCTTTTGTGTTTTCTTGGTAGTTTCATTACCACCAAACCATGCACAAATCTCTTCAAAAAGAGTTTTTGCATCTGGATACTTGCTAAAGGATAGCATCTGTGTTGGTCCACGAATTGTATGTGGATCACTAAGTAGTCTTGAATACCTAGTAGATGGTTAGGATAAATCCGAACCAATCTAATTGAGAAACCCTAGGTGATTGTTATTTTTAATGCGGAATCTTAACAAGAACAATGAAGAACACACACAGATATCACTAACTTCGTATATTGATTATAATCACAATAGTGAACTCGTACAACTCTCACACCCGAACTAACAATCTTTAGGGATCCTTTTATAACACAAGGAAACCCTAATACTAACCGACTCAGAAGATATTCACAAATCTTCTATAAAGATACATACACGTTTTGTATCTTTTCCTAACATAACTCTAACAGACTTTCCTAACTTCATGACCAGACTTAACTTTACAAGTCAACCAGACTTAAACATGCTACCAGACTTAACATTACATTACCAGACCTAATAACATAAACAGACCTAACTTAGATAAACTACCAGACCTAAGTTGTCTGCTCTTGATTCGTATCATAATTCCCAACAATCCTCCTCTAACTTGATCTTCATGCTCCATGAACTTCAAGTTCTTCTGATTAAGCCTTCTGAGGATTGAATCTTGAACACTTTGAACTGTATTTAGGTCGTGTTCCTTTCTAGCTGCTTGAATCTTGATAAGCTCTTCTGATATGGTCTTTGCAGCAACATTGACTATATGTACATCAAATTCATTTAAGTTCCAGACTATTCTCATCACTTCCAAATGTGTTACCATCTGTGAGAGGTGAATCATTGAAAATGTAATGGATTTAAAATCTCTTTACCAATAGCCATTACCACTGGAGTAGCCAATGTTTTGGTGTGTAAGACCATGGTACACTGATAACCATATGATTTTTAGCAAATCATCAGCTTATCAACGGATTTGTTAAGTCTTTACCAAAAGCCGTTTGCTTCTGGACTAGTCAATTCTTTGATGGAAAAGCACCTCATCATGGTGAATTGATTACCATTTATGGTTTTCCACAGCCTTTACCACAAGCCATAACCTTGTGGGCTAGCCAACTCTTCACTTATCTTAGATATGGTGAGTTGAATACCATACAATTTTTGGCAAATTGTCAGCCATAAACGGATTTGAGCAATCTTTACCTGTTAGCCGTTTGCTCAGGATTAGCCAGTCCTTATGTTGATGAGACAAGGTGGACTGATAACCTTTTGATGTGTTAGTGCAAAGCACCTCCACCAAGTGAGAAGTTCCAATAGTCTCACTCAACAACTTGTGAAAATATACTTAATCCAGCATTACCTATAAAAGAAATAAAAGATACATAAAAATATATATACAATTTTTTTTTTTTTCACTAACTGAGATAGAAACAAAACTACAAGACTTAAAAATAACCTAAATGCTGGAAAGTACTCATACTTAACATACTTTACAGTTTGACCTCCCCTTAGGCCAAACCTCCCCTTAACTCAAACTAGGGGTTCATCATACCAATGTTAACTACCAGATAATTGAATCTAGGACCATCAAATGCCTTAGTTAACAGGTCAGCAACATTAAAATCTGTATGTATTTTCTCCACTCTAATCAACTTCTTTTCAAAGCAATCTCTAATGAAGTGATGCCTGATCTCTATATGTTTAGTTTTAGAGTGATATACTGGGTTCTTAACAATACAGATAGTACTCTTATTATCTATGTGGATAACAGTATTCATAAAATTCAAACCATAGTCCAGCATCTGATTCTGAATCCACAAAACTTGTCCACAGCAATGAGCAGCTGCTACATACTCAGCCTCAGTAGTTGAATTAGCCACAATCGTCTGCTTCTTGCATTGCCAAGATATTAACCTCCTTCCAAGGAACTGACAACCCCCTGTTGTTGATTTCCTATCCAAGCTTGCACCAGCATAGTCACTGTCTAAATAAGCTGTCAGGTCAAAAGATGACTCCTTAGGATACCAAAGGCCCAAATTTGGTTTGCCCTTTAAGTACCTAAAGATTCTCTTCACAGCATGAAGATGTGAAGTCTTTGGTTGAACTTGAAAGCGTGAACAAACACAAACTACATACATAATATCAGGTCTAGAAGCAGTAAGATACATGAGAGAACCTATCATGGATCTGTAAAGATGCACATTCACATCAGCAGCATCTTCATCCTTTGTTAAAGGCACCTTGTTCTCCATGGGAGTGACTGCTGTCTTCACATTTGAGAACTCAAACTTTCTCAAAATTTCTGCAACATACTTGTCTTGAGAAATAAAAAGTCCATCATCCTTTTGCTTCACTTGCAGTCCCAAGAAAAATGTAAGTTCTCCCATTGAGCTCATTTCAAATCTGCTCTTCATTAAACCTTCAAATTCATCACACCAAGACTTTCTTGTTGATCCAAAAATGATATCATCCACATAAATTTGGACAAGAATGATATCCTTCTGGTCTCTCTTAATGAATAAAGTCTTGTCAATTACACCCCTGATATATCCATGTTCTTCAAGAAACTGTGAAAGAGTTTCATACCAAGCTCTAGGAGCCTGATGAAGACCATATAGAGCTTTAATAACCTTATACACTTGATTGGGGTTAGCAGGATCCTCAAAACCAGGAGGTTGATGTACATACACATCTTCTTCAATAGTGCCATAGAGGAAAGCACTTTTGACATCCATCTGATACACCTTGAATCCCATGTATGATGCATAGGCCAAAAATAACCTGATAGCCTCAATTCTTGCCACAGGAGCAAAAACCTCATCATAGTCTATGCCCTCCTCCTGTTTGTATCCTTGTGCTACTAGCCTTGCTTTGTTCCTTACAACTACCCCTCTTTCATCCCTTTTATTCCTGAAGACCCATTTAGTACCAATAACTTTAGCTCCATTAGGTAGGTCTACAAGAACCCATACTTTCTGTAGCTTGAACTGCAACAACTCTTCTTGCATGGCTTCTACCCAACTTTCCTCCCCTAAAGCTTCAGAAACTGTAGTGGGTTCACTTTGAGAAAGAAAGCAAGCAAATAAGCAATGTTGCTGGTCCTTATGGTTGACCCTTTGTTGTTGCTTAATCAGGCTAATGAGTGCAAGAGAATCAGACTGATGTTGCACTCTACTTCTTGTTTGAACAGCAGACTTGGGGTTACCAATTATTTGGCTCTTGGGATGAATGGTGTGAATCCTGAGAGTGGGAGTTGGACTTACCTCCACTTCAGTGGGTAAGTTGTTGAAATCAGTAATAATGCCTCCTTCATCATAGGAAGCCCCATCAAAGACACCTTCATTAGGATTAGGAAATACTTCAAGTTCTGGCATCTCAGAATCAGCACAAGCAGTACTTGAAGAAAGGTCTGGTTGAACACCACTACCAGACTTAAAATGGGAAGTACTGGTAATGTTAGGGGATATGACTTTGCCAGACTTAACTTCAGAATCTATTTCCTGAGAGGAAGAATTCTTGATTACTGCTTCAGCTGCATCAGACTTGTTCTCTGTAGATGGAATCACAACAAGCTCAGCCACATCATCAATGTTCCCTGAATTTGAAGAATCTTTGGTACCTGCAATGTTAGTAACTTCTTGGGTACCTGCAATAGGGTTAATTTGATTCTCCTTGGAGACAGGAATATAATTCATAGAATCAGTCAAATAATCAATATCAAACATCCATCTATGACCAATTCCCTTGACATTGGGTTTTTCATCAAGAAAGTTTACATGCAGATTTTCTTCTATTTTCTTGGACACCAGATTGTAAACCCTAAAGGCTTTACTGTTTAATGCATACCCAACTAAAAACCCTTCATCAGACTTTCCTTCAAATTTTCCAAGAACACTTAAAGTATCAAGAATGGTAACATGACACCCAAAAGGTCTTATATGGCTAACAACTGGTTTATGGCCAAACATAAGCTCATAAGGAGTTCTATTTTGAGGCTTGGTCACTCTAACCCTATTAAAGATGTAGCAGGCATTGCTGACTGCTTCAGCCCAAAATGTAGTAGGTAAAAGTGAATCTGCTAGCATAGTCCTAGTTGCCTCAATAAGTGTCCTGTTCATTCTCTCTGCAACTCCATTTTGCTGAGGAGTTCTTGCATTACTGAATTGTTGCTTAATTCCTTTATTACCACAAAAATCTAGCATGCTCTTGTTTTTAAACTCAGTGCCATTATCACTCCTAATGATTTTAACTCTTTTATCAATAAGGTTTTCAATCTGTCTAATGAAAGTTTGAATCAAAGGGGTAGCTTCATCCTTCCTAGACATAAAGAACACCCAACAATATCTAGTACAATCATCTGTAATGACAAGGCAATAGCATGCATGATTAATACTATGGACAGATGTAGGGCCAAAAAGATCCATATGTAAGGTATGTAAAGGTTCAGTGATTAATCTTTCTAATTTAACCTTACAGGATGCCCTATGTTGTTTTCCCTTGTTGCAAGCCACACAAGTATGATCATTTTTAAACAATTTTGAAGGCAAACCTCTCACAAGGTTATTCTTCACAAGTTTATTCATGTTTTTGAAATTCACATGGCCTAACCTTCTGTGCCACAACTTAGATTCATCCAATGTAGCTTTTGCAATTAAACAGGTAGCACCTTTTGCAGGATTAGATGCTTTCATATCAAAACTGTACATTTTGTGTTGTCTGGGAACTTTAAGAAGAATCTGATGTTCTTTAGGCATCTTAAAGTCCGGAGTCAACACAAGACAATCAGTTTCAGTAAAAAGCACCTTATGCTGAGTATCACAAATTTGTGATATTGAGAAAAGGTTGAACTGCCCAAGTTCTTTCACAAAAGATACATTGTCAAATTCTATGTTGCCCATAATAATTCTTCCTTTACCAGTTATCTGTCCCTTGCTTCCTCCAAAAGTAACAGAACCTCCTTCGAATTCATGAAAATCATTAAGATAGTTCTTGTTACCAGTCATGTGCCCAGAGCATCCACTGTCAAGAATTCCTCTATCTTCCATATAGCAAAGTGGATGATCCTGCACAAAAAGAAGAGAAAATTAGTTTCTCTTAGGAACCCAGGCCTGAGTAGGCTTGGGTCCGCCTTGTGGATCAATATGCTTAAACTTCTTAATTGAACCTGATCCACTGTTGTTTTGGGATTTATACATGGATTTATTTTTGTTTGAATCCCAAGACATACATGCTGAGGTCTTAACAGCAGAACCCCCATTCCCCTTTAAAGGTTTTGCTGTTTGCTTTGCAACTTGTCTTCTCACAGGTGAATGATTTTTATAAAAATTATTTCTTTGAAAATTTGCATTCACCTGAGGTTTTTGAAAAGGTTGTTTGGGTCTCACAAAACCAGTGTTCACAATAGGTCTCACAGAATTAACATAACCAGTATTCACTTTAGGCCTCATAAAATTAACATTTTGCCTATTCACATTAAAGTTTCTGTAGCCAGACCTAAAATTTGGTCTACCAGAATTAACATAAGAGTTAGGTCTGGTAGTGTTATTTAGTTGGACAGGTCTGGGAACAAACTGGTTGGCATGATTAATTCTACTAGCATTATTCCAAACTGGTTTATTTGAACCATGACCCTTATTAGCATTCATTCTCTTTTGCTCAGCCTCTCTTTTCATTCTCTTTTCATGGAAGTCACAATCTTTTATTAAGTGACTCAAACTTCCACACACAAAGCATCTTTTAGGAGCATAAGTATAACTACTCCTACTTTCTCTGTGAACACTATTGCTTCTAGGTGACTCACTCATTTTAACAGATTCCCTAGGAGATTTTATGTGATTGACACAACTAGGTTTAACTGTCTCAGCCTTTGGTTCAGTCACTACAGGTTTAGTAACAACAGGTTCACACTTCTCAACAACCTTAGGTTCAGGATTCTCTTTTTCCTCATTATTTGACTCAGACTTAGAGTGATCAGAGGAACCATCAATAGATCCTTCAGAGTCATTGGATTGACAAAAAGAATACCTACTGGATTTGTCCTCTGAGGTGGTTGGTTCAGGCACTTGAGGACCTTTCTTACCATACACAAAGAGTGAATCATCCAACTCTTCTTTTTCAAGAGGAGTATAGTCATCACTCAAAGGTGGTGGTACTCCCTTAAAGTCACCAGTCTTAACAAACCTATTATACAAAGGCTTATCCGCATAGTCCTCTTCTTTATTCTTAAATATAGCCCTATTCTCATTTTCCTCATATCCTAAGCCACATTTTTTATTTGACTTAATTTGAGAATCCCAACACTTAAACAAGTTATTATTTGAACTGTTCCATTGATCTACCCTTTTTCTCAGCTCATCCCTTTCCTTCTGAATTTTAAGTCCTAATTGTCTATACCTTTTAAGCTTTTCATCTTGTTCGTATATTTTATTAGCTTGAAAGTATAGTTTTTCATTTAAAGCAGCATGTTGGTTTTGAAGAGTGACCTTTTGTGCTTCTAAAGTTTTTACAGCATTTTTATGTGCTAATAAATTTACTTCTAGATCACCTATTTGTTCTTGCTGCTCATCACACAAAGCCTTAACATGATTATATGAGTCAGTGCATAATTTAGAGCATAATGATACCTCATTACCAATGGCCATGAGAGCATGATCAGACTCCTCATTCACTCTTGGATGCTCACCCCAGTTGACTCCTCCAGCTTCCATTGTCAGCAGGCTCATCTGATTCTTTTCCATCTTCCCATCATCATCTCTTTTCCCATCAGCAGGCTTCTTCTCTGGACAATCTCTTGAAAAATGTCCATGCTTGTGACAGTTGTAGCATTCAACTGTCCTCTTTGTGTATCCCACTGGTGATTTATTGTTGAAGTTGATGGTCCTTCCATATTGCTTCTGAAATCTTTTGACCCTTAAAGCAACCATGGCAATGTGCCATTTTATGTCCATCTCCTCAACTTCAACATCATTAATCTGTTCTAGGTCTTCACTAATAAAGCTTTCATCTTCCGTTTGATTGGCAAAGAAAGAATGTATCACCTCATCAGTAAAACTTGAAGCAGACCTTTCATTTGAAGGAGTTTCATAGATACCAGACCTAACACTACCAGATTTAACCTTGTAAGTACTGCTTTTGTTTTGTGACACAAAAGCAACATTTGATGAACTAGTTGAAGCCTGAGTGGTGTTACTGATGAACCTTTCAAACATCCTGAGATTATTGTATAGGTCATCAGGTGTCATTGAATCTACTTCCTCCTTAATCCTCATCGCCACAGATACATTGCCCCATTCTGATGGTAAAGACCTAAGGAACTTGTGGTTTGCATCCTCATTTGAAACTGCTGCACCATGAACTTCCAGTTGTGTTAACAGATGTTGAAATCTGTCATAGCCCTTCTCCAAACCTTCAGTCTTTGAAACACTGAATGTTTCAAATTGCTGTTTAAGAACATCCTTTTGCATCTTCTTGGAGTTAGCATTACCTCCAAATCGTTTCTTGATAGCCTCCCACATCTCCTTTGCATCAAGAATGCCATGAAACCTTTGTAGATGCTCCTTAGGAATAGCCATAAGGAGCAAGGTTCTGGCCTTCTTTTCTTTCTCCACAGCCCTAATCTCCTCAGCAGATACTGGTGGCATTATTCTGATCTGCCCATCATTCCCTTGTGAAATTCTTTTCTTAGAATTTCCCTTCTGAATCACCTTCCATACATCGCTATCAATGTATTCCAGATAATGTTCCATCTCCATGGCCCATATATCATACTCTTCTCTTTTCAGTAATGGAAGTTTTATGTTTGAGATTGTGGTTGTGGAAGGGATGGGTTGTTGTTGTGTTTGGGAGTTACTGGTTTCGGTTTTTCCTTCATCTTCATGGTTTGATTTCTCATCCTCACTGTTATGGATTGAGAAAGTTTCAGTGTTAACAGGCTTATCGAATTCAGACATTGTGTAGGGTTATTTGAGTGAGAATTAGGTTTTTGAGATTTAGTGTTCTTCGAATTCAGAGTCTCTCTCCTTGCTCTGATACCACTTGTTGGTCCACGAATTGTATGTGGATCACTAAGTAGTCTTGAATACCTAGTAGATGGTTAGGATAAATCCGAACCAATCTAATTGAGAAACCCTAGGTGATTGTTATTGTTAATGCGGAATCTTAACAAGAACAATGAAGAACACACACAGATATCACTAACTTCGTATATTGATTATAATCACAATAGTGAACTCGTACAACTCTCACACCCGAACTAACAATCTTTAGGGATCCTTTTATAACACAAGGAAACCCTAATACTAACCGACTCAGAAGATATTCACAAATCTTCTATAAAGATACATACACGTTTTGTATCTTTTCCTAACATAACTCTAACAGACTTTCCTAACTTCACGACCAGACTTAACTTTACAAGTCAACCAAACTTAAACATGCTACCAGACTTAACATTACATTACCAGACCTAATAACACAAACAGGCCTAACTTAGATAAACTACCAGACCTAAGTTGTCTGCTCTTGATTCGTATCATAATTCCCAACAATCTGTTCACCAGGAATGGTCATAAGCAACAAGTTTCTTGCTTTTTGATCATTTCTCTTCTGTATCCTTTCTTCATTCAAAACTGGTCCAGTATTTCTTTGTCTTACTGATTTGCCATCAATGATAGCATCTGAATAGCCTAGTGAAAAAGAATCACCATATGTAATGATATCCCAGAGAGCTTAATCTTGGACCATGAAATATTGCTCAATTCTCAACCTCCATAACTCAAACTCATTTTGTTTGATCATGGGCAACTTTGCAGCAACATTTGTAGCAGTATCCTGAACATCCATTTCTTAGGCTTCTTCTTCTAAATCAATAATATCAGCCTGTCTCTGATACCACTTGTTAGGATTCGACACACGGTTAAGGTGGTTAAACCTTTTGTACTTTGTGTGTATGATATATTGAGTGAATATGATTAAGTATGCGGAATATACTTAATCACACTTAGAAGGTTATTATGATTATGGAAATAGAACAGTTGTGTTTGTTATATAACAATGAACAATGAAAGCTTATCACCAAACGATTCAATATTATTAAGATAATAATACAAGTGATCTTGAGATATCACTAGGGTTACAACCTTGAATCTTAAGTTTCTATTTCTTGTGATATTGTTTTTGTTCTATGTTCTTGAGAGATATATTTTGCACTATAAGTTTAACACACACTATTGAACACACTTATATCTCTAGACTAAGATCTTTCTTTTATAACATAAGAAAGATCTTTACATTAATGTTAAGTCTTGTCAAACAACTTGCTAGCTTATCTTATGTGTGTCAGTACATAAGATACAACATGTATCTGTGTACACAACTTGTTAACTAAGAGAACAAGATAAAGACTGAGCACATGGGGTAAGATATTATCTACCGTGTATTATTGACTTTTAGTCAACCAGACTTAATATCTTCATCAACTAGAATTATCTCTGATAGTCACCAGAATTAACACTTGACTTAACCACCAGACTTTAACCAGCAGACTTAACTTTGGAACTCACCAGACTTAACTCTACTGCTACCAGATTTAATCACTTGAGAGATTTTCCCGATACTTAAACTTCAGAATATTTAATTCCCAACATTTGGTCTTGAAGACCCAAAACCTAAGAAAACACCCATGTCCTCAGAAACCAAACTCACAAAGGATGAAGAAAACGAATCCGTAGATAGCACTAAATATAGAGGAATGATTGGTAGTTTGCTCTATCATATGGCTAGTAGGCCAGACATTATGTTTAGTGTTTGTCTATGTGCATGTTTTCAAGAAGATCCCAAAATATCTCATCTTGAAGCCATTAAACGGATATTTAGATACATTAAAGGCACTACACACTTAGGATTATGGTATCCCAAAGGGACGGGTGTAGAAACCATAGTGTATGCCGACTCAGACCATGTCGGTGACTATGTTGATAGGAAAAGTACTAGTGGTATTTGTACTTTTGTAGGACATTGTCTCACCACATGGTTTGCTAAGAAACAAACAGCCCTCGCCATATCAATAACTGAAGCCGAGTACGTGTCAGCAGGAAAAGCTTGCCAACAAGCATTGTGGATGAAACAAGCTCTCGTCGACTATGGAATTGAACTAAACGACATTCCCATTCTTTGCGACAACAAAGGAGCTATCGATCTTAGTAAAAACCCAGTCCAACATGCTAGAACCAAACACATAGAAATACGTCACCACTTCCTTCGTGACAATGTTCAGAAGGGAAACATCTCAATTGAGAAAGTTTCCTCAGAGGACAACATTGCCGATATCCTCACAAAACCTCTCAAAAGAGAACCTTTCAACTATCTTAGACTTGGTTTAGGATTAATGGAACCTAGTGAATAGATTAAACGTTAGCTCAAACCTTAGATTAACCAAACACGGCAAAAACCCAACCTGAGTTCTGATCCAGCGGATCCAAACGACAACAAGGGCGGAACCTTTGTTTGGGATCCGCCGGATCCGTCATCTGTTGAGGCAGTTTTTATATATATTAAACTAATACCCTATACTATTCATCACTCTCCCTAAAACTTATCACCTACAGTATTCGACCCATAATTCACCAAAATCATAATTTAGGCTATCTTCTTCAACCAATTTGTGCTCAAATCATCACTGTAAGTATCCTTAACATGTTTCCACTCCTGATCTACGTCTAGGATTTCTATTTCATGCACAAAACCAAAACTTGGGGTTATGCATAATTCTTGAAAAATCATGAAGCATATTTACTAAATTGCATAACAAATCATGTTTTTCATAGTTAGGAATTGCATCTTGTAGTACATTGTCATTATTCATCAAAAACCCCAAGAGAAATTTTTGCTAAAATCTTCTCACGACTAGGAAAAACGGTTTTTGAACATTGTTCATACAAATACAAAAACGTTATGTTTTAAGCATCACTTGCGTAATGTCTCTTGAATGCTAAAGGGAATACATAATTAATATGTATTTTCGGGTACACTCAATCGTAGCTACATTGAAGTAGGAGCGTTTGAGTTATCTCTCGTTTTATCATAAAACTTGCATAAACATAATTTTCATGCATCAATAGGAGTCGAGATAACCGCACCTCCACATTGTCCCCATGTAAGCACACACTAGACCTTTATACATATCTTCGATAATTTTAACTAAACTATATATTTTTCGTGTCTAGGATAACTATGCCTCCCGCAACCAACTACGATCACAAAAAGACCATCCATTACCTTCCCAAACACCACAAAACCAAGGGTCTTACCGAAGCCTAAGCCAATATATTCAAAGCCTTAGAAAACCGATACGTCCATGAGGGTAGGGTTGTAGACCCCTCATTCTATGAAGATACCAATCTCCGCGAGCAATTAGCCGCAATTCATTTCGATGGCCTCTTAGACATTGATGAACCTATCATTCCTAGGTTCATTCTTGAATTTTATGCAACCATAGGTCTTAGTTTCAACGACGATGGTCTCATGAACATTCACTTTAGGATCAATGGAACCCAATTCAACATCCCCTTAGATCAATTTGGAGATGTCTTAGGAGTTCCAAATTATGGAACATGTGTCTTGTTAAAGCTTAAAATTAATCCTTTATCACATAACAACAATATGAGAATAAGAGAAGATTAGAAGAGAGAATGAGATGGGATGGTAACTTCAAGAGATTAGATTAAGAGAGAAAGTGAGATACAGGAATGAGAATACCCCTTGAAACAACATACACATCCAACCCTTCCAAGTGAGGAGAGGAAGGGTATTTATAGGCTTCAAGGATGGAAGGCTTGGGTGGGCTTGGATTAAGCTTGGGCCTTTTACATGGACTATAATCATACATTTAATCTAAAAGGTTAATCCAAGCCCATTGACTAAATTAACTAAACTAAACAACGACACACTTAATTAAACTATTACAATGACAAATGACTATCACTTTAAAATAAATCCTAACAATCTCCCCCTAAGGGATGGTCATTCAAATGATGCTCCATGTGAGATGGTATTTCATCTTCAATGTCTTTGAGCTTTGAGTGTCGTTGTATAGCAGTCTTTGTTTTTGGTTCCTTCATGCTATGTGATCTTCAAAGTATCGTCTTTGAGGTTGTTCTTGCCTTCGATCAGCATCTTCATGTGATTATGACGTCATGACCTTCAACATACTCATACATCTTGGACATTATACTTATGCTAACAATCTCCCCATAATCTTTCATCATATGAACTTGTTCTCGACATCTTGATTAGCTTCTTGACTTTGTCTTTTCACTTTGTCTTTAACTTGATCTTCTTGTCTTGAACTTTTACACTTGAGCTTTGTTGGAGATGTTCTTCATAAGTATGAGTATGCTGAGGTGAAGATGATTGATGTATGTGGTGATGATTAATGGATGTTTATAGGTAGCTGCATAAAACCGTTAGTAATAATCATCCAGCGCTTACAGGTTGGGACTTTGAGATTGTCAACAGCATAGTGTGAAGACTTTCTCTAATCCTTCTGTCACAACCCGTAATTTCAGGTCACTTTCCTAACCTCGACAAATCACCATTCATGTCCATCATTCATCATTCATTTCAGCGTAACCGGTTTGGGTTAGCTGCCAAATTTATGCATCATCAGTAGGATCATTGCATACGGACTAGTAATAGTCTGCATATCATCATATTTGCATTTTCATACTATTCCACTCGTAGGTTTATCAAATTAATATTTTTGTTACATTTGACGTTTTACGTATAATTACTTTTAATTAAAACGTTAACGCGCGATCGATAAATGTGACTAACACGTCCGACAATCCCCCGATGGTCCCGACATATTTTTGTACTCATTTTAACATCAAGAAAATTATAAAATTCATTTACCCGGTATTTTGCGAATTTATTTAATTTATATCGTTCATTTAGTATAATTACGACGGTTTACGTAAAAACTAAACGATAATTACCCGAACACCCAATATTTGTACCCAACATATTTTTGTAATTTTTATGACTTCGTCAAGTCCCGACTAACTCCGTTACATTTTATTTCTAGCAAACGCGGTACCCGATTACACCTAAAACTAATTAAAATTACACCAAATAAACACATGTAATTACCACATGGTTTAATCATGAGGCCCCCCCCCCCTTGTCCTTTGTGCGCCGGCCTCAACCCCCCAAAACACCCCATCACTTGCTAACATCTTATCTCAATTAATACCCACTAACACTTGTCTAATATATATATTTAGTTAACACATTTTCACTTCATTTTCACATAATATCTTCAAGTAACTAGCAAGGTTTCTCTCATCTCCCTCCCCCTCTCTTGTGTTCGGCCTCACCAAGAAAACAAGAAAAGATCATCAACTTTGCAAGATTATTACATAAACAAGTCATACTAGTAATCCTTTTAGGGTTTTGAAATACAAACTCAAGGGTTTCTTAGGTTTTCATCATCTTTTTCTCACTAATACTTCAGGTAAGTTATCAACACCTATTTTCATAATTTTTCCAAGTTAATATCATGTTCATATCATTTGCATGCAAGATCTATATGTATATGTTAGTCATACCACTCTTTTTTTAAACCTTTTGCAACTTATGAGCCCTAGATGTGTTTTATGCTTAGATCCTTGTTAGATCTACATGGATGATGATGTTTTAGGACCTTGACACTTTAAAAAGTTATATGGTAAAGTTTTAGAAAGATTGGTTGTTGTTTGTGACATTTTTGGACAAGTTACTAACTAGAAAATCAAGTTTTAACAAGTATACATAACCTACTGTCCTTAAAAGTGAAACGTGGGAAAATCAGTAGGTGTGAGATAATTTTTGGTCAAATATTTAGAAAATACATTCCGAGACGAAGCCGTGGCCGAAAACGGGGATAAAATCGAGTTAATAACGAAGGAGATATGATTTTTCAAAGTTTAACGACGAAAACTATAATTTTCAGAAAATAGTGTGCTGTTGGCCGAACTTTCAGGAGCAAAACGAGTCGTTAACCGTGATCTAGATGAGCCGAGACATTGAAAATATATTAGTACATATTTATACGAACCCACGGATATAAAGAACGTCGAAAACGAGCCAATAACGAACAAGATACACGCGTTTAAACATCGATAATATACCTTTCATTTTGACAGCTTTTTAACTAGAAAATGTTTGCGTACTAGAAACTATATTTTTCAAGTAACGACTATGGAGAACCGTAATCCCTACCCGTTGGAACGCGTACGATCAAAGACTTATTAACACGACTATCATATTACATTTCATGTTTTCAAAACGCCGATACTAACACGAACGTTTTATACACTTTATTACATGACTAGTTTTGACGAAACAAGTTAACATATTTATATCAAGTTTTGGAGAAACTTTACATATTAACGATAACTATATTTTCAAAGTACGAGTGGTATAGGTTACATATACATGTACATGCACTACATTGCCTCATAATCTAAGTAGATTATGCATATTCATTTTAGGTAGCGGCTAGTGTTCGCGCCTTGTTATTCCAAGTATTCCGATTTCATAGCATTGTTGTATCATCACTTCAGGTGAGTTTTCATAGCCCCGTTTTTCAATTTATTATTTCATTTCAAATCCCACGGGGGAGAATACATTGCAACCATTTTTATATGCGAGCCCTAGTATCAAATTCCTTGTACATAGATTAAGTTACCTTGTTGCCATATGAAAGTCCCCTATATCATGAACCGTTAATTTACCTGTAAGCGAGAGTGAGTGGATAGATCTATCGAGGGTGACGCCTCCATCCGTGTTGGCTTTGACCAACAACCGATAGCGGATGCATTTCATGTCTTTTCATTAGAGTGCCTGGCAAAACACTCTGAGGGGCACCACAGATTCAGTCATAGTTTCGGGGTCATGAGCTTAAGTCTATTGTACACCATTTTTATGTGACTTATGTCATACACTTTATACTTGTGGCTATCGTATACCTTCATTTTATTAAACCTATGATCTCTCACCAACTTTATGTTGACCGTTTTTAGCAATGTATTTTCAGGCAATTAGCTAGCGTGTGGACATGCATTTGGCTATTTTGGAGTCGCGGAGTCGACTTGCATCACTTATTTTCATGCACTTATGTAACGTTTGATCTACTATGGTTTTGTTATAAACTTGCAACATCATTTGGGACCTATGTTTTGTAAACTCTGATTTTAATTATGATCAAACGTGTATTTTCAAAACGACACTTTAGGTCGTTCAATATATCCATTGTATGAGACGCCATGAAAGTCACACCAAGGTATTCATATCCGCTGCCATTAACAGGTAAATTCAGGGTGTGACAGATTGGTACCAGAGCAATGGTTATAGCGAACTAGGCTGTCCTTATACCCTAGACTATAACTACCCCAACGGTAGTGTCTCATCATTTCATCATAAGTGCATATTTATTATTTATGAGTTTCATTACATGAGTTATTCATTTCATTTTGCATTGTTTCCCCAGAGATATGTCTTCTAACTCCCGCCCGATTATCATACTTTCTGATGTGGACATTGAAGACGCTATGTCTTCCACTATACCCATGGTTACACCTGTTCAGCCTGCACCACTTTCACCATCTTTGGCACAGGATACCGAGGCTTTCTACGAGGATGAGGTTGCTCCTACTCCTCAGATTTCACCCATTGCACCACCTCTTGTTACCCGTCCTCTGACAGAGTCATCATCCCATACTTCATCAGTTCCAGCCGAACCTGTTCTTGTGTTTCCTCGTCGCAAGACGGTCATTGGTGCTCGTAAGAGCGTGCGTCGTGTTACCACTACATTCAGGACACCAGCCATTCCTACACTACCACCATCATCAGATTTACCCACTACTACACCTGCACTACTACTCCTTCACCTGCTTTATCTTTGCCACCTAAAAAGCGTGCAAGATGCACTACCCCAGCCTTACCCACTACTCAGATTTCAGATTTACCACCACCTACACATTACCACATGGGAGAGAGCTCGCGGGCTGCTGCTGCGAGGTTACCCACTGCTCTTACCTTGGATGCCCAGCTGACTGATCAGCAGGGGCAGTTAGCTAGATTGAGTTACCAAGTAGATGAGATCCTTGCACCTCGACTAGATGTGGTTGAGGGGGATGTGGAGGATTTGACTCAGGGTAGAGTTTCTATTGATGTGTCTTATCATGGACTGGAGACACGTCAGCTAGCGCATCAGGAGTTGATTGACCAGTTGAGGGATGAGTTACCCGAGATTCGGGACAGAGCCGAGCAGACTCAGGAGGAGCTACGCCGCCAGGCTATTGAGTTGGCATCAGTTAGAGCTGCTTTGACTGCATCACAGAGCAGGGAGACCGACCTTCAGTTGCGAGTGGAGCAGCTGGAGAAGGTTGCTATTTCCATGGCCAAAGTGGTCAAGACTTGGAGGCGTGGACCAGGTGGACCAGGTGGACCGAGTGGAGCACCAGGGAGTGCTTAGTGTTAGACTTTATCATGTAGCTTGTACTATTATTATCCTAGTCCCGGGGTGTGGGACATAGTATGAACTTGTTGTCTTTTGGTTGTATTACAAACAAATGTATCAAGTATGACTCTACTATGTAGGATTTGGTTGTGCTATTATGATATCGGTCCACGTAGGCCGAAATTTTCATGTATGATATTCATGTGTTGTGATTATTCTATGAAATTTCATGTCGTGGTTGTATTTATACATGTCGTGGTTGTATTTATACATGTTGTGTTTATATTTATGCTCGTTGTGGATATATATATACAGGTTGTGGTTGTATATATTCTGTGCGATAATCATTTCTAGTATGATTGTTGTTGATGTATTCTGTTGTGATGTACCAGAATTATGGCACCTAGGAAAACAAGATCCAAGGCCGCTGCAACGACTACCCCAGAAATGACTCAAGCTGCTATCAGGAAGCTCGTTAGGGACAGTATAGCCGAAGCCCTAGAGATTGAAAGAGCCGATGTTGCCGCGAGAGCTGCCGAAGATGCTTCTCGGATTGGAACATCGGGAGAAGCTAACAACGGGACTAATGGAAGGAAATGTACATACAAGGATTTCAAAGGTGGAGATCCTACTTTGTACAAGGGTACTGAAGGGGCTACTGCCATGGTTCGATGGTTCGAACATACCGAATCCGTGTTTATCTTATGCAACTGTCCGGATGATTCCAAGGTAAAGTTTGCCGTTAGTACACTCCGTGATCAAGCCTTATCATGGTGGAACTCTTTCGCGAAGCCCATAGGGATGGAGAATGCTTACAAGACCACTTGGGATGAATTCAAGAAGCTAGTGACTAAGAAGTTTTGCCCCCGAACTGAAGTGAAGAAGTTAGAGGTAGAGTTTTATGATCTGGTAACCGTGGGGAATGATATCGAGACTTATATTAGGAGGTACCAAGAGTTAGCCGCTCTATGCCCATCTATGGTGCCTGATAATGAAAAGTTGGTTGAGAATTTCATTGGTGGATTGCCCGAAAACATCCGTGGTGATGTGATTTCTTTTGATCCGCAAACCCTTGATGAGGCAATCAGGATGTCTCAAAAGCTCATAGCTCAGGTTCTGAAGAAAGTGACACCCGCCAACAACAACAACAACAATAACTCCAACCGAAACCGTAACAACAACAATAACACCAACAATTACCGGAACAACAACAACTACTCCAATAACCGAAACAACACCAACCATAACAACAACAACAAAAGGAAATGGGATAACAACCAAGGTAACAACGCCAACCAACCACCACCCAAGAGGCAAGAGACTGCAAAGGCCTATGCTGCAGGTCCGACAGAAAAGAAAGGTTACTCCGGTACTCTACCAAAGTGTAACAAGTGCGAAACGCATCATAACCCGGGAGATTGCCCTAGGCCTTGTCGAAATTGTGGGAAAGTTGGTCATCAAGCTAATGGATGTAGGTCTGCTCCTGGGGGAAACAATCAGAATCCACCGCCAACGTGTTATGGTTGTGGAGAAGTGGGACACTTTAGGAACAATTGCCCGAAAGGAAATCAGGACATGGGGACCAAGAGGAATTAACTCGAGGAATAGCGTGCGTGTTTGGGAGAGAGACCGTCAGGACATTAGCAACATCAAAGACAACAACAATGCTTAACCAGAAGGAGTTCATGTTTTAATAAACCGTAGTTGAGCCCTCTAGGGTTGTATCTTTCTTTTGTACTTTCCATAGGTGCGTTGGTGTAACCTAGTTGTATTAAGCACTTTCCTATCCAATGTAATACCTATCTTTTGTTATCTTCGCGATAATCATAACCATCGTTTATTCCATTCCTATTCCAATTGCTCAATTCTCTATAGTTTCGCAACAATATACCTTTATCTTACTAGGGATTAGGCCGATTTCATTCTTGACGGATTAGTAGACTAATACCATTTCATAAGATTCATCCATGTATCCAATGAAACCTTCAACAAATTTAATGCAAGTTATTTTACTACCCTACGGGAGAACTATTTTTCAGAACTTTCCGATAAAAGTTTTGTTTCACTTACGTTTGCACCTTTACTCAACACTACACCAACCGCACTAGACATTTCATTTCAAGTTGAACTAGCTAATGGGTCTTTAGTTAGCACCAATACAGTTCTCCGTAATTGCACCATCAATTTCCTTAATCATCCATTCAACATAGATCTTATGCCCGTAGAACTTGGTAGTTTTGACATTGTCATCGGCATGGATTGGTTGTCCCGTCACCGTGCAAAAATTATTTGTGATGAGAAGGTTGTTCATCTTCCTTATGATGGGGAGACATTAGTGGTTCGTGGAGAGCGAAGTGGAACTAGACTTAGTATCATATCATGCATCAAGACCGCGAAGTACATCAAGAAAGGTTGTTATGCATTTTTGGCTCACATTACTGAGAAGAAGTCGGATGAGAAACGACTTGGGGATGTGCCAATTGTTAAGGACTTTCCCGAGGTTTTTCCGGAAGAATTACCTGGACTACCACCTACGCGTCAAGTTGAGTTTTAGATCGACTTGGTGCCAGGAGCCGCACCTGTTGCAAGAGCACCGTATCGTTTAGCGCCCTCCGAAATGCAAGAGTTGTCGAACCAATTACAAGAATTACTGGACAAGGGATTCATTAGACCGAGTTCCTCGCCTTGGGGAGCACCGGTTTTGTTTGTGAAGAAGAAAGATGGATCTTTCAGGATGTGTATTGACTACCGAGAACTGAACAAGTTGACGGTGAAGAATCGTTATCCACTCCCTAGGATTGACGATTTGTTCGACCAGTTGCAAGGTTCTAGTTATTACTCCAAGATTGATTTGAGATCCGGTTACCATCAGCTTAGAGTTCGGGAGGAGGATGTTCCGAAGACCGCATTTAGAACACGTTATGGACACTATGAGTTTCAAGTAATGCCATTCGGATTAACTAACGCACCTGCGGTATTCATGGACCTCATGAATAGGGTGTGTAAGCCGTATCTTGATAAGTTTGTGATTGTATTCATCGACGACATCTTAATTTATTCCAAGAGTAAGCAAGAGCATGAAGAACACCTCAGAACGATTCTAGAACTGCTCAAGAAGGAGCAATTGTATGCCAAATTTTCTAAGTGTGATTTTTGGATACGAAAGGTTCAATTTCTTGGTCATGTCATTGATAGCCAAGGACTACAAGTTGATCCAGCAAATATTGAGGCAGTTAAAGATTGGGCTACGCCCAAGTCTCCGACAGAAATTCGCCAATTTTTAGGACTTGCCGGATATTACAGGAGGTTCATTGAAGGGTTTTCCAAGATAGCTAAGCCGCTGACCAAGTTGACACAGAAGAATCAGAAGTACGAATGGGGAGATAAGCAAGAGTCCGCATTTCAGTTGTTGAAACAGAAGCTTTGTAGCGCGCCGATTTTAGCACTACCAGAAGGAATTGAAAATTTTGTGGTATATTGCGATGCATCTCACAAAGGGCTTGGAGCCGTGTTAATGCAGAACGATAAAGTGATTGCTTATGCGTCACGTCAGCTTAAGAAACACGAGAAGAATTACACTACGCACGATTTGGAATTGGGTGCTGTAGTTTTCGCACTCAAGATTTGGAGGCACTATCTTTATGGCACCAAGTGTGTGGTATTTACCGATCACAAGAGCTTACAGCATATACTTGATCAGAAGGAACTCAATATGAGGCAACGTCGTTGGCTATAGTTGCTTAGTGACTACGATTGTGAGATCCGATATCACCCGGGAAAAGCTAATGTTGTAGCTGACGCTCTTAGCAGGAAAGAACGACCCAAACCTTTGAGGGTCAGGTCATTGGGAATGACAACTATTTCACCTTTACCATCAAAGATCCTCGAGGCTCAGGTTGAAGCGCTCAAGGAAGAAAATTTACCAAGTGAAACACTTAAGGGAATGCAAGATAATGCAAACGGTTTAGTGAGAAGGTCAGACGGAGTATTGTGTTTCAAGGACAGAAGTTGGATACCCCTTTATGGTGGAGTACGAGAGTTGATTATGCATGAGTCGCACAAGTCGAAGTACTCTATTCACCCAGGTTCTGATAAGATGTATCAGGATCTCAAGAAGCTTTATTGGTGGCCGAATATGAAAGCAGAAATAGCTACTTATGTCAGTAAATGTCTTACGTGTGCTAAAGTGAAAGCCGAGAATCAGAAACCGTCAGGGTTACTTCAACAGCCAGAGATTCCTCAGTGGAAGTGGGAGCGTATTACAATGGACTTTGTTACCAAACTCCCTAAGACTTCAGGTGGATTCGACGCTATTTGGGTTATAGTAGATCGTCTCACCAAATCAGCCCATTTCATACCGATTAGAGAGACTTATTCTATGGAACAACTCGCCAGACTTTATGTCAAGGAAATAGTCTCAAGACACGGTGCACCAGTCTCCATCATTTCCGACAGAGATAGTCGTTTTACTTCAAATTTCTGGAAGTCACTACAAAATGCATTCAACACCAAATTAGACATGAGCACTGCCTATCATCCTCAGACCGATGGTCAGAGTGAGAGGACGATTCAGACATTAGAAGATATGCTCAGGGCGTGTGTGATTGATTTTGGAAATGGTTGGGCTAACCATTTGCCATTAATCGAGTTTTCTTATAATAACAGTTATCATTCGAGTATAAAGGCCGCACCATTTGAGGCATTGTATGGTCGTAAATGCCGGTCCCCAGTGTGTTGGGCCGAGGTTGGTGAAGTACAATTAACCGGTCCAGAGATGGTACGAGATACAACCGAGAAGATTGTTAAAATTCGAGAAAGGCTCGAAACAGCTAGAAGTCGACAGAAAAGCTATGCAGATGTTCGACGCAAACCATTGGAATTTCAAGTTGGAGATAAAGTCATGTTGAAGGTTTCGCCTTGGAAGGGCGTGATCCGATTTGGGAAACGCGGGAAGCTGAACCCGAGATACATTGGGCCATTCAAGATTCTGGAAAAGATTGGTCCGGTTGCATACAAGCTTGAACTTCCGCCAGAACTCAGCAACGTTCATAACACATTTCATGTTTCAAACCTCAAGAAGTGTCTTTCCGACGAGTCGTCCGTTATTCCACTTGAAGAAATTCAACTAGATGACAAGCTTAATTTTGTGGAAGAACCTGTAGAAATCATGGACCGTGAGGTCAAGCAATTGAAGCAGAGTCGAATTCCTATCGTGAAAGTTCGCTGGAATTCTCGAAGAGGACCCGAGTTTACTTGGGAACGAGAAGACCAAATGCGACGCAAGTATCCACACCTTTTTCCCGAGCCTGCTTCTGAAACCAACAACAATTGAATTCAGGGACTGAATTCCCTTTTGGAGGGGCGACTGTCACAACCCGTAATTTCAGGTCACTTTCCTAACCTCGACAAATCACCATTCATGTCCATCATTCATCATTCATTTCAGCGTAACCGGTTTGGGTTAGCTGCCAAATTTATGCATCATCAGTAGGATCATTGCATACGGACTAGTAATAGTCTGCATATCATCATATTTGCATTTTCATACTATTCCACTCGTAGGTTTATCAAATTAATATTTTTGTTACATTTGACGTTTTACGTATAATTACTTTTAATTAAAACGTTAACGCGCGATCGATAAATGTGACTAACACGTCCGACAATCCCCCCGATGGTCCCGACATATTTTTGTACTCATTTTAACATCAAGAAAATTATAAAATTCATTTACCCGGTATTTTGCGAATTTATTTAATTTATATCGTTCATTTAGTATAATTACGACGGTTTACGTAAAAACTAAACGATAATTACCCGAACACCCAATATTTGTACCCAACATATTTTTGTAATTTTTATGACTTCGTCAAGTCCCGACTAACTCCGTTACATTTTATTTCTAGCAAACGCGGTACCCGATTACACCTAAAACTAATTAAAATTACACCAAATAAACACATGTAATTACCACATGGTTTAATCATGAGGCCCCCCCCCCTTGTCCTTTGTGCGCCGGCCTCAACCCCCCAAAACACCCCATCACTTGCTAACATCTTATCTCAATTAATACCCACTAACACTTGTCTAATATATATATTTAGTTAACACATTTTCACTTCATTTTCACATAATATCTTCAAGTAACTAGCAAGGTTTCTCTCATCTCCCTCCCCCTCTCTTGTGTTCGGCCTCACCAAGAAAACAAGAAAAGATCATCAACTTTGCAAGATTATTACATAAACAAGTCATACTAGTAATCCTTTTAGGGTTTTGAAATACAAACTCAAGGGTTTCTTAGGTTTTCATCATCTTTTTCTCACTAATACTTCAGGTAAGTTATCAACACCTATTTTCATAATTTTTCCAAGTTAATATCATGTTCATATCATTTGCATGCAAGATCTATATGTATATGTTAGTCATACCACTCTTTTTTTAAACCTTTTGCAACTTATGAGCCCTAGATGTGTTTTATGCTTAGATCCTTGTTAGATCTACATGGATGATGATGTTTTAGGACCTTGACACTTTAAAAAGTTATATGGTAAAGTTTTAGAAAGATTGGTTGTTGTTTGTGACATTTTTGGACAAGTTACTAACTAGAAAATCAAGTTTTAACAAGTATACATAACCTACTGTCCTTAAAAGTGAAACGTGGGAAAATCAGTAGGTGTGAGATAATTTTTGGTCAAATATTTAGAAAATACATTCCGAGACGAAGCCGTGGCCGAAAACGGGGATAAAATCGAGTTAATAACGAAGGAGATATGATTTTTCAAAGTTTAACGACGAAAACTATAATTTTCAGAAAATAGTGTGCTGTTGGCCGAACTTTCAGGAGCAAAACGAGTCGTTAACCGTGATCTAGATGAGCCGAGACATTGAAAATATATTAGTACATATTTATACGAACCCACGGATATAAAGAACGTCGAAAACGAGCCAATAACGAACAAGATACACGCGTTTAAACATCGATAATATACCTTTCATTTTGACAGCTTTTTAACTAGAAAATGTTTGCGTACTAGAAACTATATTTTTCAAGTAACGACTATGGAGAACCGTAATCCCTACCCGTTGGAACGCGTACGATCAAAGACTTATTAACACGACTATCATATTACATTTCATGTTTTCAAAACGCCGATACTAACACGAACGTTTTATACACTTTATTACATGACTAGTTTTGACGAAACAAGTTAACATATTTATATCAAGTTTTGGAGAAACTTTACATATTAACGATAACTATATTTTCAAAGTACGAGTGGTATAGGTTACATATACATGTACATGCACTACATTGCCTCATAATCTAAGTAGATTATGCATATTCATTTTAGGTAGCGGCTAGTGTTCGCGCCTTGTTATTCCAAGTATTCCGATTTCATAGCATTGTTGTATCATCACTTCAGGTGAGTTTTCATAGCCCCGTTTTTCAATTTATTATTTCATTTCAAATCCCACGGGGAGAATACATTGCAACCATTTTTATATGCGAGCCCTAGTATCAAATTCCTTGTACATAGATTAAGTTACCTTGTTGCCATATGAAAGTCCCCTATATCATGAACCGTTAATTTACCTGTAAGCGAGAGTGAGTGGATAGATCTATCGAGGGTGACGCCTCCATCCGTGTTGGCTTTGACCAACAACCGATAGCGGATGCATTTCATGTCTTTTCATTAGAGTGCCTGGCAAAACACTCTGAGGGGCACCACAGATTCAGTCATAGTTTCGGGGTCATGAGCTTAAGTCTATTGTACACCATTTTTATGTGACTTATGTCATACACTTTATACTTGTGGCTATCGTATACCTTCATTTTATTAAACCTATGATCTCTCACCAACTTTATGTTGACCGTTTTTAGCAATGTATTTTCAGGTAATTAGCTAGCGTGTGGACATGCATTTGGCTATTTTGGAGTCGCGGAGTCGACTTGCATCACTTATTTTCATGCACTTATGTAACGTTTGATCTACTATGGTTTTGTTATAAACTTGCAACATCATTTGGGACCTATGTTTTGTAAACTCTGATTTTAATTATGATCAAACGTGTATTTTCAAAACGACACTTTAGGTCGTTCAATATATCCATTGTATGAGACGCCATGAAAGTCACACCAAGGTATTCATATCCGCTGCCATTAACAGGTAAATTCAGGGTGTGACACCTTCCCCAGGCCGTTCTGAACCGGATACCCCCGAGAGGGCTTATACGGACACACCGAAGTGCACCCACGATTCAGTGAGTCGCTGGAGATCACCCCACGACTGTAGACCGTTTGAAGCACGTAACCATCATGATGTAAATGGCAAGATTTGTAGATCTCATTAAGACTCTTACAACTTGTGCTCTTTTTGGCGAACACAAGTGTATCATTTTGGAAGTGTTCCTAACGAGATATTTTGATGAATCTCATGGCTCTAGACTCGATAATGTGCGTTTTGGTTTTAGAAATCGGAGGCATGGAGCAGAGTGCCACCTTTTCAATATCAACACATCTCGGAATGAGAGGCCGATAGATTATGTAGTGTTCTCCGTGAGAAATGAAACAAATATCTTTTAAGAGATATCTGAGTGGCTAGGAGGGTTGGTGCAGCGCGTCACTGGGTCCATGAAGTCTTGTCTTCAATATCAGTATCACCTTAGTGAATACCGATAGCAGATGTATTGACCCGGTTTCTGCCCTAAGTTTTCATGGAGGGCTATTTCTTTTCACCCTTTCATTAAACTTTTCTTTTTCATTCTTCAACCCCTTCTGTCCCTTTCTCATTTACTCCTTTTTTTTTCAATCTTACCTAAGGACTTCTAATTCTAATCTATTGGAATTGTCCTTGGGTAGATCCCTCCGGCTCTGGCGGATCATAGGACGGTTTTCCTAACCTTAGTCACCTTATAACTCCATGACTATCCTAGATTTGCCATAAAACCTTTTGAAAATCTCTCAAAGTGTTTATGAAAAAACACATTTAGTTAGCACTTTGAGAGTTTTATATTTTTGAAATACTCCCCCTTCACATGTGCTTATGAGATTTAAGAAAGAATAGCACATGTTGGGTAGAGTTCGCACATTTGAAATGATTGATTTTCAATGAACATGACCTTCGCGAGACACGCTTACATCACTAGTTGGACTAGCTTGAAATTATTACCCGTCCCGGTCATATCCAAAGATCATCTCTCGAATTGGTACATTCTACTAAGACAAGTCCTTTGCGAGACACGTTTACATCAATGGATAACCATCTTGAAATTATTACCCGTCCAGGACAAGTCTTTTCGATAACAGACATTTAGTTTCGTCAATTCGATGGTTAGAACTGAGTCTGTCTGGAGAGCATACTTTGAGATTCCACGAACTTTAAACCTTTTGATCACATTTTAATCACGTCTTCTCCCCCTCAAAAATAGCATGAATTGATATTTTTGATATCAACTGATTAAAATGAAACCTTTTGGAGAGAACGACGGATTTTAGCATGAATTTGGAACATTTTTGTTTTTCTACTCCCCCTTAAACAAAGCATATGGTTAAACATTTTAGTTTAAAAGCAGTTTTAAGGGTTTAGGAGGGAGTTATCTTGAGCACTTTATGAAAGATTTGGAAAAATCTTATTGAAAAATCTTGAAGAAAATGTGCTCAAGATAGAAAAGTTTTTGAAAATTTTTTGAAGATATGGTAGGGAAAGTATCTTCATTTGTTTTTAGGATAAGTGTTTGAAAAAGAGATTGGTTTTGCACAACACTTTCCTTTATTTGAAGTTCGGGTTGTAAGCTGAAATACTTACAAGCCATTTAGATTTTTAGGATAAGTGCTTTTGAAAGATTTTGAATAAGCACTTTCCTTTCATTGAGGCGCGGGTCCTAATCCGATATGATTAGAAGCCATCAAATTAAGCGCGGGTTCTGGAGTGAGTCTCTCAGAAGCCATTTGAGATAAGAAATTTTGAGAAACGACATGTTTTGAAAACATTTAAATGAACTCTCGCTCAAGCATCTGTACATGCCCGTATCATTGTTGAATGACATTTCTAGGTACGTACAGAATATCGATTATACGAGAGACATGCCGGAGAAGAATATTTTTGAATTTTATATTTTATATTGTTTTTGTCTTTTTGGAAATTTTCTATTTTTATATTTTGCTTTTGTTGGTTTTTCAAATTTTGTATTTTGTTTTTGATTTTTTCTAAAAAAATGTATTCACAAAGAAGAATTAAGTATGAACAAGTAGAAGTGGAGTTAAGAGAGGAATAAGACCAGGATTTCCAAATGCGATGTTGGTATAGAGTTGTTCTTTTCCACATTGGTTGAATGAACCATCTGCACTTTCACAAGTTCCTGCATACACAAAATCCACAGAAGAAGAATATGCACAAATAGTAGTGTTAGCAGCACATGAATCATCACTCTGAGGGTGTTCACTATCAATGGTTGTAGTGGTTTCTTCATCCTTATCCTGATGATTTTCACTACTACTTTTTGTGGTGCGACTATCAAGAATCTTTCCTGTTGGAATCCATGTAACACCCCAACCCGGCAAGGGTAGAAGTGTCACGTAAATGGTGACATATCAAAGGCAAGCATAACATACGACTTAAATAATACAATAGAATTTCAAAGGTTACAAATGATATACTGAAACTACAAGGTTACAAATGAGAAACCAAACTAAATACTATGCCTGTCAATGCAAATCCTTCTAAAAACTTCTACTTCCGAAAAACTATCAAGGTCTTCTAAGTCCAAAGGTCTCTTAAGTCTCTTCACTCTTACCCAGCTTCCAACTAAAACCTGCCGCACACGAAAAGAAAACGTGCGGCTGAGCTTAAAAAGCCCAGTGAACAGATATATAATAAACGGAAACAAACGCAAACGGAAATGAACAGGCATATCATAATAAATGAGATATAGGAAAGAAAATAAAGAGTAAGGTTTAGGACAGTAATCCACCACGAGCCCACATATCACATCACATATCAAATCGTATCATATCTTCATAATCATATAGATGGGAGACCTCTCAGATAATCAGATAATATGAGGGGTGTCCTCATTCTTCAAATGGAGTAGCTAGCTCCCACATTTTGTGAAAGACGTGGATTGCACCCATCATCAGTCACCACATATCACATATCACAATATCACAATCACAATACAAATCTAGGATGCATCCATTCGCCCCCCACATATCACATTGGCCATAATAATAATAATCATAAAGCGCGCATATCACAAATCACAATGGGGACGGTGTAACCAAATCACTAGGGCTACACACTAGTCATGCCAGTGGTGCATCACAGACACGGCCATGTTACCTTCATGGCTAGGAAACACATTTTGGCTCGGGTATCAAACTGGGATCACAGGTCAAAGGTTCATATGGTCATAATCACAGTCCAAATGTCAAAGTTCATATCACAGGGTTCATATCACAAGGTCCATAGAAAAGGGTTCATATCGAAGAGTTCATAACAGAGTGGTTCACCAAGGTCTTCCAAAGTTCATATCATAGTTTTAAAAACAAAGGGGATCTTAATTAAAGTTCAAAGTCTTTATCAAAGGGTTCATCTTCAAAGTCTTTATTCAAAAGATTCATTTTAGAAAGCTTAATCAAAGTATTTACTTAAAATGGTCTTTAAATTGGTTTCATAAAGATAGTCATTAAAATAGTCTTCATAAAAGATAGTTCAAAACAAGTAGTTCAAAACCTTAGTTTAATAAACCATTTCAAAATCCTTAGTTTAACAAATCATTCCAAAGTCTTAGTTTCTCACAAAGATAGTTCAGAACTTTAGAGCAACTTGGCAAAGGCATAGGTCAGATAAACGAAGCTCAGATCATAATCAGAAGTATCATAACGAATTATGGTTAACGAATCAAACAAACGAATCAAAGCGTAGGGGACATAGCAAAGGTTTAGGAAACCCTAATACGAATCAAAAAGAAAACGAAGGCTCCTTATTAAAAGGGCAGAATATATGTACCTTATTCCAGCAAAGCACAAACAAAATGAATAAGATAGAATGAACTCAGTTCTTCTCCTTCTTCACACCTAGAGGGGTAGACAAGTGTTACAACACCTTCCATTTTAAGTAACTTTCCATTTTAGGCAGGTTTCCATATTTAGTAAGTTCCCACTTTTAGAAAGTTTTCTTATTTAGAAAGTTCCCATACTTAGTAGTATTTCCAAAATCTCATTTAGGCTAAGTTATAATCAAATTATCCAAAGTTACATTTTCACCCTTGAAGATTTCATACTTTACACATTTAGTCCTTTAGTTATAAAAGTTACACTTTTAGTCCTTATAATATCCATAGTTACATATTAAGCCCCTTGGCTTTCCAAATTACACAACGTACCCTTAGTTTATTATGTTGTACGATTAGGACCTCTAAAATACAAGATTACAAAACAAGTCCCTCAAATTAATGCTTTTACATATTTGGTTCCTTTATTTATGTTTCTATCTTTTATTTATTAATAATTATACATTAGGTCCTTTAATTATCACAATGACACAAAACCCCTTTAAATATGATTTATTACACGACTTACCCTCAAGTTTCATGATTTACCATTTATAACCCTTAGTTTTGGAAAATTAACAATTTACAACCTTTTTACATATCTTGACAGCCTTTAAGTATTATCTAAACCCGTTTTAAATAATTTATAAACCATATCAATCATTCGAAATAAAATCTATAAAAATTCACAGACGTTTCTCAGGGTTTTGAGTATTTTAGATAATTTTTACAGATTTTATTAAGTGGTCTAGATATGAATTAAAAATCCTTTTCCCCAACCTATTCCAGAACCGGATCAATTAAAAACACCCGACCATTAACCATCTGCTTACCCAGTCTATAAAATTTATAAAATTCTACAAAAATTCCAGTAATTAGATAACATGTGTTATATTACCCAGTTCAAAGGAAATGTTCTAAATCGTTATGGTTTTAAAATGAAAAATGAAAAACCCGACCTGTTTTTCCAGACTTCATGAATCCGACCAGACACATAAATTTCCAAAAATCAAAAAGTAACCTTCCAGGACTCTAAAAATTACAAACTAAATTTTCCCAGGTAGCCACTTCATTGAACTTAGTTTTAGACTCAAAAACCATCCCAATACCCGTTCACATCATTGAGTTATAGCCGGTTAAATTCGAACCAATTTCCAGGTCAGTAGCAGATTGTCACAGATTCATATATAACTTAGGGTTTTTAACATATAACCTCTTTAATTCTTAACACACAATGATTATAGATGATAGTGTTACGTATATACCTTATAATAAGAACAATATTAAGGCTTCTTGGTGGTATTTTTGGCTCGATCACAGCAGCAAGAAGGGAGGCGGCAGAACTTTTGGTTTTAGGGTTTCTTGAGAAGTTTTTTGGAAGACCGGTATTATTTTTGGAGGATCAAATGAAGTGTGGTTAACATATAGAAGAGTGGGCCACGTTTTTGGAAGGGTGGGGAGGATATGGGTCGGCCTAAATGAGGCTAAGTCAAGCCCATGGGTTTATTTGGATCACCATTATACTAGAAATACATTAAACCTTATGTTATAGATTTTTAACTACATATTACATATGCACTTAAGATTTTTTGACTCGTTTAGACTTGTAATGTGTTTTAAACATTTTTGGTAGCTTGAGCAATTATCTTATGATGTCTCGTAATCATTTCATGTCGCATTTGTTTCGTTTTCATAGGTTTTGTGCTTTATTTGTAAGTTATATATGTTTTAATTAAATTTCAAAGTTATGAGGGCATTTTGGTCTTTTAATACGTTTTAGATTTTCGGGTTTTACAATCCATCTAAGACCAACTGTGTTAAAAACTTTTCCCGTGGGAATCCACCTAAGGCAGGATCTAGGAGTTGTTTTCTTTTCAGATACAGCGGAAGTCTCATTTTGAGAAAAACTACGTCCTGTAGGGATCCACTTGGTAGAATTCTTAGCTTTTAGCTTCTTATCAACGGGTGTGTTTCTATTTGGTGTCTTAGAGGATTGTGCCTTAGCACGCAAATTTGCTTTCTTGATATACTGTGCCACACATGCATCATGATTAGCTGAAAAGACACATTTTTGACATGTAGGACAGACAAATTCAACATTCTTGTTCAAAACAGCAACCTTAACTTTGTCACTACAGTCATTTGAAGTTTGTTTTCTGTTCGAAGAGGAATTCTTAGTGTTGCATTCTACTTGTTTAACATTTTCTTTTTCGCAACTACTCTTAGATGCAGGCCAATCCCTAGTCTTTTGTTGAGAGTTCCTAGGTAGAGGTTTACAACTACTAGCAGTGCCTTGTAATGTTGTAGAATTCATCACCGTGGATGGTGTTCCTAAAATTCCATCTTTTCGAATCTGTGCCTTTTTCCTAGCTTTTTCTAGATAGGAATTGTGGACCATGTTGTTTGAACCGACAGATTCTTTAACAGTATTTGTGGTCACATTTGGTGAGCTATTCCTGGGGGCACACACATTAGGATTCAACTTGTTGTCCTTTGAATTTGTAGTAGCATTCCTAGACTCTTTTGGATTATCGTTTGCACTTTTGTCTATCGCCCTATGTGATTGAGATGTAGAGGCAGACGCAGTAGTGGGACTAATCCTATTAAGGTCAGGTGCTATCACATTTGAGTTTTCGACAACAGCTTTTCCTTTTCCTTTCGCAGTAAACTTGGGCAACGGTGTTGGAGTGACTGGTTTTGTCAAATCAATTATCACATCAGCTTTCGGAACATTTTGAGAAATTGATATTTTTGGTTTTACAACCGATTTGTCCGAAGTTGATGGTTTTGCAAACTTAGTTTCCTCACCCTTCCCTTTTTGACTTTCAAGCTGAGACTTTAAAAGATCAATTTGTTCTTGCATGTTTTTGTAAGAACGCTCATACGACAATTTGTCATACTTGCATTCTTCCTTTTTCTGATCAAGTTGTTTAAAATATGTAACATTTTCTTTTTCAAGCTTTGCAAACGCATTTTCATATTTTGAAACAATTTGGGAAGTCTCAGCTCGAAGTCTTTCATCATCTTCGACAGAATACATTTGATAAATAATGGACATGATATCAGTTGAAAGAGCTTCTTCAGAGAGTGCGTCATTTTGTTTTTCCAAAACTTTGATTTTTTCAAGGTTTTCATTAGCTTCAATTACCAAGGATGTGTGGTCCTTGACAAATTCCGTTACTTCTTTGATAATTGCGTTCTCAACATGAATTGCTCTTGCATGTATGTTAGATACAATGGGAGTAATTTCTGTTTCGAACATCTTTTTCTGTTCAGTTTGAAAACTTGAAAACCAATCGTTGACTTTAGTATTAGTTTTGGTTGCCACAACATCTTGAAGCATTTCAATTCTCCTTTTAAGATCGGCCAATAGTATTCTAGCTTCACTTGCGGAAGTGTCGGTAGAGTACATTTGTTCGATGTTAGAAAGATGTTTTGAAACAACTTTGAATTTTGAGGCAGCCACTGGTTTTTTGAAAAACAAAGGTGACTCCTTTTTAACAAGATGAACACCAGCAAGTTTGTTAGCTTCATTATAATCAATTGGTTTGATTTCTCTATTCAATTGCCTCATTTTGTTTCGACTCTCTTTCGTAAGCTCAATCGTTTCATGCGAATCATAACAAGCAGGTGGATCATGCACATCATTTATAAGATTACCATTAAATAGCACATTCTGTTTTTGCTGAGCTTTCTTGAGATAACAAGGGTTTTCACAACCGAGAGCCATTTTCTTTCTTGTATATAAAATCGGGTTTTTGTCGTTAATTAACATATTAATCGTTTGAGTTGAATGACCCGTTTTTACAAGAGTTTCTTCCAATTTTTTAATAGTTTCCTGTTTGTCATGTACTTCATCAAGAAGTTCATCTTCTCGTTTTGAAAACTTTGAATGCAACTCGTTCTTTTCTTTTTCAAGATCAGAACAAATTGATTTTTGTTTAGAAAGTTGGTTGGTTAGATCAGAAATTTCTGCTTTTAGGGATTTAATTTGCATGTTAAGTTTAAAATCAAGAGTGTCGTATTTGATTTGCAAATTTTTCTCCCTTGAAACAGAATCACTGTAACCATTTTCAAGTTCTGACAGTCGTTTGTGGTGAAATTCAAAAGCTTTTTCGTTCACCTTGTATCTCTCAAGCTCAGTGGTCAATTTTTCATTAGCGGACTTAACATCGTTATTGATCTTTTTGACCTTGTCAATCTCAATACGACAATTATTCAGTAATGATTCAAATAAAGCACGGGTTTCCTCATCATTAGCGTTATTTTGTGCAACTTGAACTTCGTTAGGATTCATATCTGGAGATGCCAAATTAATATTGCTACAACTTGGCGTGTCCAAATATGTATCATAAGTAGGTTCGAGAGGCACAGAATTTGGCTTTTGTTGAGCAAATGGATTAACCTCATTACTTGAAATTGATGTCTCATGGAGTGGTTCTTCGTCATAAGTAGGAGGAATGTCAGAATCGCTGCATGATGTTGATTCTTGCTGACTTGGCATAGGGTCGGAGATTCCAGTGACTTCTGTAGAGTTATCATTGATTCTGGTTGAAAGCAGGAAGTCGGATTCCTCAGCAGTCAATGGTATTCCCGAGTCTCTCTTTCTGGCTAGCATTAACATGTACTGGAGCTTTTCTACCCTATCCATTGTATTGACATTTCTAGCTCTACCTATATCACTCCTTTGGGTTGCAGAAGAAGTCATGAAGCAATAATTCTCATTATGATTGACCCCATTCTGATTCACAAACTGATCCATTTGATTTCCCGTATTCTGCCCAGCATATTGCATTTGATTCCCCATTTGAATACCCGTAGCATTTCCTTGCTGATTCCCGATAACGTCAACCATTTGTCCTTCTTGACCTATATATGACTGCATGTTGTCAGTGTACGGTGAGTTCCATTGGTTGTTGTTATGTGGTGGGATGTTTAATGCTTTGGTGATTAATGCAAACGCATGTGCCAAATCAGTTGTGATATTGTTTTGGTGAGCGGCCATTGATGAAGTTGTATGATAAAGATGATGTTGGATCGGTTAAAGAACTAGGATATGGTTGGTTACGGTTCACGAGTTATGTTTGGTTTGAGTCCTTTGATGTTGTCCTTAAAGAGTCGTTGAGACAGTAAAAACCAAAAGCAGAAACAAAAGATAATATCCTTGTGATATAAAAGATGATGAGCAGTTGATAAATACTTCACATGCAAACGCACTATTCTATTATGTTGTATTATATGAGTCACATGCAAACACACTTCAACACGCAAGCTCGTATCACACGTCAAAAGTTAAAGTACACAAGATCTTTAATATAATGCAACACGTCTCATGCAAACTCAAAAACAAACACGTTTGTGTAATATTAAAACACGCAAGAGCTAAGTCAAGATTATATTCAATATTATATTGCAACACATCAGTAGCTTAATACTAGAAAAGTGACGCACTAATTCAAACTACAATGTAAAAAAAAACACGAACACAGTTAAACACAACTATGAAGCAACTCAACAATGAAGAAAAGATACTTGTTCAAGAAAAAGTTCTTCGATCAACTGAAGTAGATGCTCGATGATGTGTTCGATGAAGTGAAGATGCTCGGTTAAAACCTTGTTCGACTAAACAAGAAGCTCGATGATAGTCTAACTAGACTAACTTGATGTTCGACTAAATCACCAGTTGTTCGATGAAGAGAGGAAGCTCGGTGAAAAAATGATGCGTGGGTTTTGCAACCTTACAACAGGTTTTACCTCTCGAGGGATCTCAAGAGGCTTACAACCCCACCAGGCAGTGTACCTGACCGATGTAGTATAGTGTAGTGGTAAGTACGGGGGATTGATCGTTCTCCACAGGGAATAGTGTTCGTTAGGTATGAAAAGCTACTCTAATAGGTCTAAGGGTTGAGGAAGATTCTTTTTTTATGTTTTTATATTTTTATGAAAGCAAGTAAAATCTCGGTTTTGAAGGAGTGGGCGGAATTAGTTGCTAGTCAACTAACCCAAATTACTACGAATGCAAATAAAATAAAATAACAAAAATGAAAAGTTTGGTGGAAACTAATATGTAGAGAAATGTGTTTACTTAGATTTCCTTACTCCCTAACTATCTTTTACCGGTTAATTAGTGTGTATTAGTTGCGTGGATGACGGGTGTATTCCTTAATACCATTCGTGGGGTGGCGTACGTACTTCCCCAACTCTACAAGCTCCTACTTCACTCCTATGTCGAGCCGGCTAGGAAGCTCCTAACATGGGATCACTAGAATTCGCTTGTGCATTAAATACAACCATAAAAACCTTTAGTACGCATTTGGTTCATGTTTCTTAAGACGTTCAAGCAAGTTACCGAATAGGAAGTTAGCCAGTTTTCTTAAGCCTAACATAGATAAACAATCATCCAATACAACTAATAACACACTAATAACCAATAATCAATAGCTAGGTTTCATTAGATCTAAGCAAACACAAGATAAATCTAGCCTAACATGTTAATCAAAAGACAAGAATAAGATAAAATCAAACAACACATAGACATATTGAATGATTAATTGATAACTTATCTTCAATGTAACATGGAAGATCTCAAGGCAAAAAGCCTTGAAAAAGAAGCTAAAATCGTCTTAGGGTTTTCTCCCAAAATTCCACACACAAAGTTCCACACTAATGACAAAGAATTGCAAAACTATATATAGATTTTTACATCTGACGGCGTCACCTTATGGAGTGTGACGCCGTCACCTCGCCGCTTTTAGGGTTCCCGGATGACCTTCTTGACGCCGTCCCTCTTTAGCTCTTCAAAATCCATTCTGGCTTATCAAGGCTTGACGCCGTCGAACCTTGAACGTGACGCCGTCCCCTTTTGATTTAAGCCGTGACGCCCTTGATCAAGTTAAAGCGTGACGCCGTCAGAATTTACATGCTATTTTCACTGGCTTATCATGAGTAAATTTCACGTCCACCTTTTCTTGCCCAGGCATGACGCCGTCCAGAGTAAAATGTGACGCCGTCAAAGGTAACTTTCAGCCGATTTTTGAGACTTTGTCGTTTTCTTCACTTTAATGCTCCAAAAACGTCCAAAATGCCTCCTTTTCCAGATTTCTCCTCAAAAGTACCTAAAATGACAAAAGGAACGATTTAGGGCAATATTTGATCAAATAAATATGATTTAGGGCTTAAATGACCCCTTAAAAGCGGTACACTTTTCGCTTCATCAAATACCCTTACACTTGAGATTTGCTTGTCCTCAAGCAAATGCGCTTTTATTCTAATCAAAATACAAGTTAGGGGTCATTTAATGCAAACATAAAAGTAATTACAACAAATAATCGTTCCACTTCAATCATAATAAGCACGGAGATTACAAACTAGCACCTCACAAGTAGTGTTTAGATACTCACATCTCTCAAGTGTCATCAAAATAAATCTCATAAATGAAAACGGATAATATCTCTCACTACCTGTCATAGCAAATAGATTACCATAGGCTTGGGAAAGGATCGAAAACCTCCTCCACTAGGCGTAAGCACCCAAGATAAACTATCAAAGAGGGCTTTTAAATGGGTTATAACGTTAGGTGTAGGGAAAAGGAAAACACGGTTTTGTTGGATAAAGGATATTTTACTGGTGGCGAGTTAAAGATCTTGATCAATTACATGTACTATACAATGTTGCTAAGCCAAGACTAGACTCGATTTTAAGCTAAAAACAAAATAACAAAAACATAAAATAAACATAAAATAAAACGGGATGGTAGTCCGTATGTTTTTTTCTACTTTTCTTTTTCTCATTTTTTTTTTTGTATTTTTCTTGATTTTTTTGATTTTTTTTTTTTTTTTTTTTTTTTTTTTTGACATACACTATTGCCCTACCATCCAAAATAATACATCATAGGGGCGTTGCATTCCCCTTACACTTGAATTTTTAAATAACTTTACAAATAACTATTCTAATGACTCGAATTAAGATAATTGAAAAACTTGGAGTACTTTTAAAATATTTAGCACATATGGGGTAATAAATGATGTTCTTCCCCATTACTTCATTACACTAGTACTTTACCCATGAGTCCCAATCATCCCAAAACAATATGTACAAGGATATGACTCGACTTAGCAACCATGTAATCAATTAGATAATTAACTTGGGTTTAAACAAATGTTGTAACAATAATGCACTAAAAATGAGTGCATACAAGGTAGGCTAAGGCGATTTGGGTGTACATTTTAGTGGGGTGTAACAAATTCTTCCTTTAAGTAAAATGCTTAAAGGTTGAAACGAAAAGATAGGCTCTGAGGGGTGTACTAGGGGTATCGTGTACTAAAAATGAGTACAACGCAAAGGGTGTGGGAGAATTACTTGACCAATGTAGCCAATGTAATTATAACAAAAACACAGGTGTAAAACAATGGGTTAATCCTAATGCCTCTTATCATGTAGTAAATCTAACTACACGAATGTAGTCTCACTTGTGGCCTCGGAATGGTCCTAACGCAAGTTCTAGAATCTAAGTGCTACCGGTACACACATCATAGCATAAATGCTTTTCCTACCAATTCTAGGGGCGAACCTCACATATTTGGGGGTGGAAAAATTTTTTAGTGGTACGGTTTTTGTGCTAGTCATATAACTCCTATCCGTGAGACGCTCATTAGATCAAAATTTCACTCCTATATGTTGTAAAAAAATTTAAATTTGGCACTAAAATTACCTTAACAAGTATTTCTCTCAGTTTTATTACACATCTACTATTAAACAAACAAAAATCAAGCGTAAGAGCATTCTCTAAAATCGTACTTTTACCCTCCCCTTACACTTAAGATGAACATTGTCCCCAATGTTCAAATAACAAATGTAAAAGCATAAAGTAAAAGAATGAAATCAAATACTCCCCTGATTCGCTCGGTGGATAATGAAATAACACGGTTAAATCTTCTTCCAAAGTAATGTTGAAGCTCCATGACTAATGCATCGCCAAAAGCTTGATTCAAAACATTTCCTTGTCCAAAATAACCTGTTAAACCTGAGAAAACAAACACAGAAACCTGCATAACATCGGCGGGATAAAATCTATATATAAGGATATAATGCTTGTGGAATGATAACTTTGCAGATTCCTGGAGATTATAAGTTGGAGATTTAATAAAAACTTTTTAAAAACAAAACTTTCAAAAATTTCTGAAAATTAAATCTGACGCCGTCAGGTTATAAACCCTGACGCCGTCAGAAATGACCTGACAAAAATTTTCATTTTAAGTTTCCGGAAAATTTCTGGAAAAACCTTTACCTTACTTCCTGGAAATCCTGCAAAACATCATTATGACTCGATACAAGCATTTGACTCAAACAAATACTAATATGTATGTTAATTTATTATTATTACGATTCATGTTAATTTGTGTTCTAATAAACCGATTTAGATTTCCCTTACACTTATCTTTTGCAAAATACCTTTATATGTAGTTAAGACGAAGTTAAAAACAAAATAAAGCATTTTCACAATTAGTTTTGAACATGAATCAATAAGAATAAAAATTAAACACACATACGGAAAATAAAATCAAACAAACAAATAAATAAACACACAAAGCAAATAAAGCTTGGGTTGCCTCCCAAGAAGCGCTTTTCTTTATTAACGAGTCTTGTAGCTAGACTCAAAGTCACGCTACCCTATATAAGTAAGCTCGTCATCGAGGACGTCTTTAGGGTTAAGCTTGGATTGAAGTTTCCTATTGGTCCGCTTAGTACGATATATCTTTTCAAACTTCTCTCCATCCGGGTCATACAGTGTCATCTTAATATGCCATGACCCATCTCCATCTTTGGGTGGTTTGTCCCAACTCCACTTATGATCATCTTCCTCACAAGTCCACTTATTCATTCCTAGGTTAATTGGCAAAACTCCTAGGAACTCAATCATCCTTCTAAAAACTAGAGGGTCTTCAAATGGATCCAATTCGGTGTCCCTAGCCAAGAGTTGTTCTACCGTATGTGTTCGGTTCACAAAGTCCTCTTCTAGGTAAAATGGGCGTTGGGGTCCTATGAAGCCTTTATCTATCCAAGGTCCATATCTAGATGGTCTCCTATTTAACTCTAACCAATGGGGTGTCGGTTCATCACTAGTATCATAGGCGTGTTTCTTAACATCATAGACTGACCAAGTATCTCCTTCTCCTACCGCTATCTTGGATTCCTTACAATCAATCATAGCACTAGCGGTCGCCAAAAATCCTCTACCTATCAACAAGGGGCATGTAGGGTCGCTAACCATATCAAGGACGTGAAAATCGGCTAAAATGGTTAGTTTTCCAATGTGTACTAAAACGTCCTTAACTACTCCAACCGGGTAAGCAACACTCCCATCCGCTAAACCTATTATCACCTCGGTTTCTTCAAGTTTTCCTAGTTTTAGAGAGGTGTAGAGAGGTAACGGAAGTAGGTTAAGGCTTGATCCAAGATCGGCTAATGTGTCATAAGCCTCCGAATTACCGATCTTGCAAGGTAGAACGAATAAGCCCGGGTCATCTAACTTCTTAGGTAGTTTGTTTTGAACGAAGGCGGTCCCTTTTTCGCCTAACTTGAGCTTCTTCTCATCCAACACATCAACAACCGGACTTTCAAGGTGGGGCTCCTTGAATTCTTCGTCAAGGTTTTGAGTGGGAGGTGTTTCAACTATGTTGTTGACCAATTTGGATGTCATAACTTCTTGGTCATTTGGAACGACTTGGGTTTGTTTGAAACACATGCTCATGGAATTGACCGAATAATATTGTGGACAAGAACTAGGGACGAAACCGATGAAATAGCGTTGACGTTTAGTTTCGGGTTCTTGACCGTGTTGCTAGGGAGTGCTCCCATTTCTCGGTCATTGAGGGCTTTCAACAAGGTGTCAATCTTATTGGTCATCTCGCTTTGTTTTTGTTTGAAATCGGCTTCAAACTTGGCTAAACGAGCTTCTTGAGATGCCATAAATTGAGACATCAATCCTTCAAAGTTATTGGTACTACCATTGTCGGAAGGATTGTTGTTGAAAGTACGGTTCGAGTTGGAACCGCTTGATTGGAAACGATTAGGTGGGTTGGAAGAATTGGTTTGTTGTGCGTTTTGGTTTTGTTTCCACCTAAGGTTCGGGTGATTTTTCCATGAGGGGTTGTATGAATCACCATAATGGTTTGGCTCTGGTTTAAAAGTGTACCACTTGTCTCCCGCTCCGTCGGTACGCGAGGATGCGTAGTCCACAAAAGCTTGTTCGGGGAGTTCCATGCAATCACGAGTGTCGTGGGGACCACTACATAATTCACATGAAGAAGTGATTTTGTTCACTTTGCTTGAAAGTTTAGGAGCCTCGTAGGATTTCATGAGAAACTTGACTTGGTCTTCAAGTTCTATGATCCTACGGTCGGAAGTGCTTGAATTGTTCAAAGGCAAAGATATTGCCTTGACCGTTTTATTCAAATCACGGGGATCACTCCAACTTTCGTTGTCATAAAGAGCAAGATCCTCTAGGAGAGCCCATGATTGTTCCGCACTTAGATCACGTAGCTTGCCACCGGCCGATTGGTCAATGGTTTGCCTCGTGGAGAGATTGATATGGTCATAGAAGATTTGGACTTGGAGCCAAAGTTCTATGCCATGGTGAGGGACCTTTTGGAGTAAGTCCTTGAATCGAGTCCATGCCTCGTAGAGAGTTTCGCCTTGACGTTGTTGGAACATCAAGATATCATTCCTTAGCTTGGTAGTTCTTCCCGGTGGGAAAAACTGAGCAAGGAAACGAGCGGTGAGATCATCCCAAGAGGTGATGGATCCTGCGGGTTGACGTTCTAGCCACTGACTAGCTTGGTCCCGCAGAGAGAATTGAAAGAGACGCAATCGGGTCGTCTCTCGAGTGGCAACATCAAGGTCTATAGAATCAACGATTTTGAGAAAGTCCTTGAGATGTTGATTAGGATCTTCGGAACGAAGTCCATGGAATGCGCATCCGCTTTGCACCAACCGGATGGTGTCGGATCGCAAGGGTGTGACATTGGCTCCTTGAGTGAGCTCAATGGTGTTTCGATAGCCATGGTGGCTAGGACGGGAATACTCTCCTAAAGTACGGGCTCTAGGAGGTGGTGGTTGTTGTGGTGGTGGGTTGTTGGGATTAAGGATATTACCATCTTCCATGATGTCGGATGGTATGGTTACGAACAAAGACACGAAGAAAATAGATAGACTAAAGAAAACCTAGAAAAATAAAACAAAAATCTCACTAGAAAGGAATCTAGTGAGTAGACCTATAAAGTAAAAATTCAACCTAAACAATAACTATTCCCCGGCAGCGGCGCCAAAAACTTGATGCGTGGGTTTTGCAACCTTACAACAGGTTTTACCTCTCGAGGGATCTCAAGAGGCTTACAACCCCACCAGGCAGTGTACCTGACCGATGTAGTATAGTGTAGTGGTAAGTACGGGGGATTGATCGTTCTCCACAGGGAATAGTGTTCGTTAGGTATGAAAAGCTACTCTAATAGGTCTAAGGGTTGAGGAAGATTCTTTTTTTATGTTTTTATATTTTTATGAAAGCAAGTAAAATCTCGGTTTTGAAGGAGTGGGCGGAATTAGTTGCTAGTCAACTAACCCAAATTACTACGAATGCAAATAAAATAAAATAACAAAAATGAAAAGTTTGGTGGAAACTAATATGTAGAGAAATGTGTTTACTTAGATTTCCTTACTCCCTAACTATCTTTTACCGGTTAATTAGTGTGTATTAGTTGCGTGGATGACGGGTGTATTCCTTAATACCATTCGTGGGGTGGCGTACGTACTTCCCCAACTCTACAAGCTCCTACTTCACTCCTATGTCGAGCCGGCTAGGAAGCTCCTAACATGGGATCACTAGAATTCGCTTGTGCATTAAATACAACCATAAAAACCTTTAGTACGCATTTGGTTCATGTTTCTTAAGACGTTCAAGCAAGTTACCGAATAGGAAGTTAGCCAGTTTTCTTAAGCCTAACATAGATAAACAATCATCCAATACAACTAATAACACACTAATAACCAATAATCAATAGCTAGGTTTCATTAGATCTAAGCAAACACAAGATAAATCTAGCCTAACATGTTAATCAAAAGACAAGAATAAGATAAAATCAAACAACACATAGACATATTGAATGATTAATTGATAACTTATCTTCAATGTAACATGGAAGATCTCAAGGCAAAAAGCCTTGAAAAAGAAGCTAAAATCGTCTTAGGGTTTTCTCCCAAAATTCCACACACAAAGTTCCACACTAATGACAAAGAATTGCAAAACTATATATAGATTTTTACATCTGACGGCGTCACCTTATGGAGTGTGACGCCGTCACCTCGCCGCTTTTAGGGTTCCCGGATGACCTTCTTGATGCCGTCCCTCTTTAGCTCTTCAAAATCCATTCTGGCTTATCAAGGCTTGACGCCGTCGAACCTTGAACGTGACGCCGTCCCCTTTTGATTTAAGCCGTGACGCCCTTGATCAAGTTAAAGCGTGACGCCGTCAGAATTTACATGCTATTTTCACTGGCTTATCATGAGTAAATTTCACGTCCACCTTTTCTTGCCCAGGCATGACGCCGTCCAGAGTAAAATGTGACGCCGTCAAAGGTAACTTTCAGCCGATTTTTGAGACTTTGTCGTTTTCTTCACTTTAATGCTCCAAAAACGTCCAAAATGCCTCCTTTTCCAGATTTCTCCTCAAAAGTACCTAAAATGACAAAAGGAACGATTTAGGGCAATATTTGATCAAATAAATACGATTTAGGGCTTAAATGACCCCTTAAAAGCGGTACACTTTTCGCTTCATCAAAAAACAAGTTCGATCAAGTTCGATCAAATGAAGTTCGATCAAATGAAGTTCGATCAAATGAAGTTCGATCAAATGAAGTTCGCTAAATGAAGTTCGAGGTGAAAAAACAAGTTCGATCAAATGAAGTTCGATCAAATGAAGTTCGATCAATTGAAGTTCGATCAAAACAAGTTCGGTGAAAAAGTTCGATCACAACTTGTTCGGTGAAATTGTTCGACGAAGTTGTTCGATCACACAAGTTCGGTTAAGTTGTTCGATCACACAAGTTCGGTTAAGTTGTTCGATCACACAAGTTCGGTTAAGTTGTTCGATCACACAAGTTCGGTTAAATTGTTCGAAGAATTTATAGAATTTCTTGACGAAGTTCGGTTAAAAGCTCGGTGAGTTGTTCGGTGAATTGTTCGATGAAGTTATTCGATCAGGTAGTCTAACTCGACTAATGACCAAGTTCGACTATTTAAGTTCGATGAAAGAAGCTCGATCAAATGAAGTTGTTCGATGATTTGAAGTTCGGTTACTAAAGTTCGATGAAGGATATGTTCGATGACCTTCGAAACTTGTTGACAAAGAGTTGTTCGATCAAGGTGAATACAACTAGTCTAGCTCGACTAATGTATGAAGGTTCGATGAACTGAAGAGAAGTTCGACTACCTTGTAGTTTTACTTTGATGAAAGATGGCAAATGCACAGTAGGATAACAAAACAAAAGCAATGTAATAGAAACGTGCTAAAGTTGGTTCGACTATATAAAATCAATGAAACAGTAGTGATCAAAAACAAAAATAATGCAAAAGTAACCCACCTAATGGAACAGTAACGAGACAAAAGAAAAAAAAAATCCTAGATCTTTATATTTTGCTCATGATACCACTTGTTAAAGCTTAATATTAATCCTTTATCACACAACAACAATATGAGAATAAGAGAAGATTAGAAGAGAGAAGGAGATGGGATGGTAACTTCAAGAGATTAGATTAAGAGAGAAAGTGAGATACAGGAATGAGAATACCCCTTGAAACAACATACACATCCAACCCTTCCAAGTGAGGAGGGGAAGGGTATTTATAGGCTTCAAGGATGGAAGGCTTGGGTGGGCTTGGATTAAGCTTGGGCCTTTTACATGGACTATAATCATACATTTAATCTAAAAGGTTAATCCAAGCCCATTGACTAAATTAACTAAACTAAACAACGACACACTTAATTAAACTATTACAATGACAATTGACCATCACTTTAAAATAAATCCTAACATGTCTACTCCGATAAGTGGTCATTAACAATCTTAGAGTCTAACTTTGAGAGAACGGCACCATATGTCACACCTTTGACCGCCAAAGAAACCATTAGGGAACATCTCTTTAATCCTAGAAACAATCCTACTAGGACACACCGAGGCAAACAAGTAGCTAGAGATCCATTTGCTATGGAGCTAAATGAACTTAGGCCCGAGTTTAGGAAGTGAGAAGATGTTTTGAGAGCTAATGTCATTAGCACGGTAGGGAATCGTGATCATATCAATGCATGTCTTTGTTACATGATGTATTGTGTGTCCACCCGTCAACCTTTCAACCTTGCATACTATATCGCCAAGCGAATGGCCGATTTTCCAATACAAGGTACAACGGCAATGCCCTACGAGATGCTCTTGACTCGTCTCAATAGAGCTTTTGCACCCATTCCTAGAAATGCCTTAGGATTTGTTCCCGATTATGATGAGATTCCACACACCTTTGTTCCCTTAAGCGATTTTAGGGTAGCGGTTGACAAAGGCAAACGTCCTCGCCCTCAAACATCATCATCATCATCATCAATGAGTGACGATGACGGCTTGCCAAACTCTAGAATCACTCCACCGGAATACTTGCGTCAACTTCCACCGATTGTGAATGAATCCGAGGAACATCGTCAAACAAAGGGAATGGTGAAGAATCTAGGGCGTTGGATCATGAAACTTCACAAGGGTATGAAAAATTGAGCAAGAAGTTCAAGTGAGAGGAGTGTTTGGGTCTAGATGTTATTAGACAATGATGTGTTAAACATGTATGCTTCTTAACTTATTATGTTAGTACTTGATGTGTATGTGAACTAACTCAGATTTGCAGGTCGATAACACTTAGTGTTATCAATTTTCCGAGAATAAGCCCCCGTTTGGCTTAACTCCCTATATGGTAGAATATTATGATCGGATTTATTTATGTGAAAACGTGTGTTAGAATATATGTATTTAGCATATTTGTAGTACATATTAGCTATTACATACGTTATAGGAGAAATTTTGGGTTTTGGTCAAAAAATGCGAAATTTGAAATGCTCTCTGTTTGTTTTTGAAGTTTCGGACGACGGATCTGGCGGATCCCAGATTTTGGATCCACTTAGTGTATCACTTGGATCCGCCAGTCCAGAACCCACGGATCCGACGACTCCCAAACTTTGGCTCCGCCTTTGTTGTCGATTGGATCCGTGGGTACCAACAGTAACTTTTTCAAAAAAATTCCCGACTCATCCCGACACTTAGATTTTGGTTTGTAGCTTCTTTAGATTATACTCACTGATCATTAAACTCTCTAGAATGATTTAGGAACCCTTAGAACCCTAAGAACTCAATTTCCCACCAAAATTTGAATTTTCAAAATTTTCATGTGAGTTACCTTTCTAATACAAGAAACGAACCCTTTTGAGGGATCCGTCAAATCCGTGGGAATATCAAATCAACAGATTTTCCACTATCTCCTTGCATTTACTGCAAATCCCCCTCATATCACTCAACTCCATTTCAATGGATTGACCTTAGGATGTGACAAGCTTAAATTTTTGTTCCAAATCATTAGGAACCAACATTCTCCATTGGATTTACATCCAATCCAAACACACAGACCAACAAACCTTCTGCCTATAAATTAGTACCTTAGGATCATCACTAAACTCACTCACTCACCATTTCTTCTACTTTCTCTCATGTACATCTTAGCTACATTACTTCACCATGACTAAATCAAACAACTCTTCCACCTCTAGACCTCCAAAATGAACTGCCCGCATTAGTGTTAAACCATGTTGCTTCATAAACTGAGCAAACTCATCATCAGAGGAATCATCTCCTCTAAATATCTCATCACCTATTGCAAGTGAGAATTTTCTCACACTATCCACTCCAACACCACCAAATGTAGTCATTCATACTCCACCACCAACAATTACTCCAATAGCTACCACTCCACCACCCGCTCCATCACAACCTGTTAAATCACCATCACCCCCAAAATCACCCAAACTACAACCAATGGAGCTATTTAGGACTCCACCTTCATCACCACACCCATACCTTGACGACTTGGAAGACCTTCCACCAAGGTCAAGCAATCCTCCACCCATGACCTTTTAAGGTCAACAACCCATGCTTTTTCATCCAGTTTACCCGGATATCCATGGTCCTTTATACCATGATGTACCACCACCTCAACCTCAAACACAACCTTTATCACCCACATCCACACTAGTTGCCATTGATGAGGCAATGTGGATCAATCTACCACAAACCCAAGAAGAGATTAGTGAGGAACTCACCCGCCTCTATTCTCTTTCTAATATGGTTGGATCTCGCCTTGATGAAGCAATGGATCTCCAAACCATCTTGATGAACTCCATCCCCACTCCACCATCATCCAACCAACAACAACAACAACCATCCAACAACAACCAACCAACCACCACCACCACCACAAAACCTTGAGAGCACTCTTCCTCCCAGTTTCTCAAGCCATGATTGCTCGCATTGCGAGAGAATGGCTCACTTGGCCCAAAGGACCAACATTTTGGTCCATGAGCTCCAAAATGAGATGAGGTTCATCTTGAACCATGTTCTCGAGCGTCTCAATGCAATCTCTCATCCTCCTCAATAGGAGCTTTGTTAGTTTCCTCTTATAGGAACTTTTAGGATGTTGTTTTAGAATTTCTTTTTAGGATTTATTTTTCTTGTTTAAATGTAACATCATTTTTTCCAAGTAATGAATGTTATGTTTTTATGCTTGTGGGTGATCAACATTAAGCATATTATCTCATTTTAGAATACTAACATCATAGTATGGTTGTTTTAACTTAACATATTGCCTTGATCAAATGTACATTAGGTACAAAATTTTGATCAGACACTTCACTTTGACTTTTTAAAAGTCAAATGGGCTAAAACTTATTGTTTGGTTGATTATTACATATGCATTTTACTTCCATGAAGTAACTAACTTTTCTTTTGTAGCATCTCCTATCCTTGAAATGTATACGTTGGTACTATAGCAATGGGGAGTACACATCGAGGGGGAGCATATCATAGTCTAACCATTTTTTTTGTAGGAACATACATCATCATATATCATATCCTTGTTACTCCATTTAGGGGGAGTATAAATCAAGAGGGAGCTTTAAAGTTCTCAAAATCGCATTCCGCTACGCATATCTTCTTTTTGTTTCGACAAAAAGGGGGAGAAAGGATTAAGTTTGCATTACTGTGAAACATCACAGTACATACATTTATACTTGAAATTGTTTTCAAAACTTACATAAAACAAACTTAATCTATATTTTTAAAAAGACTTATACTATATTTATTCATTTGCTTAAAAATACACCTTATGTTTTGTCATCAACAAAAATGGGGAGATTGTTAATACAAATATCGTCCCAAAAATGTTATTTATATTTTATGATATTTACTTAGTTTTGTTATTGACAAATACAAGTTATATCTTTTAACAAATCATAAATACAAGTTAAAGTCTTTTTAGAACACATTTACATTTCACAAGATCACTAGAATTTACATTTTATACATTTACATGTTTATTTCCTAAAATGGAAACTTTATTTTTCAAAAGTTAGGATGACATCATGGCATGCATCATATACACAATCTTGGTAAGATTTTGTGATATTTTTTTTAGATCTTCAAGCCAAAGAGTTGACATTTGAAGATATGGAAAAATATGGAAAGATATGGCAAGATTTGGAAAGATTTGGAAATCTATTAGCTGTCCTGCACTGGCGGATCCAAGTGCATACAAGGACGGATCCAAATTTAGGGATCCGTCGGATCCGCCAGCTGTTCACTCAGTTTGCCTATAAATAGCACGCTGATCATTTGGACAATTCATCACTCATATAGCTTAAATACATACTCATTCATTTACTAACCCATATCATTCATTCATTTGATCTTTCCTTTTGTAGCAAAGGGATCAAACATACAAGGATCAACGTTCTGTCGTTATCCGTCTAGTTTAGTCACTGTGTGATCTTGTACTAGTTTGCATATCATTGTTTGTATCATTTACATCAGTAGAGTGAGGTTAGTGTTTTAGTCCTTAAAACACAAAGAGTGTTGGGAGTGGTTGTACCCTTGTAAAGAACCAAACGGGAGTGGTTGTACCCTTGTGAAAGAACCAAACGGGAGTGGTTGTACCCTTGTAAAGAACTCGGTGTTTAGCTTAATGAAAGATAACTCTCGAGTTAGAGGCTCGAGGAGTGGAGTAGGGCAAGGAAGAGAGTCCTTGTAGCCGAACCACTATAAACATCAGTGTTGTGTGGTTTGATCTTTCCTCTCTTTACTTTTCATATATATTGTGTGATTATTTGTTTGTGTATAATTTCCTTGAAATCACATTAAGTAACAAAGCGAATCAAATTTTAAAACGTTAAAACTATTCAACCCCCCTTCTAGTTTTCCACAATTGCCTCTCATGGATACTGCATGTCCAATGTCTATTCTATACTTAAATTTCATATATACACTAATATTCTGAATTAAGATAAAAAATATATATATATATATATATATATATATAATATATATATATATATATATATATATATATATATATATATATATATATATATAATATATATATACATGTTAGATGCACAGAAGCCTGGATCAAGTGATTACTAAGTTGACATTTAATTTTTGTATAGAAACTTGTAATTGGCAATCTAAAGATGTAAAACAATAGTTTTGGGTAGTACTGCCGGGCCGCGGAATGTGATGGACAGTGTCCAAGTTTGGGGTTACCTAAGAATGATGGTGCTCTATTAGGTCCTGATCCACATTCCCGGGTGCCGGAGATTGTACTATGTCTTGTTATGGCTTTATGGTTAAACTAAGTGTTAGGCATTACACAGATGAATGTAATCTGAATTTGAAAATACTTTTGGTTAAACTGAATATAACCTTCTTTTATATATTACCAGTGTGTGATTTTGTATGTATCACAGGTGATACCTAATATGTTATTTTGTATCACAGGTGATACCTAATATGTTAACTGTTTGTTTATTTTGCCTTTTCCAGCTTAATTCTCAAGTTATAAAAATTTTGTTTTAACAAAAGTTGTTCATTTTTAGTTTATTAATAAGTTTCATAAAAAAATTAAAAAAAAATTAAAAAAAAAAATTGCAAAAACAAAAACTGGGAAGTTGGGAAGCCCAGGGTGAGCCTAGGCTCGAACCCCAGACCTCTACCATCCTTAACCAGTTTAACACACCACAACCATCTCTGCCCTTGGGTCTTTTTCATTATAGCTTGCACCTTTAATTCACTTAACCAAGTTTTTCCCTTTTAGCTAAACATCCCTTTTAGCTTATTCACAGCTTATTCAAATAAGCTGTCGATTCCTTTTTATTTTTCCTAAGTTCCTTAGAGCTTAAAGTAGTTTTCTAGAATTTTTCATAATTTTTCGCATTAATTTAGTATTTTTAATATTATTTTTAGTCCAAAAGTGTTTTTAATTCATTAAAAATAAAATAAAAAGCAAATTTACACATCTAGGGGTAATTTTTTATTTTTAGGTTTTCCTAGGCTCGTTTAATTCCCGTAAGAGCTCGTTTTTCAGTTTAATTTGCATTTTTGCTTATTTGTGCTTTACTTACATATTTTGTATCACAGGTGATACCTAATATGTTATTTTGTATCACCTATGATTTTGTATGTATCACAGGTGATACCTCATATTTTGTATCTACAAAAACAAGTAGCTAACTACAGTCTAACTATAACAGGTAATCCTAATATGTTATTTTGTATCACAAGTGATACCTAATAAATTATTTTGTATCATATGTGATACCCAATAAGTTATTTTGTATCACAGGTGATACCTAATAAGTTATTTTGTATCACAGGTGATACCTCATATATTTTCAATCGTTTTATTACAAAAATTAGCTTATCTTTCTAAAATGTATATATATATATATATATATATAATATATATATATATATATATATATATATATATATATATATATATATATATATATATATATATATATATATATATATATATATATATTATCTTAATTCAGAATATTAGTGTATATATGAAATTTAAGTATAGAATAGACATTGGTTTTTGGGCGACCCGTTTAGACGATTATCGAACTATCCAATTTGCCACCTAAAGTTTTAAGTAGGGTTCTTTATTCATTTGTTGTCTTCCTACCCTTTGTGTGTGATGCTTTACAGGTTGACGAACTTGCTTTACCTCCATTTATCTGCTGTGATTTTCATTTTTCTTTTTTTTTTTGATATAAAATATAGAATCCCAGCTGCCACTTGAAATCAGATAAAAAGTTAAAATGATAGTTGGGATTTAATATGACCGGGCCACAATCCGGGACAGACCGGGCTTGGTTCAGGTCAAGTCATTTACCGAATTATGCACCAAATTTTGTGTGCATAATTCGGTAAATGACTTGTTTCCATATCCTATATAATAAAGAATATGATCTCGTACAACTATGTAGCCATGTATTATTGACAAGATAAAGGAGTAGTAGGATTAGATAAGCATGGCTAAGGTTAAAGCCTTGAGTCAACAAGTCGATTCTCAAACTAGAATGAGCTAAAGTAGCTGACAAGAGTGACTTGCGGACATGGTACGCAAGTGCTAAGTTTTGTTTGGTTGTATTCCTTTATCAGTAAATACAGGAACAATGATTTCAACCAATAAACACCAAGTTGCGTATTGGTACGCAAGTGCTACTTACGCAAGTGTAGACATTGACTTTTCATATGTCGCTATAGATGCAAGTTGCGTATTTGCAATAACTAAAAGATAAATGATCAGTTTTCAGACCAAATGCCTTGCAACTTAGTAGGGTGTGAGATACTTTCAAACTTAGTGATTGTGGATTGAATTCTCGTTTGATACATGTGGGACACTCGATCAATCACCACTAGACCCTTCATGTGGTTCTTTCTCTGTTTCTTCCAGTGTGTTGCCTCACAACAAGCTCACAGGCTGAGATAGGGTAGACATAGCAAGATAGAAAGTAGAGCAAACACATGAAGTAGTGCAACCTGCAACAGTAGACATAACTTCGGTTATGGTCCTATGGAATTGAATAAAGATTTTTCTGTTCATAATAGTTTTCTTAACAAAAAAAAGTCACACATCATTTTTAAAAAGGTTAACGCCTTCAATACACCTTCGTAGTGATAGGCTTGCAGGCTTTTAGCTCAAAATTGTAAGCACAAAGTTAGAGATGATTAGCATTTGGAACACTAAATATGTTTAGTTCGCGTTATTCAACGATCTAATCTAGTAGTTTATTTGTTACTTTTTTAATAACTCTTTTTATTGTTAGTTAATTAGTTATGTTATGTTGTTGTATTATCATTTGTGATATTTTTTAGTATCACTTGTGAATTTGTGATATTTTATTTGTTTGATAGATTTTTTCTCCTAATGACTTGTCTTGGTTCTTGCATTTGATTTGTTATTTCAATCATTTTGAATTTCTGATGTTATAATGCAGAAATATAATTTCCATTTCTATTTTGTCGTGTCAGAACCAAGATGTGACAGAAGCCATTCAAAAGGTAGCTACTGCATATGACTGCAAGATTGTGGAAGGTGTTCTTAGTCATCAACTAAAACAATTTGTGATTGATGGGAACAAAGTTGTGTTAAGCATCTCAAATCCTGATACCATAGTTGATGATGCCGAGTTTGAAGAAAATGAAGTGTATGCAATCGGTATTGTCACAAGCACAGGAGACCGCAAGGTGTTCTTTTTTCTTTTCTTTTTTTTTTTTTTTTTTTTTTTTTTTTTTTTTTTTCCTTATTTGAGTTATAATTTTTTATTTTAGTTTTGTAAAATGGTGATGTATAGCTGAGTAGTTAATTAGTTTGAGTCGATTTGGCTATAGGAGTAACGTAACTATTTGTCGAAATCCGTATATATGACAAACTTAAGCTTTTAGGTACTATGAAATTAGAAAAGAATCGTGACGATTGTATGTGAATATGGTGTAGTGTATTTGTGTCTACAATATCACAGGTGATAAACTTCTTTTGTGTCTACAATATCACAAGTGATAAACTTCTTTTGTCCTTTTGTGTCTACAATATCACAAGTGATAAACTTCTTTGCAAGTAGACATTGCATCTGTCGGAGATCTTTTTTTCATCATTTATATTTGTGATTTGCAGGTTTGGAGGCAGGGCACACTGTTCACTTGATCCGTTCCTATGTACCTGCTGTTGTTTCAATTAAAGAGAGAACAATGAGAGGAGTTGTTAGTTCATTATTTCCTACACTTGATTTGAATGGTTTAGGAGATAATGGTGGGATGCTTCGTGATCAACTTCCAGACTATGACCAAATACTGCCGCAGTTGACTCAGGACCCTAACATCATGATGACTAATCCTGGTGATACATTGATGCATTCTCCTATCCTAATACCAATTCGCTTCTCAACCATTCAAATGCTGCTGCTGGTGGTAAGATTTTATTAGCTTTAATCATTGTTCATCTTTACGGCACTTACCATTTTCTCGAGGTCGCAAAATGGGCAGTTCAGGTAACGGGTCAACACAGGGTAGTTTTTTAATGGATTGGGCCGGGTTGAGCCGACTCACAAACACCTTGAATTTTGTTACAACTCACTTATTGAATAAAGTGAAAAATAAAACTATCTTAACACCATGATAATCTCATCTCTGAAATAAAACACTTCAGGAAATATTAAGCATTTTTGTTCTTATTATGGGTGACTATTGACTCGTTGGACTCGTTAAAACCCTTTTCTATTTGAAGCAGTTTATTTAGATTATACCCAGTTGACCCTTTAGAAAGAAAGTATAGAATCGTCTATTTTGTATACCTCTGCTCTATTTGAGCACCTGTGTGATTAAAGAAGTTCGTATATGAATCAATAAAGTATATGTATTTTTTCAGCGGGAGCTAACCGAAGGAATGCTACTGCAACACATATTGCTGGGACACATAGGTCTACACTCATTTTCGTCCATTTTCATACGTTTTCATCCGATTTCTTACATTTTCGTTCGTTTTCATACGTTTTCGTCCGTTTTCATCCGTTTTCTTTCGTTTTCGTCCATTTTCATATGTTTTTGTCCGTTTTCATATGTGTTTTTACGCTTTCATACGTTTTTGTCCATTTTCATACGCATTCATCTGTTTTCTTACGTTTCTGAATATTAAAAGTGATTTTCAGAATATCACTTTTGATTTTCTGAATATCACTTGTGATTTTCTTATGTTTTCGTCCGTTTTCATACGTATTCGTCCATTTTCTTACGTTTTCCCGTTTTCATACGTTTTTGAATATCACAATTGATATTCAAAATATCACTTGTGATTTTCTGAATTTCACTGGTGATATTCTAAATATCTATCACTTGTGATTTTCTGAATATCACTTGTGATATTCTGAATATCACTTGTGATTTTCATCTTACAAAACATTAGTTGAAAATCACTTGTGATATTCAGAATATCACTTATGATATTCAGAATATCATTTGTGGTACTCAGAATATCACTTGTGATATTCAGAAAATCACAGAATATCATATGTGATATTCTGAAAATCACCTGTGATATTCTGAAAATCACCTGTGATATTCAGAATATCACTTGTGATATTCTGAATATCACACAATATCACTTGTGATATTCAGGATATCATTTGTGATATTAAGGATATCACTTGTGATATTCTGAATATCACAGAATATCACTTGTGATATTCAGAAACGTGAAAAATAAAACTATCTTAACACCATGATAATCTGATCTCTAAAATATAACACTTTAGGAAATATTAAGCATTTTTTTGCTTATTATGGGTGACTATTGACTCGCTGGACTCGTTAAAACCCTTTTCTATTTGAAGCAGTTTATTTAGATTATACCCAGTTGACCCTTTAGAAAGAAAGTATAGAATCGTCTATTTTGTATACCTCTGCTCTATTGGAGCACCTGTGTGATTAAAGAAGTTCGTATATGAACCAATAAAGTATATGTATTTTTTCAGCTGGAGCTAACCAAAGGAATGTTGCTGCAACACATCTTGCTGGGACGCATAGGTCTACACTACCTGTTGAGTTTGGTTTTCATGGATGACGATGATGGTTATGATTTTGAAGAAGATGATTACAATAATGATGATGTAACTAGTATTAGTGCTTATTGTATTATCAAATGTTTTTTTGTTAAGTTAATGTTTTATCACTTGTTATAAATCAATAAAATGTTAAAGTTAATGATCTATCACTTGTGATAATTCAATAAAATGTCACAGGTATTTTGTATTTATATTTAAAATGTGAAATGTCATTTTTAATTAATTGGATAATTGATATTAAAATGTGAAATATCAAGTGCAATATTGGTTTTGGCTTCGGCTTGGTCAGCAACTCCTTTGACGGCTTAACATTTCTTCATAAGATCAACTAAGTGTTGCCCTTCAATTTCCCCCTTAACTTTTTTTCTTGAGCAACATGAGCCTTCAGTTCAAACTTTTTTTTTCTTCTTCTTCTTTTTTTTTTTTTTTTTTTTTTTAAATCATTCCTAGTCAAAACCGTTAATTGAAGATATCCAATTGCCTTCCCTTCCCATTGTTGTATCATCCATTAATCAACCGATGGAGTTCAAGCAAAATAAACAAATAAGAGCTTAACTAATAAGAATTGTACACAATAATCAACTTAAATATCACAAGTGATACTATGCATAACATATTCAAAACAAATTTAATATGAAGCATTCACATTAATAAAACCAATAATCCAATGCATTTCAAGCAAAATTAAACTAAGATCTGGTAATTTACATACGAGTTATATCACATGTGATAAATCAATAAAATGTGACATTCATTTTGATATTCTACATATGAGTAATATCACATGTGATAAAGAAATAAAATTTAATTATGGTACTATAAATATGAGTAATATCACAAGTAGTAAATCAGTTAAATAACCAAAAGCAGACATCATTTATAATTTTATATGACTTGAATATTTTCTTCAATTTAGTGTATTATCACGTGTGATATTCTAGCTACAAAATAAATAAAGTATAATATCACAAATGATAAATCAATTAAGCGTCACGTGTATTAAATGTATTATCAAAGGCCTCTTGGCCCAACGGTATGTGAGTGGCTAATCAACCTAGAGTTTGTGAGTTCAACTCTTAAATCAAATTTAGATACAAATTCTGATTCCATAACCCAGCCAAAATATTTTCTTTAATTACCAACCACACACAAATCCAAAAACAATCACAAAAATATAAGTAAAGATAAAAACATATTCACCTCTATTAATTCACATCACCATCTGTTCATTGAAATATTCATTCACTTTTTTTTTCTTTAAAATATTTTCTTCTACACTTCCTTGTTGTCATCTTGTTTGGTATTCGTGTCCAACACAACATATATTATCCATTTTTGTCCCCTTTCTTCTTTTCACCATTATCAAAAAACTTATTGTAAGATCCGGCCACCAACTAAGTAACACACAATAACAACCACCAAGATCACAGAGGAGAACTAGCCACACAAAAAACAAATGAGTACCCTTGACACAATAAAGGCGGGCAATCTCCATTCTCTACACAATCTCTATTCTGAAGGTTGACCAAAAGTCGTTCTTGTTATATCAGTTGTCCCATCAAGATACAGAGCCCCACTGTCTAGCAGGAACAATTTCTGTGTATCCACAACAGTACAACTATCTGGCTCTGCTCTATAATGTATAATAGCACCATTTGCACTAGAACCTATGAGTTCAAAACAGTACTTTATTATTAGTAAAAGTTCTAACAAGAACCTGTGGTTTTGTTTGACTTCAAAGAAGTATTTTATTCTAAATATATTTATTAATTTTGGCTCGACACTTTTAAAGAGTACATGGTTAACTTAAACCGACACTCGAGCCAAAAAGAGAGAATGAAGTGTTAAGATGTAGGAGAAGGAGATTATATAAACACTAAACAATCAAAATGAACCGAAGTAGAGATACTAACGTCGGCTAGGTATTAAAAAAGTCGTCGAGGAAAGCCCCGAATGTACTAGTGTAAGGGATCAAGTATGAAGACAAGGACCATACCACTTATAGTATCGACGCTACTATCAACAAAACAAGCTTGGCTAGCACAAAAGTCAAGAAGTTTGTCTACAACTTCTACTTCTGTTAGTACCACATTGTTATTCATTTCCTCTTCCAGCCATGACCAAAACTCAGTAAGAGCAGCTGCATCCCTGATACACAAGTTATCTATCAATGTGTATCCACTAGATCAAAATCCATCATATAACGACATATACTTTGTCCAGCCGAAGGTGTATATAAGGTGACCCATCCATCAAGTGGTTGTGGGTTATATTTCCCAACTAGAACAAGGGTGAAGGTGTTCAAGTTTGTCATTCATAAAGAAATGTTCCAATAAAAAGAGTGTCCCACCCTCTATGAGTGCAACTCTGTATACATTCACCACCAATAGAATCATCAATTTTATGGAGAAATTATTTTGTGATTACCGTAGATGAGAATTACGCATCCCTTCTAACTCAACATCTTTTTTCACTGCTTTAGCTAAAGACACGAGAGAGTTCTTACACAATGCACTCGGCGCACCAGATAAGTTCTTTCCTTTGCTTTTACTACCAAGGCTTTCTAAAAATTTATCACACGCAGCTGCATATGTGCTTGCAATAGCAGCATTCACCGATGACGTGTCCAACCAAAGGTGGGCGCCTCGAGCAGCTAAGCTGAAGAATGGTAAAGTAAAATTAGCTCCATGTTACAAAACTGAATATGCGCCATTTCAACAGCATATTACTAGACGTCTCAATCAAATATTGCACTCTAAAGCAAAACTATCGCTCCTACCAAACGTACAAAACATCGCTCCTACCAAATATCGCTATCATTAGACGTCTCAACCCAATGGAACAATATTATTTGACATCTCAATTTTGCGCCTAAACTATTCTCAACGCCAAATGTACAATCTATCACTGCTGATATCACAATTCATATGCATATAAATTCGTCATAATTCAACTATCATGCGTAACAGACACAATACAAGTTAAAGCGAGATTACCTTATGCAAGCAAAAATTAACCTGTAATTTGTTCAATCTGCTCAAATCAAATCATAGCAGATATATCAATTAAAATCATGACTAAAGCATCAAATTAAAGCAAATCTATTAAAAACGTGAATACCGAAGGAGTCACGGTGGTGTCTCGGTGTGTAGCGGTTGTGGCGATGGAGTTGCGGAGGTGTTGCGGTGGTGTTGCGGTAGAGTAGTGGTGGTATTTCAAAGGTGTTACGGTGGTGTGACATGTCCTCATGTTGTTTATCTTCTCCACCGAATTTGGTCGTCTAACAAGTCCATAAAGATTATCAACCTTATTGCTTGATGGACGATTGTTGATCATGATAAATGGGCTTTGCAAAGCCAAACATAGTTCAACTGTAGATATTATAATGAAATTACATTTCTAAAGAATTCAACATCCTTCAAGTTGAGAGTGATGCTCATTTGCTTGCTCAGTAATGGTAAGCTTGTTCATTTCATGCATATAATTCTGCCATAGAAAAAGAAATAAAAGACGAATCCCAATTTAAGATTGATTATGAAAATTCTCATCCACATAAGCAAACAAAACCCCCATAAACCATTTTTCATCTGGAATTATTTATGTTTGTGTAAGTTAGGGCAGTTAAAATTCGAGGCAGAACACATGTATTACCTGCAGCATTCCACAAGCAGCATATTTAATATCTCTTAATTGTTTTGCTAATCTTGGGTCGAAAGAGAATGGATCCTGCATACACGCGACATGCTATTGCCAAATAAAACACGTCAGCCACTATTTTGCCATAGCTAAGACTCGCAATAGAAGTAATTACGCTATTTTGCCATAGCTACTTATATTCCAAAAAGAAGCTTCAATATAAAGGAAGACACAAACACAATGTTCACTTTGGAGGACAAGAATGAAAGAACCAAAGTTCTGCAAAGTCCACTACTCTTCAGCGTTTCTTTAACGATTTCTAATTAAATAGCATACAACAAGCCACTATAGTAACTTTTACATAAGCATGCCATGGGAGCTAATTCTATATTATGCAATGCATAATATAGACATTTATCTTGACCTAACATTTGGCACATAAGCGATTGCACTCAACATTGTGTTTTAACTTGTTTTATAGATGACTGTATTCAGAAACAAAAGGCCGATCATCAGATTTATGAACAAAAACAACCAATGGATTTAAAAAGACAGTAAACTTCTACCTAATAAAGCTGACATAAACAGAAGCTAAAAGTATCTAATATCAAATATAGAATCGATTATTTTGAATGAATAATGACAAAAAAATAAAGAAGCTGCAAGTGGTTACCTGGACCAAAAGGAAACAACTTTCCCAGTTTATTGTAGTACTTCCTTATTGCCACCAACTTTGACCCTTTGTAATTTTTAAGTGATACTCAGCTCATACCTGGTAGCTACGAAACACGAGGGGAAAACAATAAAAAGAATGAGGAAAAAAGAAGGCAATACCATAGAATAATAATAAACTCAACTATCACATTCATGTAGATTCTCTCTTGAACTGATAGACATCTCAGGTGTCCAATAGTACATTCGCAATTGGTATATTGTTAATAAGGCTCTAAGATTCTAAATGTTTCTCTCTGAAACACAATCAGGCTGATTCACTATACAAAAATTAACTCATTAACCTTTTAATGTAATTGATCATCACAAAGATTTCTAACAGTAAATATCAGAAAATAATTCAAATCCTATATAAATTTAGACGACAAGATTGCTAAAAAGATAACACATAGTAGACAACGTGCAATTCAACAGACTCTGCAGTGATGATCATCCGAAAAATATCACGACTAGTCAGTTAAACATTAACCAACTTCACAAGAACACCGAATATAATGAATTGTTGCAAATTAATGACAGATTTATATGCAGTGTGGTTATACTTCATGTCATAATGTTAGCATTGTTTGGATTTACTTCTGCTATTTAAAGTTGTGATAATCAGATCACTTAAGAATTTATAGGAGTGTTTGGCATAGATTTATCATAGATGCTCATAGTATTTGCAAAAGCTACTTACAAAGTGCTTTTAAAAAAGAAAAAGTAAGAAGCCTCTTTCAAGTCATTAGGTTATTAAGCACTTTTCGATGAGTTGATAAGTTTGCTATACTTTGATAATACAATAAGCTTATAAGCGCCTTAAATAAAGAAGTTAGTTTGATATATATTAGATTAATGACGTTTTTTGGTCATACAAGATAACGGTTTGCATATTCTTTGGTCATTATTAGCATAATTTTTCACGTGGCCAACTATCTCACTACCTGAACACCCACGGAACTCACCATCCTCAAGACAACATCAGCTTAAGATCTCATCTCCACGACCACCTCATCTCCAAGAGCCGAACCTGTACACAAACAAAAAAGTTAAAAACAAGGGTCGTTCCATGTGAAAATCAGTTGTTCATTTCATCAAACACATGGTGTGCATTTATAATATTTTTTCTAAAGCATAATTTACATAAAGATTAGATGTAAAAAAACATAAACTTACTCGTTATTAGATTCAATTTATAATTATTATGTGTTTTTATGCTCGAATGCTTTTACATGTTTTTAATTTGATGATGAATGATCTAAAGAAGATCAGATTGAAAATTCATCCAGAAATTGAATCTGATGATAGCGAATTTAATGTTTAATGAGAAAGAATGATTATGATGAATAAAGATGATATCGTGTTTAATTGGATGAATTGAAATTCAGATTTAGGGTTTGATAAGTGGATTGGAAGGTGGAAGTTGATGTTAAATTAGGGATGAGAGAAACACTGTTTTCTGTGTGTTTTTTATGAGAGATTAAAAGATGAGTTTTTTAATTTTGTGTTTATATAGTTGACAATTATACCCTTGTAGTGTAAAGTATGTATTTAATCACAACCATTAGATCAAATGAAGATGGATGGTGGAGATTGATCCCTTGGTATGTAAACAAAGTTTCGTCCTCAAATGATCTTAAATCTAAAACATATTATATCAAGAGAAAAGTTCAATATAAATCTCATATCTGTCATAAATCCAATAAACCAATCATATTCATTAATTTTTTGATAATAAAAAATAAACTTTTACCATTTTTTTAAAAAATTAAATATCTCGTAAACCGTTAATCGTTACGTGAAAAAAAATCTATCTCTTTCTATAGATATGCACTTTTATATACTTTCGACAATTTTTTTTTCAAAAATTTCGCGTAAAAAAATCTCATGCGACTTTAAAAATGAATCACATGTGATTTTTAAAAATCACATGTGTTTTTTCTAGTCGGAAATTTTGAAAAAAAAAATGGTCGAAAGTATATAGAAGTTCATATTTATAAAAAGATAATTTAATTCTCGTCTCGATGTTGTAGCTTGAAGATTTACCATATGCAAGATTTTTTTTTTTTTTTTTTTTTTTTTTTTTTTTTTTTTTAAGAAAAAAAAAGTAAAAAATTGTTTTTTATTAATTTTAATAAAAGGGTTTTGCTAATCTCTGCCTACTAGGCAAATGATTAGCTATATATATAAGGAATGTTAGAGTTAATTAATATCAAAATGATGATCAATTACGGTAATTTTAGAGATGAATAAATGTTCATTAAATGCATTTTTTGATTTAAAAGGAAATTTTATCTTCATTAATTGCGTTCAATTCTTTGCCCAATGAGCAGAGATTAACAAAACCCTTAATAAAAATGGATAATTCTATATTGATATCAACTCTTTAGCTTGCAACAAACAGAAGAACAAGGCACGTACTCAACTTGCATTGTATCATAAACACGTGTTCAATAACTATATAATCAAATCCATTATATTACCAAAATCTGAATCTATCAAAATACAAAATAAAAGCAAATTAATAAAAAAAAGGGGATAATTATTACAATGCCCCAGTTGTCTAATGCGTTTGATTATCCGACCTGATCTCACAAAATTCTGATATTAGACCAGGGCAACTCGTACAATTGGGCAACTTGCATCGGAGAGTGACATGTGTCAAGTAGTGTTTTTTTGAGCAACTATTAGTTATTGGGCAACCGGCAACCGTTTTTTTTTCTTTTTCATTTTACATATTATCTACTATTTATCTATACCCCTCTCCCTCTCTCTCTCTTTATAACACAAATATGATCTTTATTATCTCTATCTAGCACTTCAGATCTAACACTACCATCACCAATTCAATCTGACACCACCACTACAACTCCCTCCCCACCGGAATCCCTCCATAGCCGAAACCCCATCACCATCGAATCCCCACCATCGTCGTAACCCTCCACCGCTGCCGTAACCCTCCACCGCCTTAACCCTCCACCACAGAACCCTACCACCGAGACTAACCACCACCAAGATGTATGGCAGATGTATGGCGTATGTGAAAAGCTTTTGTAAGTTTGGAAGTATGTTGTGTTATCAGAAGATATAGAGTACTTTATGCTATTTATTTATTTGTTTGCATATCCTTTAACTAAGACGTGTGTTTGGAAGTGGGAGTTGTTTCGCCTGATGGGTTATACTTAAGAGGTATGCACACATTTTTTATAATTGAATTCAGCATTGTTTGTGACAGGTTATTAGAACTGCTTATTGCCTTTTAGTACAACTTATAAGCAGCTTTTGAATGTCTGGGTTGTTTTAAATTGCTTATATGATAGTTGCAAGTATGTGAAATAAGTTGTTTATTTAAATCAGCTTATTTGGTTTTGAATAAGGTTATCTAACCATTGGCTTGGTGTAGAATAAGTTGTTTTGAATTAGCTTATTTATAAGAAAAATCTATTAAAAATGTGAATCAATTGTTAATGTAAGCAATGCAATTAAGCCACATACTTGTTTTTGTGAATTTGCAGATGTTCTTAAAAAGTTTGATTCAGTGCGAGGAAGAGGGATGGCTGCAATGTACTCATGGTCTTGTAAGAGGAAATTAGTTCATGTTAATCTCCTATTTTTTTTTTCCGGTATTGGAGACAGTGTTTGGTAATTTTGTTTAGTTACTTAAAGGATTTAGGAGGCAAAAATACTTAACAATATGAGTAAGAATAAGCAACTCATTAAAACGAGGAGACAGAAGATGCATCATATTCGACTCAACTAGCTCTAATCAGTGAAAACGAACAGACAGAAGATGCATCCAGAGCTGAAGATGGAGGTCTTCTGAAACCCCACATTTTTACTTTGACAGTACCATAGGTAATAAGTTTTTTAAAATAAAGATCCCATAGAGTTATCTTATACTCTTTTTGAATATTGTTTGATTTATACTACTTTTTTCCAGGTTGACGGTGGTTCAAATCTTTCAGTTAAAGTTAGATGGTCACAAAAGATAATGTAAATGGCTACAGCAACTATGGCGACTGCAGCTGGTGCTGCTGCTTTGTTATATTATACGTTAAATAAAAAGCTACAAACGACTCCTACGGCAGAAGATGATGACGAAAGTGAGAGCCTTGTGCAAACTAGTGGTCCTTCGGGTGGTGTTGAGCGTGTTTCACATAGATTAATTCAGGCTCCTGCGACATGGCTGGAAACTATTTTGACGTTGTCGGAGACTCTGAGGTTTACGTATTCCGAGACTTTGGGGAAGTGGCCTATTGGAGATTTGGCTTTTGGTATTAGTTATTTGTTAAAAAGACAGGTTAGTATGTGTTTCTTTATTTTTCACTTGTTACCACGTATATGGTTTGATATTAACATGTGAACTAATTTAAGAAGGTCCAAGTCATATTAAACACCTATGGCTAGCTTTTCCTCGCAACAATTTTTGGTCTTTCTGGCATTATAGCATATACTACCAATAAATCATGATAATTGCTTTGTGAATGATGATGATTTCAATCTTAGGGATTAAGTTGGTTGGAACATACCCTGTTACGCTTTATGTATTTCTTCTAAAAAAAGATGCCCTGGTGTAAGAGAAGACTTCTTAGGAGAAATAGAGAATGGCCAAATTTAGTAGTTTACAATGGGGTTATGGGGGTAGGCGGTTCGCCTCATATGCTTTCTTGTGGGTTTAACAGACTGTAATTTCACGTGGTCTCCTTTTTATACTTTTACCCTGATTAGTTTAGGATAAAGTTATTCTTGTATTAGCATAGCACCTGTGTAGTTAATCTCGGCGAGATCTCGCCGATATCTCGTCGAGATCTCGGATCTCGCTACTAAAAATAATATCGTTTCAAAATATCGCCCAGGAATCTCGGATTCGATAATATCGGCAAAATATCGCGATATTTTGGCAATATTCGAGAAATCGGCGATATTTTGAGAAATCGGCGATATTTTGAGAACTATGAATTTTTCTGTCTCTTTTTCCAGCCCAATTAACCTTATAAAAGCCCAATTACAACTTAACTTTAATCCAATTAAAACCCAATCTCTATACATCCTGCACACTATTATTAGATACAGATAGTGAGATATTAATTGACCTTATTTTAATTGACATAACATCTTCAGCTTCCTTCTTTTATGCTGGAATTTAAATAACATCTAATCACTTTTATGCTATGTTTTTGTTTAATATTTTATGAATTATGAATATATATATTATATATATATATAATATATATATATATCCGATATCTAAAAACCGATATCTCACCGCGAAAACCGATATTTCAAATATCGGACCTTGAACGATACGAGATTTTTTTCCGAGATAACTACATAGCATAGCACCTTATCTGTTGGGAATGATGCGTGTGGTTCTTGTAGGTGGCAAAATGGGTAATGAGAAAGAACGGGTGAAATTGAGTCATGTTGGGTTGACTCGCTCACACTTGTCCACTTTTAGTATCATGGTTAATCAATAAAGCATGGCAAAGAATTATTACAAAACAATCATCACTTAAAGGAGAATGTAGACACTTGAATACACTTTGGGTGATTTTCAAACAGTTCTTAAGCTTTTTGGTTTTACCTGTCAAGTTGGACCAGTTACTAATAAAGCTTAACGAAAATTGGACTACTTTCACATACAGGGGTTGAAAGTTCCCCCTTGCCGTTACTTGTTACAATTATGTACAGATTGAATTAGAAAGAATGTTGCAACATGGACACACCTGGAGACATGATTTCATGAATCTGGTTCTCTTTTGAATTCTTCTGGATGTTTTTCGTGAAGTACCTAAGTAGGTGTACTTTTGAACAGCCTTAGTGGTCTAGATGCACAATCGTTATAATACCACTTCCCTTAAACAGAAAACAATGCGATGATACTTGATGAGGTTTGGTTGACAGACTCTGGTCAAAGTATTTCATATAGAGATGATTGCAAATCTTATTTGACTGTGATCTAGTATTAGTTCTGAACAAGTAGGATGTTCTATTCTAGTACAATTATAACCACCAGATTCTGTTCGTGGTATATTCTTTGTCATACAGTTTTTTGATATATCTCTTTTTTTGTCTTGCGGTGCAGGGCCATTTGCATGTAAGTAGTGTATTTGGGGGTACAGAGAGCCAGCAACTTAAAGGACCTGCAATAGTTTCCGAGCTTAGATATCTTTTGGATTTGCTGACTCTTTGCTGGCATTTTTCAAAGAAACCATTTCCCGTATTTTTAGAGGAGACAGGCTATTCACAAGAGGATGTTCTTATTCAGGAACCAAAAGCTGGAGTAAGTCTTGTTTGCCCTGCCAAACATCTGTATTCTGTTTTTATAATATGACAAAGGCGTGTAATTTACTTTTGTACTAGTTTGTCTTATTTCTCTTTCTACTTGCAAATTTTGAAGCCAGCTTTTACCATATTAGTCAACCACAAGATGAAAATGTTTCTTCTATTAATTTGAGGAACTCATAGTATAAAGGATACTCTAACAGCCGCAACTGGAGCAGTGGTACCGTTCCATCATACAGTTGTGCATGAAGGAGGTGTTACTGATGTAAAATTAGGTTATGCTCACTGTGGAATGGTTGCAGCTGCTCGATGGATTGCAAAGCTTGCAATTCCTCTTCTTCTCAAAGCATTTCAAGATCATCCTGATCATATAGTTATTCTTTTTATCATTTATTCGCGGGTAATCGTCAAAATGGGCCTGTATCCTTTTACTGAAAATACAGTTAAGTAATATTTCCATGGTTGATTCGGTCCTCCAAGTTTGGAAATGATTTTACGTTTCTTAACTTTTGATAAAACGGATAAACTTTAGGGATTTAATCAGTAAATAAATTACAATGTTTGAGGATTTAAGTCACAATCAAAAGTTGTTAATCACATTTTATTTGTCAATTGAATTGACTGTAAACACTAGGGAATTAATGGTATTTTTGTGTGAAAGTATGCAGTTTTTATCTCTTTATTTTTTTATAGTAACCATTTATTTTCTTATATGTTTAACGAGCTAATGCTGGATGCAGATCATTGGACACTCTTAGGGTGGTGGAACTGCTGCAATTTTAACTTATGTGTTGCGGGAGCAGAAAGAACTATCGCCAACTACTTGTGTTATGATTCGCGAAAATCAATGCATAAATATGTCCAAGGGATACAAGGCAAGTTGTAATCCCGGGTCGTTATCCCAACGAAGGTTTGAATGGAATTTCGTGATCTCGATTTGTGCAACGTGTTTGAATAAGGAAAATAAAAGGATTTTGGATTTCTAATCTAAAATATGTGAACATAAATTAAAAACGACTTAAAAGGCTGGAAAAACATTAATCTAAAGTGCTCGAGATTAAAAACGTAAAGAAAAACTGAAAACGCGTTTAAACCGGTAAAACCGAGCCTAAACGTCAAAATGAAGAAATACTAACTCTACGGGTACAAATCTATTTTTCCTAAATCCTAATTAATAAAAGAAAATTTTGTAAAAAAGAATTTTAATTTTCTGAAAATTATTTAATTAAATACGAATTAAAAACTATTTTTAAGAAATAAATTGATTAAAAGTATTAAAACTATTCTAAAAATTATGAAATTATTTTTGGGAGTACTTAATACTAAAACAGACTTAGGAAAAATAAGAAAAATGAAAATGCTTTTCTGTAATAAGCAGAAAATAAGCAAACAGTCTAATATAAGCTTAAAATAAATAAATAAAAAGAGTGTTAAATAAAAAATATGTGACAAGCATAACTAATAAACGCCCTAGGGTATACTGGTAAGTGGTTGGTTTTGTGAACTGGGTAACCCAGGTTCGAACCTGGTAAACCCTTTCTGAAAACTTTTTTTTTTTTTTTTTCTTTTTTAAAACTAATTAAGTACTGTTAAATAAGCAACATTAATAAAAACAACTATTTTTAGAAACCATTAATAAGTTCAGAAAAAGCAGTTAAGCAGAACAGTTTTGAACTTAAAAGCTTAAATAAAGAAAATGACAATTGATAAGCTAATAAAAAAGCTATAAGCTATAAGCTAATGACTACCTAAGCTACTAAGACCTAAAGGCAAACTAAATAAGCAGATTTAAACTAATAAGCTAATCTAAATAAGCAAATAAGCTGAAAAGGGAGCAAAAGCTAACTAAACCAAACAGACCCTAACTGCCTAACTTTAGGCCCTAGGAAAAGCTATCAAATAATAAGCTACAGATCTAAAAACTTAAAACAACAAAAGCTAACCCACCAGAGACCTAGAATACTAAGTTTCAGACAAAATAGAGCTTATATGAGCTTAAGACAAGCATATCTAAAAGGTTACATAGTCACTTTGTAAAACTGCATACATGCAAAACAGCCTAAGGGGGTGTTTGCAGCCCTAAAATTAACCAACTAAATAAGTTCTAAATCACCCAAAAAGCTAAAACAGATAAATATTACCCTAAAAACTACTTATGCTAAAAAGATCAAGCATGTAAATAAGCAAACTTGTACCTTAAATGTTGAGAGAAATACTGATGCAGATTGCAACCTAATCTGTTGACTGCTGATGTACTGATCTGAAGTGAAAGTGCATCCAACTCAAATCCAACCACACTACCTATTGAACATGAATTGAACAATTAAAATAGAACCTAGAAACACTACTACCAAGGGCTGAATAAGCATCAGCTGATAAGAACTTATCAGACAAGTTATGATTCTAAACTTACATTGTGCCATTCAAAACCTCAATATGCTACAAATTAACTAAGTTAGCTTAAAAACAGTTTTTATAAGCTAAATTTGGGAATATTGAAACTTACCACATGGCACATGAACAGTGAACAAACATTTTGACCCGTTTTGACTATTTACCAAACACAACTTAACTTTGACTGTTTTGACATGCAAACTAAACAAGACCAAGTGAAGCTAAATTATCCAAACATAGATGAATACAAGCCAGGATGAGATGAAAGAAACAATGGAAATTGAAAATCAAGCACACAAATAAGCTGATAAGCAAAGTTGACTATGGTTGACTTTTTGACTAAATATGAAATTAACACTGAATGAAGCTTAAACTAGGATTTCACTAAAACCAAAAGTGCACAATTCTTATAAAAGTTAACCAATACTGAATGTAAGTTACAATAATTTTAGAAAACATATTTAAACTAAATTTACACTACGAATGGTCTAAACAGTGACAACTATCTCTCTGTGTCTTCCTTTCTTTAAATAACACTCCAAAAGCATCTCTGAACCTTCTTGAGCAAATCCCATCCGTTGGATTAGATTAAATCCATCTCAGTCGTCCAAATTGGTTTTGGCGGGAAAAGTTACCAAATGGGTTTTTAGCTAGATTGGTAGACACGTGAACAAGGTGTACTGTGTCTGGAGCTAAGTGAGTAGGGGGGAGGCGTGTGTAAGAGAAAAGGGATGGGGGGACATGATTGTCTGGCCTGGGGAATTGGGTAAATGGTTTTGGCGGGTTGTTAGTTTAGAAGGAGGAGTTGACCATGGTATTTGACTCCGGTATTAGCTAATGGTGGGGTTGGGTTTATTTGGTGGATCGGGTTGTTTGGTTTGTTGGTTTATATTTGGGCTAGGGATAATTCTTTGTGGGCTGGGTTTAGTTTGATTTGGGGATCAGGTTAGGATTGGGTTAAAAGGGATAAAAGGGTTTGGTTTGTATTTGTTTTGGAATTATTGTTAAGGTTTAGGGACCAAATTTGCCAAGCTCTAAAAATCCAAGGACCATTGATGTCAATTCTGAATTTTGACATTTTGACTTTCATGAAGGTTGACCTTGACAATTGAGCAATTTCTCGGTCCAAACCCGTAAATTTCTTCCCCGTCCTCGGCTTTTCACGCTTTTCCAATCTTGTGCTCGGTTTTGTCTGTTTTTGCCCTGTTTTCAATCCTTTTGTACCTGAAACACATAAAAACACAAAACAAGGATATCTGCAGTAATATTTGGGTGTTTTTGGTTGTTTTCTAGTCTAAATGGGTATAAAAATGATGAGTATTTACACACTCATCAATCCCCCACACTAAACTATTGCTAGTCCCTAGCAATCCGATCATATGAAGTAATGAAAGGATCAAAAGAATACCAAGTATACCCCGTTTTGACTTTTTATTAAATGCGAGAAATTTAAACAAAAATAGACACAATGCTTGATTTACAAAAATGGTATCATGGAACGGGATTCACACAAAATGGGTGTCTCCAGAGAATTGTAATCGTCATCCTCTTTTTATACTCCCAACTAAGCTTAAACTCAATGTGCAAATGTTTTTGTAAAATGCTAACACTACTTAGACTAATAATCTATGTAAGCCGAAACTTAACTTTTCACTCCCATATTCATTCAAGTTAGGTGACTGTGCTTGATTTTCAAAATTTTGATCACAAAAATCGACGTTTTTATAAAATTTTGACTAATACTAGTTGAAAGATAGATTTAAAATTTACAACAAGCAAGTTTCAAAACTTTATTCAACACATCAAAACTTATTGCATTTTGCAATATCATTCCATTTTATTTTATTTTTTTTCTTTTCATTTTTTTCATCATTTTTTTTTTTTTTTACTTGTGCAACATAAACTAACGGAGTTTCACGGGAACCAAGACCTTACACCTTCCTGGAATAAAGGATCCAAGGGCCGTTACAACGGAGAGTTCCAAGACCTTAACGCCTTTCAGAATTAAGGGTCCAAGGGCCGGTGTAAGAGGGTAGCCAAGACCTAAACGCCTTCCGGAAATAAGGATCCAAGGGCCGATCTTGAACCTTAGCTTTTTTAGCACATTTATTTATTACTTAACTTTTTGCAACTTTGACATATGCTTGTTCCGAAGTTTAAATAAATCTTTGAACTAGTATTTTTCAAAATCGTATGAAAAAATGATTTTGTGTGTTCAAATGTTTGAAAATAAGCACTAATTAAGTCAGATTAGGAGCTACTGGGAGGAAAAGCCATAGATTACTTATATAAGCTCTAAAGAGAACCAACTACTCTACGCTTAGCATTTTCATTTGCACAAATCGTAAAACCTTAGTCTAATCGTTAAGGAAGCAGCCAGATCAATACTCTGGCAGAGTCGGGATTCCCTTTGTTCTAACCTAATCAAGACTAAACATAACACAATTTTTTATTTAAAAAGGACAAAAATTTTAAAATTTTGGTCAAAAACGGGGGTACTAGGGCACTAGAAGGTACATATGTGACAAAATTCGCGAGAATTCCCCCCCCCCCCCCCACACTTAGAATTGAATATTGCCCTCAATATTCAAAGTACCGGCTATTATGCCGACACTTAGAACGTAAAAAGGTAATACTAATAGCCAAGTGTGGAACATAAATCTCTATTTTCACAAACAGGATTAAAAAGATATCCCTAGATAAACGTTAGTAAAAAGATCGGATATTGGGCGGCTGGATTGAAAACAGGCGCATCAATCATCACTATCTAAGGGAAACCTGAAAATAAGGGCAAACAACACACAAAACAAAGCACAGTAGAGGAATCCCCCCACACTTAGTGTCAGAAAATAGAAAGAAGTCAGAAACATGGGTTGTCACCCATGTGGCGCTAATGTTTTTGTTAACCGAGTCACTAGCTTGACTCGACCCCGAATTCATTTGTTCTTGGGGAAGCATGTGGAAGAGAAAATCTCCATCGGACTTTCATTAAAAATGTTTGGATAAACATTGAAGTACTTGAAAGTTCCACTCCGATGAGATACACCCGGCTCAAAAGGATGATAATTGGAGATGCCGGGGTCAAAAACTTTGTCTTCACTCCCGAACGAGTGAATAAAAGTACAATCTACCGTATAGGAGAAGAAAGGTAGAAAAACTCGAACGACATATGTGAAATCAATATAATGGCGATCCTCAAAGGGCAATGTCACATATGTCGGAGAAAGAATGTCCTTTTGAATCTCGGGATTAAGGATTGAGGTCATATTATCAAAAACAGTAGAGTCTTTGACCTCATCGTTCTCTAACAATTCAATAAAAAGAGGATTAACGTTGCTAGAAAAGCAATCGTCATCAAATTCAAAAAGAGTGTTAGAGAAAATCCCGAAAGTAACTTCAGAAACGTCAAGAGATTCTCCAAAAATTTGAGAATCACGTTCACTATCGAATATCTCCTCAGACTCACTTGGGATTGGGATAAGGTTCTCAGCACTAGACTTTATGGATTCGTCCGATTCCTTTTCAGGAATAGTGCTAAGAAGCTCATCCCCCATAATGAGAGAGTCCTCGGAGTCCATAGTTGGAAAGATGTTTGTGATTGCAATAGACTGAGGGAGTTGAGAAATGGTATCATTTAAAGGAATAACACTCTCCTCGTAGTCCTCATCTTCGTCATCGAGCATGCAAGCCTGATTAAACAAGAAACGATTGTGTGCTGCACGTTCAATGGCGAGTAAATCTTCCATAGATTCACCATGACGATCCTCTTGGGTCTGTTTAGCAGCCCAAGCATTAAATGCATTCCTTACATCATGAAGTTTTTGGAATACATCTTCGAAAGCAGAATCCAGAAGATTTTTCCTAGCATCATGAATTTCTTGGAATGATTCTTGAGGAAATGGCTGAGTTTGACTCGTTTGATACTGTGGAGGTTGGTCATGATAAGAATAGTCATAATTGTCACAAGGGACATGCTCATAGACAAGCGGGTTCCTCGTTTGACAATCAGAGCTATAGTGAGGACCTCCACAGTACTCACACGAGTATGTCTCCATCTGGTGTTGTGGGGGCTGGTTGAAAAAGTCGGTTGTTTCATGGTAAGAATAAGGATTTTGGTCATAGACAAACCCGTTTCCCGATTCCACCATGCTACAACCGGGACAATTCCCACCATTATGAGGACCTCCACAACACTCACAAAGATCATTTGGCATATTTTGAAATGATGTATCATTGAAGTTTTGATAGCACGGTTCTTGCCAAAATGAATTTTGAGGAGGGTTGAAATCGTTTTGAAAATTTGGATATGTATTTCCGATTTCAGAAGTGCAACAAATGCAAAGTCCATGGGTAAACCCACATCCTTTGCAAAAACATCGTTCACAAAGTGAATCATCCCCCAACGGATCTCCACATTTAAAGCAGTTATGCTGAAATGAAGATAGCTGGGGTTGTGGAGGGTGTTCGGAAATTTTTTGAGAATCATCGATGGAATTAAGCTCACTTTCGAGGGCTACTTCACACCAATAACAAGATGATCCTTTTGGTGCATGATTTCCACACCGCTCACACGCACACTTTGAACAACGAAGACTGTCAATCAATGGGCTTTTACAATGAAAACAGTGATAGCCGAGTGACGACATAAGAATTAAACATTAATGAGGGTTAAGAAGATAGAATCAAACGGTTTAAGAGGATGAGAAAAAGAATTAAACGAATAGAGGGGATACGAAGAATATTTTTGGATTTTTAGAAATATTTGAAAAATATAAAGGGAAAGAGAAAATTAAATTTTGAAATAAAAAATTTTTTGGGTTTTTTATAAGAAAATATTTACGAAGGAAACGATAACTTCTCGAGAGAAGGGTCTTCAAAACATGTAACGACAAACGAGAATTAAAAATTCGCTTCAAGCCTTCCCCGGCAGCGACGCCAAAAATTGATTCGCGATAATCAATGCATAAATATGTCCAAGGGATACAAGGCAAGTTGTAATCCTGGGTCGTTATCCCCAACGAAGGTTTGAATGGAATTTCGTGATCTCGATTTGTGCAACGTGTTTGAATAAGGAAAATAAAGGGATTTTGGATTTCTAATCTAAAATATGTGAACATAAATTAAAAACGACTTAAAAGGCTGGAAAAACATTAATCTAAAGTGCTCGAGATTAAAAACGTAAAGAAAAACTGAAAACGCGTTTAAACCGGTAAAACCGAGCCTAAACGTCAAAATGAAGAAATACTAACTCTACGGGTAAAATCTATTTTTTCTAAATCCTAATTAATAAAAGAAAATTTTGTAAAAGAGAATTTTAATTTTCTGAAAATTATTTAATTAAATACGAATTAAAAACTATTTTTAAGAAATAAATTGATTAAAAGTATTAAAACTATTCTAAAAATTATGAAATTATTTTTGGGAGTACTTAATACTAAAACAAACTTAGGAAAAATAAGAAAAATGAAAATGCTTTTCTGTAATAAGCAGAAAATAAGCAAACAGTCTAATATAAGCTTAAAATAAATAAATAAAAAGAGTGTTAAATAAAAAATATGTAACAAGCATAACTAATAAACGCCCTAGGGTATACTAGTAAGTGGTTGGTTTTGTGAACTGGGTAACCCAGGTTCGAACCTGGTAAACCCTTTTTGAAAACTATTTATTTATTTTTTTTCTTTTTTAAAACTAATTAAGAACTGTTAAATAAGCAATGATGAAGCGAAAAGTGTACCGCTTTTAGGGGGTCATTTAAGCCCTAAATCGTATTTATTTGATCAAATATTGCCCTAAATCGTTCCTTTTGTCATTTTAGGTACTTTGGAGAAGAAATCTGGAAAAGGAAGCATTTTGGATGTTTTTGGAGCATAAAAGTGAAGAAAACGACAAAGTCTCAAAATCGGCTGGAAAAGTACCTTTGACGGCGTCAAGTATTGCTCTTGACGGCGTCATGGCTTGGCAAAAGAGGTGGACATGAAAAATACACATGATAAGCCAGAGAATTTTACAATGGATTTCTGACGGCGTCACCCTTTAAGGTGATCAAGGCCATTACGGTTTAAGCTAAAGGGGGACGGCGTCAAGCCCATTTCTGACGGCGTCAAGCCTTGATAAGCCAGAGCGGATTTTGGAGCACTAAAGAGGGACGGCGTCAGGAAGGCCATCCGGGAACCCTAGACACGGCGAGGTGACGGCGTCAGAATCTACAACGTGACGCTGTCAGCCCTTAAACTCTATATATAGTTTTGCAATTTTTTGTCATTAGTGTGCAACTTTGTGAGGAGAAACCCTAAGACGAATTTCTGCCATTTTTAAGGGTTTTCAAACCCTTGGATCTCCCATGTTTAATTGAAGATAAGTAATTGTTTAATCAATCAATATGTCTATGTGTTGTTTGATTATATCTTGTTCTTGTCTTTTGATTAACATGCTAGGCTAGATTTATCTTGTGTTTGCTTAGATCTAATGAAACCTAACTATTGATTATCGGTTATTAGTGTGTTATTAATTGTATTGAATGATTGTTTATCGATGTTAGGCTTAAGAAAACTGGCTAACTTCCTATTTGGTAACTTTCTTGAACGTCTTAAGAAACATGAACCAATGCGTACTAGGTTTTTATGGTTGTATTTAATGCATGAGCGAATTCTAGTGATCCCATGTTAGGAGCTTCCTAGCCGGCTCGACATAGGAGTGAAGTAGGAGCTTGTAGAGTTGGGGAAGTACGTACGCCACCCCACGATTGGTATTAAGGAATACACCCGTCATCCACGCAATTAATACACACTAATCAACCGGTAAAAGATAGTTAGGGAGTAAGGAAATCTAAGTAAACACATTTCTCTCCACATAAGTTTCACAAACCTTTTCATTTTCAGTTATTTTATTTTATTTGCATTTGTATTTATTTGGGTTAGTTGACTAGCAACTAATTCCGCCCACTCTTTCAAACCCGAGATTTTACTTGCTTTCATAAAAAAATATAAAAATACAAAAAGAATCTTCCCTCACCCTTAGACCTATTAGAGTAGTTTTTCAATCCTAACGACACTATTCCCTATGGAGAACGATCAATCCCCCGTACTTACCACTACACTATACTACATCGGTCAGGTACACTGCCTGGTGGGGTTGTAAGCCTCTTGAGATCCCTCGAGAGGTAAAACCTGTTGTAAGGTCGCAAAACCACGCATCAAGTTTTTGGCGCCGCTGTCGGGGAATAGTTATTGTTTAGGTTGAATTTTTATTTTATTAGGTCTACTCACTAGATTCCTTTCTAGTGAGATTTTTATTTTCTTTTTCTAGGTTTTCTTTAGTTTATCTTTTTTCTTCGTTTCTTTGTTCGTAACCATTACCATCCGACATCATGGAAGGTGGTAATATCCTTGATCCCAACAACCCACCACCACAACAACACCCACCTCCTAGAGCCCGTACCTTAGGAGACTACTCCCGTCCTAGCCACCATGGCTATCGAAACACCATTGAGCTCACTCAAGGAGCCAATGTCACACCCTTGCGATCCGACACCATCCGGTTGGTGCAAAGCGGATGCGCATTCCATGGACTTCGTTCCGAAGATCCTAATCAACATCTCAAGGACTTTCTCGAAATCGTTGACTCCATAGATCTTGATGTTGCCACTCGAGAGACGATTCGACTGCGTCTCTTTCAATTCTCTCTGCGGGACCAAGCTAGTCAATGGCTAGAGCGTCTACCCGCAGGATCCATCACCTCTTGGGATGATCTCACCACTCGTTTCCTTGCTCAGTTTTTCCCACCGGGAAGAACTACCAAGCTAAAGAATGATATCTTGATGTTCCAGCAACGTCAAGGCGAAACCCTCTACGAGGCATGGACTCGATTCAAGGACTTACTCCAAAAAGTCCCTCACCATGGCATAGAACTTTGGCTCCAAGTCCAAATCTTCTATGACCATATCAATCTTTCCACGAGGCAAACCATTGACCAATCGGCCGGTGGTAAGCTACGTGATCTAAGTGCGGAACAATCATGGGCTCTCCTAGAAGATCTTGCTCTTTATGACAACGAAAGTTGGAATGATCCCCGTGATTTGAATAAAACGGTCAAGGCAATATCTTTGCCTTCGAATAATTCAAGCACTTCCGACCGTAGGATCATAGAACTTGAAGACCAAGTCAAGTTTCTTATGAAATCCTACGAGGCTCCTAAACCTTCAAGCCAAGTGAACAAAATCACTTCTTCATGTGAATTATGTAGTGGTCCCCACGACACTCGTGATTGCATGGAACTCCCCGAACAAGCTTTTGCGGACTACGCATCCTCGCGTATCGACGGAGCGGGAGACAAGTGGTACACTTTCAAACCCGAGCCAAACCCCTACGGTGATTCATACAACCCCTCATGGAAAAATCACCCAAACCTTAGGTGGAAACAAAACCAAAACGCACAACAAACCAATTCTTCCAACCCACCTAATCGTTTCCAATCAAGCGGTTCCAACTCGAACCGTACTTTCAATAACAATCCTTCCAACAATTATGGTAGTACCAATAACTTTGAAGGATTGATGTCTCAATTTATGGCGTCTCAAGAAGCTCGTTTGGCCAAGTTTGAATCCGAATTCAATCAACAACAAACGGAGATGACCAATAAAATTGACAACTTATTGAAAGCCCTCAATAACCAAGTGCTATCACTTCCACATAAGGACGCTAGGAACACAAATAGCGGACCCCAAGTAAAAGACCCCTCTTCATCCAAACACGTCCACTTCGTCAACATTGTCACTATTAAACCAATTGATAGGAATGAGGATAATAGTGAACCTGAGGATGAGGTTAAGAAAGTCGAGGTTGATAAAGAAGTTAGGAAAAGTGAGATTGAAGAAGTAGATGATGATGAGGACTACTTCAATAGGCTACCCACTAAGGAAGAGCGCGCATATCATACAGACTTATTCGATGACCCCGAGACACCATACTTCCTAGGTAGACCAATTATAAAAATAGGCGATCCTTCTAATCTCAACATACCATGCAACATCGGACATTTGCATGTGTGGAAAGCTTACATCGACCTTAGATCGCCCATAAACATCATGACTAGAGCCCACTACAACTTAATAATGAATAATCAACTTGGGTATAGGATGTTCCCTGATAAGGGTTGGATGAGTAACTTCACGGGAAGAGTTAAGGGATTACCGGTTTATGTAGGAAACTTCACTTATATCACCGACTTTGTAATTGTAGAAGATATCCGCCCAATAGTCGATGCATCCTTAACTCAAGTAGTTTTTGGAAAACCATTTGTTGAGGTCTCTAGAATGACTTATGAACCTTCCTTAGGGATAGTTAGATTTAAGGATGAGACCATGAAGGTAAACTACCAAATGCCATATAAGATAGAACAATTCCAACACTCGTCAAATGTTGAGAAGGAGCTTAAGCAAGCGGTCTACTATAGGAATGATGAGGATAGAAATAAAGGAGTAGACTATGTTATGGAAAGGATATCCGGTTTCTACAAGGATTGTTTGAAATTAGGACCGGAATATAAAACCGGAGATGAGGATGGCCTAGAAACCGTGACCAATGATGGAATCACGTAATGTACGTGACTCTGAGTCTAGCTACAAGACTCGTTAATAAAGAAAAGCGCTTCTTGGGAGGCAACCCAAGCTTTATTTGCTTTGTGTGTTTATTTATTTGTTTGTTTGATTTTATTTGTTTCCGTATGAATGTTTAATTTTTATTATTATTGATTCATGTTCAAAACTAAATTGTGAAAATGCTTTATCTTGTTTTTAACTTCGTCTTAACTACATATAAAGGTATTTTGCAAAAGATAAGTGTAAGGGAAATCCAAATCGGTTTACGAGAACAAATGAACATGAATCGTAATAATATTAAATTAACATACATATTAGTATTTGTTTGAGTCAAATGCTTGTATCGAGTCATAATGATGTTTTACAGGATTTCCAGGAAGTAAGGTATAGGTTTTTCCAGAAATTTTCCGGAAACTTAACATGAGAATTCTGTCAGATCATTTCTGACGGCGTCGGGCTTTACAACCTGACGGCGTCAGGTTTTAATTTTCAGAAATTTTTGAAAGTTTTGTTTTCATAAAAAGTTTTTATTAAATCTCTAACTTATAAACTCCAGGAATCTGCAAAATTATCATTCCACAAGCATTATATCCTTATATATAGATTTATCCCGCCGATGTGATGCAGGTTTTCGTGTTTGTTTTCTCAGGTTTAACAGGTTATTTTGGACAAGGAGATGTTTATGGAATCAAGCTTATGGCGATACATTAGTCTTGGAGCTTCTACATTCTCTTGGAAGAAGATCTAACCATGTTACCTCTTTATCCACCAAACGAATCAGGGTAGTATTTGATTTCATTCGTTTACCTTATTACTTTTACATCTTGTTATTTGAACATTGGGGACAATGTTCATCTTAAGTGTAAGGGGGGGGGGGGTAAAAGTACGATACTTTAAGAGAATACAATTACGCTTGATTTTTGTTTGTTTGATGGTAGATGTGTAATAAAACTGAGATAAATACTTGTTAAGGCAATTTTAGTGCCAAATTTAAAATTTTTTACAACATATAGGAGTGAAACTTTGATCTTAATGAGCGTCTCACGGATAGGAGTTATATGACTAGCACAAAAACCGTACCACTAAAAAAATTTTCCACCCCCAAATATGTTAGGTTCGCCCCTAGAATTGGTAGGAAAAGCATTTATGCTATGATGTGTGTATCGGTAGCACTTAGATTCTAGAACTTGCGTTAGGACCATTCCGAGGCCACAAGTGAGACTACATTCGTGTAGTTAGATTTACTACATGATAAGAGGCATTAGGATTAACCCATTGTTTTACACCTGTGTTTTTGTTGTAATTACTTTGGCTACATCGGTCAAGTAATTCTCCCACACCCTTTGCGTTGTACTCATTTTTAGTACACGATACCCCTATTACACCCCTCAGAGCCTATCTTTTCGTTTTGACCTTTAAGCATTTTACTTAAAGGAAGAATTTGTTTACACCTCACTTAAATGTACACCCAAATCGCCTTAGCCTACCTTGTATGCACTCATTTTTAGTGCATTATTGTGACAACATTTGTTTAAACCCAAGTTAATTATCTAATTGATTACATGGTTGCTAAGTCGAGTCATATCTTTGTACATATTGTTTTGGGACGATTGGGACTCATGGGTAAAGTACTAGTGTAATGGAGTAATGGAGAAGAACATCATTTATTACCCCCATATGTGCTAAATATTTTAAAAGTACTCCAAGTGTTTCGATTATCTTAATTCGAGTCATTAGAATAGTTACTTGTAAAGTTATGTAAAAGTTCAAGTGTAAGGGGAATGCAACGCCCCTATGATGTATTATTTTGGATGGTAGGGCAAGAATGTATGCAAAAAAAAAAAAAAAAAAAAAAAAAAAAAAAAAAAAATCTAAAAAATCAAGAAAAAAAAAACAAAAAAAATGAGAAAAAGAAAAGTAGAAAAAACATACGGACTACCATCCCGTTTCATTTTATGTTTGTTTTATGTTTTTGTTATTTTGTTTTTAGCTTAAGTCGAGTCTAGTCTTGGCTTAGCAACGCCATATTGTACATGTAATTAATCAAGATCTTTAACTCGCCACCAGTAAAATATCCCTTATCCAACAAAACCGTGTTTATCATATCCCTACACCTCACGTTATAACCCATGTAAAAGCCCTCTTTGATAGTTTATCTTAGGTGCTTACGCCTAGTGGAGAAGGTTTTCGATCCTTTCCCAAGCCTATGGTAATCTATTTGCTATGACAGGTAGTGAAGAGATATTATCCGTTTTCATTTATGAGATTTATTTTGATGACACCTGAGAGATGTGAGTATCTAAGCACTACTTGTGAGGTGCTAGTTTGTAATCTCCGTGCTTATTATGATTAAAGTGGAACGACTATTTGTTGTAATTACTTTTATATTAGCATTAAATGACCCCTAACTTGTATTTTGATTAGAATAAAAGCGCATTTGCTTGAGGACAAGCAAATCTCAAGTGTAAGGGTATTTGATGAAGCGAAAAGTGTACCGCTTTTAGGGGGTCATTTAAGCCCTAAATCGTATTTATTTGATCAAATATTGCCCTAAATCGTTCCTTTTGTCATTTTAGGTACTTTGGAGAAGAAATCTGGAAAAGGAAGCATTTTGGACGTTTTTGGAGCATAAAAGTGAAGAAAACGACAAAGTCTCAAAATCGGCTGGAAAAGTACCTTTGACGGCGTCAAGTATTGCTCTTGACGGCGTCATGGCTTGGCAAAAGAGGTGGACATGAAAAATACACATGATAAGCCAGAGAATTTTACAATGGATTTCTGACGGCGTCACCCTTTAAGGTGATCAAGGCCATCACGGTTTAAGCTAAAGGGGGACGGCGTCAAGCCCATTTCTGACGGCGTCAAGCCTTGATAAGCCAGAGCTGATTTTGGAGCACTAAAGAGGGACGGCGTCAGGAAGGCCATCCGGGAACCCTAGACACGGCGAGGTGACGGCGTCAGAATCTACAACGTGACGCCGTCAGCCCTTAAACTCTATATATAGTTTTGCAATTTTTTGTCATTAGTGTGCAACTTTGTGAGGAGAAACCCTAAGACGAATTTCTGCCATTTTAAGGGTTTTCAAACCCTTGGATCTCCCATGTTTAATTGAAGATAAGTAATTGTTTAATCAATCAATATGTCTATGTGTTGTTTGATTATATCTTGTTCTTGTCTTTTGATTAACATGCTAGGCTAGATTTATCTTGTGTTTGCTTAGATCTAATGAAACCTAACTATTGATTATCGGTTATTAGTGTGTTATTAATTGTATTGAATGATTGTTTATCGATGTTAGGCTTAAGAAAACTGGCTAACTTCCTATTCGGTAACTTGCTTGAACGTCTTAAGAAACATGAACCAATGCGTACTAGGTTTTTATGGTTGTATTTAATGCATGAGCGAATTCTAGTGATCCCATGTTAGGAGCTTCCTAGCCGGCTCGACATGGGAGTGAAGTAGGAGCTTGTAGAGTTGGGGAAGTACGTACGCCACCCCACGATTGGTATTAAGGAATACACCCGTCATCCACGCAATTAATACACACTAATCAACCGGTAAAAGATAGTTAGGGAGTAAGGAAATCTAAGTAAACACATTTCTCTCCACATAAGTTTCACAAACCTTTTCATTTTCAGTTATTTTATTTTATTTTCATTTGTAGTTATTTGGGTTAGTTGACTAGCAACTAATTTCGCCCACTCTTTCAAACCCGAGATTTTACTTGCTTTCATAAAAAAATATAAAAATACAAAAAGAATCTTCCCTCACCCTTAGACCTATTAGAGTAGTTTTTCAATCCTTACGACACTATTCCCTGTGGAGAACGATCAATCCCCCGTACTTACCACTACACTATACTACATCAGTCAGGTACACTGCCTGGTGGGGTTGTAAGCCTCTTGAGATCCCTCGAGAGGTAAAACCTGTTGTAAGGTCGCAAAACCACGCATCAAGTAACATTAATAAAACAACTATTTTTAGAAACCATTAATAAGTTCAGAAAAAGCAGTTAAGCAGAACAGTTTTGAACTTAAAAGCTTAAATAAAGAAAATGACAATTGATAAGCTAATAAAAAAGCTATAAGCTATAAGCTAATGACTACCTAAGCTTCTAAGACCTAAAGGCAAACTAAATAAGCAGATTTAAACTAATAAGCTAATCTAAATAAGCAAATAAGCTGAAAAGGGAGCAAAAGCTAACTAAACCAAACAGACCCTAACTGCCTAACTTTAGGCCCTAGGAAAAGCTATCAAATAATAAGCTACAAATCTAAAAACTTAAAACAACAAAAGCTAACCCACCAGAGACCTAGAATACTAAGTTTTAGACAAAATAGAGCTTATATGAGCTTAAGACAAGCTGATCTAAAAGGTTACATAGTCACTTTGTAAAACTGCATACATGCAAAACAGCCTAAGGGGGTGTTTGCAGCCCTAAAATTAACCAACTAAATAAGTTCTAAATCACCCAAAACGCTAAAACAGATAAATATTACCATAAAAACTACTTATGCTAAAAAGATCAAGCATGTAAATAAGCAAACTTGTACCTTAAATGTTGAGAGAAATACTGATGCAGACTGCAACCTAATCTGTTGACTGCTGATGTACTGATCTGAAGTGAAAGTGCATCCAACTCAAATCCAACCACACTACCTATTGAACATGAATTGAACAACTAAAATAGAACCTAGAAACACTACTACCAAGGGCTGAATAAGCATCAGCTGATAAGAACTTATCAGACAAGTTATGATTCTAAACTTACATTGTGCCATTCAAAACCTCAATATGCTACAATTTAACTAAGTTAGCTTAAAAACAGTTTTTATAAGCTAAATTTGGGAAGATTGAAACTTACCACATGGCACATGAACAGTGAACAAACATTTTGACCCGTTTTGACTATTTACCAAACACAACTTAACTTTGACTGTTTTGACATGCAAACTAAACAAGACCAAGTGAAGCTAAATTATCCAAACATAGATGAATACAAGCCAGGATGAGATGAAAGAAACAATGGAAATTGAAAATCAAGCACACAAATAAGCTGATAAGCAAAGTTGACTACGGTTGACTTTTTGACTAAATATGAAATTAACACTGAATGACGCTTAAACTAGGATTTCACTAAAACCAAAAGTGCACAATTCTTATAAAAGTTAACCAATACTGAATGTAAGTTACAATAATTTTAGAAAACATATTTAAACTAAATTTACACTACGAATGGTCTAAACAGTGACAACTATCTCTCTGTGTCTTCCTTTCTTTAAATAACACTCCAAAAGCATCTCTGAACCTTCTTGAGCAAATCCCATCCGTTGGATTAGATTAAGTCCATCTCAGTCGTCCAAATTGGTTTCGGCGGGAAAAGTTACCAAGTAGGTTTTTAGATAGATTGGTAGACACGTGAACAAGGTATACTGTGTCTGGAGCTAAGTGAGGAGGGGGGAGGCGTGTGTAAGAGAAAAGGGATGGGGGGACATGATTGTCTGGCCTGGGGAATTGGGTAAATGGTTTTGGCGGGTTGTTAGTTTAGAAGAAGGAGTTGACCATGGTATTTGACTCCGGCATTAGCTAATGGTGGGGTTGGGTTTATTTGGTGGATCGGGTTGTTGGGTTTGTTGGTTTATATTTGGGCTAGGGATAATTCTTTGTGGGCTGGGTTTAGTTTGATTTGAGGATCAGGTTAGGATTGGGTTAAAAGGGATAAAAGGGTTTGGTTTGTATTTGTTTTGGAATTATTGTTAAGGTTTAGGGACCAAATTTGCCAAGCTCTAAAAATCCAAGGACCATTGATGTCAATTCTGAATTTTGACATTTTGACTTTCATGAAGGTTGACCTTGACAATTGAGCAATTTCTCTGTCCAAACCCGTAAATTTCTTCCCCGTCCTCGGCTTTTCACGCTTTTCCAATCTTGTGCTCGGTTTTGTCTGTTTTTGCCCTGTTTTCAATCTTTTTGTACCTGAAACACATAAAAACACAAAACAAGGATATCTGCAGTAATATTTGGGTGTTTTTGGTTGTTTTCTAGTCTAAATGGGTATAAAAATGATGAGTATTTACACACTCATCAACTTGTGTTACATTTGCACCAGGTTTATAATCGTAGATCTTTCTTATGAATTATATACCGCAATCGTCCTATGTGTAATATATTTTGGTTATTTTTTATGATTAGGGGCTTGTATGACTTGGGAGTTGGCGGATTCCGGAAATGATTTTATTACATCTGTTATAAATGGAGCTGATCTGGTCCCTACGTTCTCAGCCGCTTCAGTGGACGATTTACGTGCAGAGGTGAAGTTGATACTGTTCGCATTTAAACTTGTAGATTTTAGATACTAAATTTGAGTGGGATAATTCTCAGGGGTTTATTTATTTGTACAGGTTATGTTGGGTTTTGAGATGCTGCTGCTCAGGTTTGATACAACTGATCATGGTGCTTAATGGAAAATTGTCTAAGTGTCATTCTACTGCTGGGCTTAATCATACTGCTGCTGGTGTATTTCATTCTACTGCTGGAGTTGCTGATGAAGATTAGAGAATACACCAAGTAGATACTACTGCTAGGCTTAATGATTCTACTGCTATAGTTAGTATTCTACTGCTTATGTGATAACTATGTATAGTAAGTTTAGATAAGTTTGGAATAGATTCGAATAGATTTATCTTGTATAGAAAGACATTGTAACCGACTAGGACTCCTTAGTCTATAAAAGGAGGATCTAGGGTTAGAGTTAGATACGTATTATTGTTAGAGTCGATTCACTTCAAGGTTTCTGTAATTCGTATTAATATATTGAAGTGATTGTTGAGAGAATTCTACTGTTCTATTTACTGTTCTTCTTAAGATTAAACATTAGATTCCGCATATTGTTTAATATTGTTTCAAATCAAAGTCAGTTTCTATATAAGATCAATTGCTCAACTGGGATCAACAGGTTACAACATCAGCTTGGTTGAACGATCTGAGGACTCAGATTGAGCATACAAGGATTCTTAGAACTGTCTATCGGTCTGCATCAGCCTTGGGTTCTCGAATTCCGTCGATTGCAAGTGCTAAAGCTAAAGTTGCTAGGGCTAGTGAAATTCTCCGTCCTGTATCTAGTGGTACACAGGTATATCATGCGTCCTGTTTGTAATGATTAACATTAAGGGTGACAAAATTGCACTTATCAGGTGAGTTGTGTAATGGGTCAAAACTGGTGGGTCATGTTGGCCCAAACATTCCTCGTTTACATTTATTTTTCTATTTTTTATTAAAGAACTAGTGTGATAAATAATAAAATGATTTAGGAGGTTGTATTTATTACAAATACACGTTGGGCGATTTTTAACTTATTTGACCCGTTAGAGAACAAAAGTAACCTGAATTGACCCATTCACTTTTTGGGCTGAAATATGTCAGTTTTTTTCTACGGGTCCAAACAAGTAGGACTCACCTGCAACCACATTTTCTTCGTTAGCTTAAATTTATACCATATTAGTTGGATTTTAAAAAGAAAACTATTATCATACTACAATAGAACGCTTTAGGAGGTTTCATCAAAACACCATTTCACATGTTCCCTTTCTAGCAAATAGCGAGATAAAGTATAACCCAAGTTGACCCATATAAATAAATGTGTTGAAATTGGCACCTCAAGACATGTGAAAAGTTACTAAAGTGAAATTTGCATATGATGGTGATTGTAGGTTGTGATGAGGAGAGCCCAAACCATGGCTCAGGCTGCATGGTCACGCCCATCTATAAATATATAATCATGGACATGAATAGGTCCCCGCCGCTGCCCTGCAGTTGCAAATGCCAACTCTTCAGAGTCATCTTCTTCCAACACAGAAGCCCAAAATATCTCAACAGCTCTTGAACTTCCTATATCTTTGTAACACCCCAACCCGACAAGGGTTAAGATATTACATTCACGGTGTCAAACAGAACATACATAAGCGGAAGACTTTAATAATACAATTATATTCAAAAGTTACAATTGAAATCTACGGCAAATGAAATACAAGAGTTACAACAAAGGTACAATAAGTCTAGCAATGAAAATCTCCAAGTCAACTCTAATCCAAGGTAGCTATCAAAGGTGTGGTCTCTAAGAGCTCTTATGCACTCTCCACTCATATCCCAGCTTCTCTCTAAAACCTGCCACGATGAAAAGAAATGCGGCTGAGCTTAAAAAGCCCAGTAAATGGATATATGATAATAGAAAACAGAAATATAAATGTGAAGTTCAAATGAAGTACAATGGGGAAACATAAGTAGGCATAATGTAATGGAAAACATAGTGTAAAGGTTAAGTAATAGGAATCTATGCAGTCGCCTGCATAAACAGAATCATAATACCTTTGGCTCATAACATAACATGATCTTCACTTCTCATAAATTAAAAAGAGGGGAGACCTCTTAAGTAATATAAATGGAGTAGCGAACTCCCATGTGTGTATGGCATGTATTGCACACAATTACCATACACCAGATATACAACATATGTAACAGATACAGATCCAGATCTAGGATGCATCCATACGCCCCTGCAGAAAATCATAATCATCGTGGCCAAACATAATACATAATAAAAGGGACGTGATGGGTCATCACTCCCCCACCCTAGAGTCATGCCATTGGTGCATCAATGACATGGTCATGGAACCCCCATGACTAGTGATACAGATACAGAATACATAATAAGAGCCATCATAATCAAATCAAGGGTTTATAGCAGAGGTTTATGTCCAAAAGTTCATAGCGAGGTTCATATCAAAGGTTCATAACGAAGGTTCATAACTATGGTTCATATCAAAGATTTCAAGTCACAAAGGAAACCTTAAAGATAAGGTCAGAATATCCGTACCTTGAAAAGCTGAATAAGGAAAGGATCACAGAATGAGAAATACTCCTCTTCAGAATCTACACATGATATAGTTTTACTTATTAATAACTCGTTTTATAAGTTGTTAACTCATTGAGGTTGTTCTTATTACATATTAGAGCTTCTTTCTATTTTTGGTAACTTCCCTCTTTTAGTAACCTTCTATTTTTAGTTACTTTCTATTTTTGGTAACTTTCCATATTTAGTAAGTTTTCATATTTAGCAGGTTTTCATATTTAGCAGGTTTCCATATTTAGTAAGTTTCCATATTTAACAAGTTTTCATATTTAGTAATTTTCCATATTTAATAAGTTTCCCTATTTAACAGGTTTCCATATTTAGTAACTTTTAACACGATTCCCCAATTTAGTTTAAGTTCGGTTTTGGGTTCGGAATTATCAAATAAGTTCAACATATCCACACACACGTCAAAATGTCACTAACACATCATACATGGCATAGAAACAAGTATAGGCATCAAATATCAAAAGAAAAACACTTTGAACATATAAACAACACATGAACACTTGTTGACAGATTTTATCAAAAATTAAGCCCACTTAATGAATTTTACAAACATACCAGAATCCCAAACTAAAAATCCAAAAAATTACCACAGTAGCCCACATGTATTAGGAGTCTACTGGAATTTTTCAAGATTTTATTATCAATGGTAAAACCCTTTGTAAAATCGTTCAAGTCAATGTGTTCAGATTCGTAACTACAGTTACACTTCAAAAGTATGCGCCTAAAAACCTAACTAAATAACCTCAGAAAATTCTACAAAAATTTCAGGAAGTAGTACACATATGAAGTATGACTTTTGTAAAATTATGGCCTCTGACTCCCTATGGTTTGGAAACTAAAAATCACAGAAACTGACTGAAAATTAACTCAGCAACCATATTTTGACATATGAACACATAAAATTCAGAAAAACATTCATATCACACTCAATTCCGTTCAAACCAATTGGAATACTTTCATAGGACCCTAAACTAAGTTTACATTCAAAATTTCTGTATTAGAACCTTTAGAAACTCACGTTATCAAGCGCACATAATCGATTATCAGTTCTGTCCCGATCATAATATCACATAAAATAACGATTTTCAATCCTTTACACAACACAAAATAATCCAATTCACAACACTATCTTTTCCAGTATTTTAGACCCACCTGAGGCATAAAAGAAACACCAAACCACTTGTCATGATTCCTATTCGTTTGGTCACAAATTCAGTTCCAAAATCACATAAAATTACGTTTTCGCGAAGCCCTTTATTAAGCCGTATTTTATGTTATTCTATTAGGGTTTTGCTCCAATCTTTTAACCATCATTCTTACATGTTTTAATAGTGATTACAATATGTATGTGTCGAATGAATGAAATCAAATAGGAGACATGAATACCTTGGCTTAATCGAGACAACAAGAAAGGACAAGAACCCTAGAATTTCCAATGATCAAAACCCACGAATTAGAGAAGCAATCCGAGACCACACCACGAATCAATACCCACGAATCACAGCTGCAACTTTCTTGTCTTGAGAGGAAACAAATAACCAGAACTTGTGTGTTTTCTGCTTGTGTTATACGAATGAAAAAGGGAAAAAAAAAAAATGGCCGGTATCTTAAGAAATAGAAAAGGACCGTGACTAGGTTTTTGGAAAGGATTGGAATTGTAATTTGATTGGGAAAATGCCGGATCTTGATTGAGGGATTAATGGGCCAAATCCTATCCCAATTAACTAGTACAAAACGTGTACATGTAGAACCATAGGAGGCGTGCAAGGCTTGAATAGCTAGGAAAGTTTTATAACTTGTGACAAATACTATTATTGTATATTACTTAGGTTAATTTACATTAGTTGCATTTATTTTCATAATATATAGTTTTAGGTCTTTAATTATAATGTGAAATTTAATTATAAGGTAATGATTTAAATGACATATAATTGTATTTTTATACTTAGGTTAAAATGTATAGTGCTCTTGTGTAATTATTTGCATATTCTTATAAATTCAAAATTTTGAGGGGCAACATGAGAATTTCAAATGAATGGAAATTGAGGGTTTTACGATCTTCATCAGATGACACAAGTGAATGGCATGCTAATGAACTTCATAATGAAGAGGTCAACGAGCCTAGTACTCATGAAGACAGAATGACCGAATTTGAATTATGGGAAAAACTAGAACACGAGCTATATGACCAAAGTGAAGGTGAGGAGGCTGATGTGGCAAAGGAAATGAGGGAAGAAGAGGAGGCAGCTATTGCTGAGGGTATTAAGAGCCCGTCAGAGAGCAATACTCTTGAAACAAAAGAGTCACACAGATTTTTCCCAGCAGGTAAGATTATGCATTTAGTCACAATCCCTCAAGTGGTGACGGAGAGTGAAAGCTCCCAAGTGACTCGGATAATGATCAGGATCGGGATCGGGATCGGGATCAGGATCATGTGGTAGAAGAAAAAGTAGGGATATTTCTAACCTCACGATCGTTGTACAGTAAAATTAGATTATCACATAATATGATAGCTGATCACTTCATGCCTGTTTATAGAAGACATATAGAAAAACTGATACAGGAACTTGAGAAAGAAGAGACGTCATTAAAAACTCGTAGTAGTTCTGAAGAAATCGAAGTAGTGTTGTAGCTAAAATTATGGTGAGTCTTGTTGTACATATTATAGAGGTTGAGATTTGACAAATCATCTCATAATTTGTTTACACCTGCAGACTGACATACTTGTCATGTTTGTTGTGATTATAAAGGAACCAAAGTTTTGTTGCTTCCGCTGTCTACACTTTCGGGATCAATATTACTGTTTAAAAGTCATTCAGTATACAATTTATCAAATCTTTCAATATGGATGAAGATCAATGTTTGTGTCATGTAATAAATTGAAATTGCTAAATGCAACCAAACCCACATCTCACAATAAATTATATAACCTAATATATTAGTGTTCCACCACTAAGCTAAAATGTACGAGTTTGAATTTATCACCTCTACGATCTGAACTAAAGAACAACTCGGCACTTTAAAGTACGCAGACACAAGGCGTTCAGTTCGACCTACAAAAGGAGTTAGCCAATACATCTTACATGCTCTGCTTCATAATGTATTTACATGATAAGTCTAAGATACGATTCATTTTCGAGCATATAACATTATAAAAGCAAACTGAACGGCAGCTTGATCTAAGTGCCTCATACTCTTCATATGTCTCTTTTTCTTCTCCAATGTGAAACAAAATGAGGGTGATGACACTTCTCGTCATTTAAAGGAGGGAGAATACATGTTAGACAAGTTCAATGAATTCCAATCACCGATATTCCCTTGAAGGAGCTTTGGCGTACAGTGATTGCGGGATATTTGGACAGGAGTTTACAAACGGAACACCAAAATTCTCAGTATCTCCATTCCTATCAACACTCTCTCCATTTGCAGGCAGTGCATCAACCAAAAACATAACCAAATCTTTTCCGACCAGTAAACGCCTCGCCTCGAATGTTTGTATCATTATCTTCTAACTTCTCTGTCCCCACAATAAATGATGTTTTTTAGAAATAAAGTCCGTCGGGTATCTAATAAATTTATAAATTAGAAAAAAAAAATGCAGTTTTAGACAGTATTGCAAAAAAAGGTCTACAAGGCCGATTAATCGTCGATTAGGTGCTACAAGGCCACCGACCTTGCCGATTTATGTAACTGGGTCAAACAAATAGGTCAACCATGGTCAACGGCGGTCAATGGTGGTCAAACTTGCCGGAAACCTATAAATCTTTCCGGAAGCACCCAAAACTCACTGTAAACTTATTTTTATCACTTATAGTAATTGTTTAAGTCTATTATAAGTTTTTTTTAGAAAATACTTTTCCGGAAATACCTAAAACTCACCGGAAATACACAAAACTTGCCGGAAATAACTAAAATTTGTCAGTAATGCCAATCCGATTAATCACCGATTAATCCCGCCTAGATCGATTACAAGCTACAAGGTGGTCGACCGCCCGACTACCGATTCGCGATTTTTGCAACCTTGGTTTTAGAAGAGCGAAAGTAGCATTTAAGATGGAATTTGTACGACTTTTGGAAAGACACAATTTTGGGGAAAAGGCGTATAGTATTAACGCATCTCGTTGTGACTGGTGTAAAAAATCACAATGACCCGTTACCAAACCCGCCCATTTTGAAACTTCCACAACTTTGGATACGAAAGATGGATGTAAGAACTGGAAATTCATATAACTATTGCAGGCATGTTTGAGAAAAGTCTAAATTGATGGAACAAGACACTTACTACACTAGAATTTCTGTGATTTTTTTCAGAATATCTCCAAAAATCACAGACAAGTAAGTGACTTTTGGCACCTGCTCATTTCAACACTCCTAGTAATGACAACAGTAATAACAAATTATGATTTGAGTTCAAAGGCCTCTAGTTAGAATCTTAATCGCTTGGACAAAGATCTATTCACTATAACATCTACCGTCGTATTCTGTTCACAGGTTACAGAGATTTGAAAGTGTGGACAACACGATCTACTTCAAATAAAAAGTACAATTCTAACACGTTAGATAGCAATACATGGTGTACCAATTATAGAAAACGATATAAAGATGAGATATTGTGAAGCTGCTTATGCCACTTCAAAGCCATGTCATATAAGTGTATAGAAACGAGATTTACCTTGTTCTCATCAGGGATTTTGTTTAGTTGTTATGTGTTCGTGGAGTCCGGTGGAGGTGGCGTCAGGTGGTGGTGGCGTCGGATGGTGGTGGCGTCGGGTTGTTGGGTGGTTGTGGTGGTGTGAGTTGTGATGGTTTATCTGGAGGAGAGGGTTGTGAGATGGTTTATATTAGTTGGTTTAGTTGAATGTTGTGAGAGTAAGGTACAAAATGTCCAAAATATCCGGTTGCTTATGTATTGGTTGCCTAAAAATGACAAGTTGCCCAAAAAACAATACCTTTCATGTACATCGTACCAACAGTTGATGCCGTACTTTGGTCGGACACGTGGCATCCCGTAGTTGGTCGAACAAGTTACCCTGGTTTAATATCAAAAAATTTGTGAGATCGGGTCGGATAAGCAAACGCATTGGGCAACTGAAGCATATTAGTAATTATCCTAACTCAGGAATTATTTATAAACAGAAGTGGGATTTGTGTCAGATCACATGTGCACATCAAGATTTATCAGACAGGGATAACTGTGTAAATAAAAGATCTCATCATACATAGGGCTGGCATAACAGGGTCACACGAACCTGTAAGGTCAAACACGAACACGACCTGTTAACTAATCATGTCATTTTTCTCAAACACGAACACGACACGAAAATTAACAGGTGCACCTGTTAAGACCTGTTAACATGCATATTAGGATTTTAGGGTTTTTTTTTTTTTTTTTTTTTTTTTTTTTTTTTTTTTTTTTGGCAAAAAACAAAATAAATTGATATTGATAATTTGATATGGATCTGAACATCAAGAACAACAACAAATCCACCATCAAGAACAACAAAAACATCAAGAACAACAACAAATCCACCATCAAGAACAACAAGCAACAACAACGACAACAAAAACATCAAGAACAACAACAAATCCACCATCAAATATAGTAAATACATATTTTTACTACTACAACTATCAACTTCACATTCAAGAACAACAAAAACAACAAGCAACAACAACGACAACAAAAACATCAAGAACAACAACAAATCCACCATCAAAGTCTTCACTAACCTATTCTAATCCTAAACCCATCACTATTCCAAGCCAAGAACATCACCAACATCCAACACATCACACCGAGAGTACAAACCCTGGTTTGAGGTTAGCTCGTGGTACAAACACTCGAAAGGGTGAGGTAAACCACCTTGGTCTTCGGGTGAGTCGAACACAAGAACGAGTACAAGGGTTGTGGATTCGATCCACAATCTCGATGACAAGTGTTTGACGTCAAAAGGTGCTAGATAGCTCAAAATGACGGGGAGAAAAATGGTGAATGATGGTTGTGGAGGTGATAAATGACGCGGGATGGTGGAGGAGAATATAGCCGGAAAAGTGGCCGTTTTTAGTGTGTGTGTTTGTCGGCGAAGAAGGTGAGGGAGAGAGAGACGAGAGAGAAGCAGAAGAGAGAGAGATATAAGAGAATGACCTAAAAATTTATTAGTGTAGTGACTTTATATATATATAGTATAATATTAACAGGTCACTAACAGGTCTAACAGGTCCTGACCTGTTAAGACACGAATATTAACAGGTCTTAACAGGTCAAACCTGTTAAGACACGAAACCTGTTAAGGGTCAAACACGAACCTGTTAAGAACAGGTCGTGTCGTGTCGTGTTAACAGGTTTCGTGTCAAAATTGCCGGCCCTAATCATACACACATACCCACATAAAAAATAAAAATAAAAATAAAAATAATAAAAAGAAGTAAAAAAAAAAAAAAAAAATAGCCTCAGACCGTCCTAGTTCACGATTTTCAACAAATTAGCAATGTTTATAAACTTGCTTTTCAGTCAACCATATTCAAAACTATCATCACTAGGCAAAATTAAACATTTTTACTAAAAAAAGGTTAACTTAACTGATAAATGTTGACAAAAAAACATGGTATGTGACTTAATTGATAAATTAAGCCAATGGTTAACATGCAATATACAACAAATGATACAACATCAAATGAGTATATATCTATTCTGTTATCAACATAAACTAAGAATAATTTGATAGGAACAACAGAATCTGATATCTATTCATTAGATATTGTATCATAGAAATACGCTTGGAGATCTTTATCATCACATAACAAACTCGATCTAAATCAATCAATTCAAATGGCCAAAGTTTATTTAAAAAAAAAAAAAAAAAAAAAAAATGTGGGATTGTGTCAGATCACAAATTCTCATCAAGATTTGATCAGACAGGGATAACTGTGTAAATATATAATCTCATCATTCACAACCCACTTCACAAAAATCATTCAAAGCACCAAAAAGAAAAATCAAAATACGAGTTTAATTTTGGCGAAAGTAAGGAGGTTTAAAAAATGTGTGCCGCCAAAGATTGAGTGATAGGGTTTTTCAAGTTGTGATTGATGCTAGGGTATCGTGTTTGTTTTATAGTAGCACTTTTTTGTTGGGCCGCAGGATGCAAGTTTGAGATTGTTGAAGGATTTGTGGCCCAGGCCCAGTATATCAAAAGCTATGCATCCAATGTTTTTAAAGAGAAGTTTAAGTAAACTAAAAAATAGTTATATGCCACAAAAATATGCATATTAAAACACTTTCAAAAGTTTATAATTTTTTTTTTTTTTAATTTTTACGGGGAGTAAACTTAACTTGAATTAATTTGGATTTACATAGAGTTGTAAGGCAAACGAGTAACAAGCTGCGCCGCTAGGTCTTTTTGGATTGCAAAACTAATTCTCTTAAAAAAAACATTTGTGCATCTAGGTGTCATAAAATTACTATGCATAACACGTTGAACTATGTTGAGAAGCTCCACTGTTTGAGGTGCAAGAAAACCGAAAGTATTAAATGCGAAACAGAACTTTGGAAAAAGTTCGTTGCTATTTTTGGGTAAAAGCATTAAAAAAAATCTATATAATCTCACACATAATGTGTCATATTTGTCTCTCAAAATATTTGAACCCGTGTGACATTAATCTCACCTAAGCTAAAGACACTAGGGGTGTTCAGTGTTTGGTTTGACACCAAACAAACCGAAACCGAATAAAAGGACCGAAAATTTTAATTGGTGTATGGTTTGGTTTGTAACCGAAACGAAGTATATAATTGGTGTTTGGTTTGGTTTTAGGTTTGACAAATATAAAACCAAACCAAACTGAAAAAACCGGATATCATTATTCACATAAAAACAATTGGTTATATATATTTAAAGATTTTCTATCTTTATTTTGTCAACTAACAATCCTAATAATTTAAAATCTTTTAAACTAATCACACCTCAAATCAAGCATTGCTTATTCAAAAAGGAAAACAACATCAAATGCAAACACTGAAGAAGATGATTTGAAGTTGCAACTGGGTTTGGATACTTAAAGATGGAATATTCAATCTAATAAGACTTCTGAAGACTTTTGTCGAATAATATCGCTTTCATTTACCTTCGTTAATTCTGAAACCTTTTGGTTTCTTAAACTTTTGTTTTGTTGATTTTCTTAAGTACTTTGTGAGACCTTTGGATTTGTTAATTTTATTTAAACCAATGTGGAAAAACTAGAAGGGGGGTTGAATAGTTTTTACCATTTTAAAATTTATTTGCTTTGTATACTTAACGTGATTTCAAAGTAAAACAAATAATCAAGCAATGTATGAAACAAGTAAGGAAAAGAACGATCAAACCACATAACACGGATATTTATAGTGGTTCGGCTACAAGGACTCTCTTCCTTGCCCTACTCTACTTCTCGAGCCTCTAACTCGAGAGTTGTTCTTCACTATGAAACAAGCTCCCTTTCTAGGCGGAGAAAACTTTTACACGTCGCTTACTCTTTATCCGGTACTAAACTAAACACCGGGTTCTTTACAAGGGTACAACCACTCCCGTTAGTTCTTTCACAAGGGTACAACCACTCCCGTTGGTTCTTTCACAAGGGTACAACCACTCCCGACACTCTTTGTGTTTTAAGGACTAAAACACTAACCAAACTCTACTGAATGAAGGGTATAACAATGATGTGTGAACTAATACAAAATCACACAGAACCTAACTAATGAAACTTGCAACAGTAAGTATGTTGAAGCTTGTATGCTTGATCTTCTTTGCTACAAAAGTGAGATCAACAAGAATGAAATGAATGATATGGGTTAGTGATATTGGTATGTGTTAAATTACACATACCTTTTACCTAAGAAAATGAACCAAATAGACCAAAAACTAACCAAATATGCCAAATATGTTGTGTTTTTGTGTTTATGCATGTGCAGGTACGAATATGTGAGAAATGGACAAAAATCATGAGAAAATGGCAAAACCGAGCACGAAAATGGAAAGAGTACAAAAAGCCGAGGCTGGGGAAGAAATTTACAAGTTTGGACCAAGATTATGCTCAAATTGTCAAAAGTCAACCCTCAAGAATATCAAAATGTCAAAAATGGTCCTTGTAACATAATTGGTCCCTGAATTTACATGTTTGGCAGAATTAGTCCTCCAAAATAAAACCAATTCAAGCTATATCCTAAAATTAAAACCCAAAAATCCTACTAACCTAACCCAATTCCCAGCCCAACTACAAAAGCCCACCTATCTTACAACCCGGATCCAATCAACCAAACCCACCCATTTTTATTAATAAAAAAAAATAGTCAACCTCCCCTTTTTACCTTTTACCCGCCATAGCTAAAAGTTGAACCCAGCTTTCCCAGTCCATGTCCCCTCTGCTCACTCTCCAAGTCACCCTACCTCCTCACCCTTCACATGTCTCCCCTTAGCAGTTACAAGATACCACTCCACGGTGGAAATCCACCAACCATTTTTTCCCGCCAAAACCCAATCCAAGGGCTGTGATGAATGGAGTTTAATCCAAGGGCTCAGAAGAGAAGCAAAAAGACAAAAAGAACTCTAGCTTAGTTTCTTTTTTAGTATAAATAGATTTTTCATTGTAAGCCAATGGCAGTTAGTTCTTAGTATGTAGTTAGTTGTAGTTTAGTTTAAAGTTAGATTTTAATTCCAAGTTGTAATTTATTTTTTAGTTTAAAAATTGTATTCAAGCGTTGTAATATTTTAAAGTGTTAATTCAAATTCAGTTTTCATTTAATTGTTTGCACAATTTACTTTCAAGCTTCAATTAAAAGTCCTTTTCTGGTTCATTTGGTTTCATAAGCCTTTTCTTTTTGCACAGTCTTTTTAAGCTCATTACAAGTTCTAAATAAGCTCCTTTAGGTCTAATTTTCAGTTTTTAAGCACTTTGGTGGTTGCACTTTAGTTTTATTCAGCTTTTGTGGGTTCTCATTGTGATCTATTTGCTTATTTTTAAGCTGCAACTTGCCTCTTTAGAACTATTTTACCCTGCTCCACCTCCATCTGTCTCAAACAGCCATTTTCATAGCTTATTTGTTGCTTATCTCATTGAACTTATTGCCTGAATTTTGGTGTCTAGACAGCTCATAGTGTAGATTTTTCATATTTTTGCTTTTCATAGATTTTAGTGCTTATTTTGTTGCTATTTTCATGTCTGCAAAATACCTCAGAAATCTACTTAGGTCTGCTCATCAGAACCATGTAGCTTATTTTGATTCTGTTTTGCTTATCTGTGTATCCTAGTTAGCTTAATTATGTTTCTTCAGCTTAATTAGGTTTGGAGCAGTAGTATTTAGCTTATTTGGTTTAAAATTAGCTTATTAGATTAATGTACTATAGCTTTAGCTTATTTTCCTTTTTTTTCTTTACTGAACCGAATTCCAAGAGCTTTTTCTGAGCTTATTTCTAGTTTTAAAAATTAGTTGTCTTTATTAAATTTGCTTATGTACTTGTGCTTATTAAGATTTTAAAAAAAAAAAAATAATCAAAAAAATAAGATTAGCAAAAAGGAGGCTAAGGGATTCGAACCCTGGACCTCCAGCCTCCCAAGCACACAACACACACACTCACTACCATCTGCCCTTAGGTCTTCTTTGGGAAGATCTTGCACAATTTTATACTTAACCCTTCTTTTTTCTATTTAGCTTATCTCCACTGTTTGCTTAATAACTGCTTATTTAGATAAGCAGTTAACTTGGTTTTAATTTTCCTTGATTCTGCTTATCTTTTAGCACTTTCCTGTAAATTTTCATAATTTTCCATTTTCATTTAGTATTTTTTATATATTTTCCTTTTAAAAACAGTTTTTAATTCATGATAAAAAATATAAAAGTCAAAAAAATATAATTCTTTTTTCTAAAATTTTATTTTATTATTTAGAACTTAGGAAAAATAGATTTGCACCCGTAGAGTTAAAATTTCACGATTTCACTTTTCTAAGGCTCGGGATTTCCCGGTTTAGTTTCGTTTTTGATTTTCTTTGCGTTTTTGCTCATTCATGCTTTGTAGACTTATTTCTTATGCTTTTCAAGTTGTATTTAGCCAATTTATGCTTCCCGTAGTTGTAAATTGCATGATTTCCATTTTTCAAGTTCATTTTTAGATCCCCGTTTACGTTTTTAAAGTAATTTGGATTTTGCTCTATTTTCTTTGTTCACTCACTTTACATACCTCATTTAGAACTATAAAAAAACAAAAATCAAAATTTCATCTTTCAATCACTTTAATTCCAAACCTTTGATGAACTCAAATAAGTACATTTTATTATCATCATTTATCATGTTTATTTGACTTGTTTTATTATATTATACATGAGAATCGATACATTAATGTTTACTTTAGTGATTCTCATGTAAAAACAAGCATTATGTGAAACTTGGTGATTTTGGATTAATTATGGAGCAAAACATGCAAGATATCAAAAGCCTACTGAAATCCAGAAGATCGAGCTCGTTCTACTCCAGATACGCTGCAACAGACTTCTAACATACGGCGTATCACTATCAAGTTTTCACAAGTTACGATCCAAGTACATGCGCCGCATACAAAGTCAAGATACGCCGCATCTGAAGACGGTGTACGAATATTCCTGAATATATTAATCTTGGACCCCACGCGAAGTTAAGTCAATGCGCCGCATCTAACAACTCTATGCGCCGCATCGATCCCTCAGACAGAAACTATAAATACCCCAAGGCCAGACGAATTTCGAGACACTTAGCTTAGTTTTTAGTCAAAGACAGAAGAACCCTAGAGCCGAATTCAGACGACCAAGCAGCACAAGACACACCTAAACGAAGATACAAGAGCTGTAAGAAGGTCCTGCATGTATTCAATTCATTAAGTAGTTTTGTTTTATTGTATTAGTACACTTTAATTCATCAGGATTGATGGGCTTGTGTCATGTGACTACGGAAAATCATGCACTCCCCTTAATATTGCTTTCCCATTAATTAAAGTTTATATGTTGATGTCTTTGGTGACTTTTATTAGTGCATTGATAACCTCTGTGTCTAGTTGAGCATTGCTTGGGTCGCCATGCCCCTTCCTCGCCTATTTGTTTTAGCGTCTCTTAAATAAATAGGATAGACATAAGTAATCATTAAGGGTTTACTCGCCGATAAGATTAGAGCCAACGAGAAAGGTTTAATTATATACACATCATATAAAACTAGCAATAAAACAAGTGACAAGCTACTTAATTATCAGGACAGGTCTTCTTATTGTCTCAAGTATCTATCTGTGTACGTGTGTGTTAATCGCTGATTCGTGCTCATTAGTTTAGTTTATATTTAATCATAACCAAACCGTGCCAGTCTCTCAGGGTGAACCCCCTTGCGTTAGATTAGGTTGTATAGCTAACTTAGGATGTTAAAATACTGATTAGAATAACTAGATAATACGTTCCACTCTTAGTGATCGACACTTTACTTACCATTATATTCATACTGACCGGGTACACTGCTCGTTAAGTGTGTGTGTTATTGATAAGTCGGCTAAATATAAATTTAAAACTTGAGTAGGCATTAATACTGCTAAACCGCAACGACACATCGCGCGCATCAAGTTTTTGGCGCCGTTGCCGGGGAGTGAATTGTTATTATTTGTTAATTTGATTAGTATTTTAATTAGGTTTTTTCTTTTTAATTTTTAGATTCTAACCGCTAACCCTGTTATATACTCCCTCCGTCCCATAATAAGTGTCCACTTTCCAAATGCACAAAGTTTTAGGAAATTCCACTAACTACACTCTCCACCAATCAAATATCACTATTACCCACTAAAGTCTCTTCCCATCGGTTGAAAATATTCCCTGGACACTTAATTTGGGACATCCCAAGATTCCATTATGGACACTTAATATGGGACGGAGGTAGTATTAGATAGATTGCATTCATTGTATAGTTTGCATATTTTCTGTTTTTGTGTGTTTTTGTTTCTGTAATTCTTGTTTCTTTTTGTTTGTTTTTATTTTTGATTTTTTTTTAATTTTATTTTTCTGCATTCTGCTATCGTTGTACTGTGCTGATACAAACGATATGGCGCATCTATTTTCATAGATACGGCGTATTGCGTTTAATTTTTATAAAATACAACGCGTTTAATAAATTCGAGTACGACGCATCTTTCCCAAGATACGGCGTATTCTGTTTTTAATAAGAAATTTTTCTAAACCCTAACGCCATACGACGCATCTTTTTTAACAGATACGGCATATTTTCTATTTAAATTAAAAACAGTTTTTCGAATTTTTTAAACAGAAGCGACGCATCGATCTTTATCGATACGGCGCATCTTCTAAATCAAAAATCTTGTATTTTGAAACGTAACGAAAATATGGCGCATTAGCTTTTGTTAATACGACGAATTTAATTTGATAAATATGGTTGATTTTTGATATTCACTTTGATCGTTCCACTACTCTCGTGCACAAGTTGTTTACTTTCAGGATAAATGATGGCTTAAGCATCACTATGGAAGATTACATTCTGAACCTAACCAAGAGACGCCAGCTGGAGTAATCAAACCTTAGATGATTGAAAGGCTGTAATAAGACGACAAGAGTGGAGGAGAATTCAGTACTGGTAACATTGAGTATCTTAAAATTCTTGAAATAGAATTCCAGGTATCCTCTACAATAATTTACCTAGCCTTATAGAGAGTTATCTATGAAACCTCTCCTGAATATAATCTCAATTTTGTAAGCTTAAAACGATATTTGCTCCTAACCTTGGAGTAAATCATTATCCACTAAACAATAAAGATTATAATCATTAATAAAACGGATATGCTTATTGCTCTTATCTTGAATTTATATATATCATATGGTATACCGTTTTACCCCAATTTGATGTGTAAGGAAATGTGTTGCGGAGGCCAAGGTACGTTCCTTATTTAAATTTCGTTCACTAGCACAGTAATACGGCGGATCTTAGTTTTCTAAGCACCGTATCTCTGAATAATTAAAACTTATTGACCCGTCAACGAATTTAGATAAATACGGCGCATAACAATTATGCAATATGGCGCATCGTACTTTGCCCTATAAATACGAAAGAGATGCGCCGGATTTCCACTTTTTACCCCAATATTCACACAGTAAAAACGCACACTTCTTGACAAAATTAAACCCTCTAATTTGAGTTCTTTTCTCGAATCAAACTTCTAATCCGAACTCTAGACCGAATCCTAATCGCAATATAAGGTAATTATTCTATTTGATTTTGTTTAAATCTAAAAATTAGGGTTTATGATATAGTTCGATTAGGGCTTAGAAGTTTAGGGGATTTGATTAGAACTAGGACTAGATAATTCCCCCCATGTTAATTTTTGGATTAATCATTGAATTTGGCACCAAATTGATTTAAACGAAAATTAGGGTTCAGGAAATTTGTTTTTGAGCTTTGGAGGGAAAATGAAATATTGTGGTTATAGGAACTCTTACATTTAATATATGGGTAAAATGGAACCGTGATGTTAAGTGGGAGTTTACGTCACGGGTTCGGATTCTTGGAAAACGTGCCTGACCCCTTTCTTTTATACTAATATATTGATAGATGCGGCGCATCTTGGTTAATTGATGCGGCATAACGACCTATTTCCAATTTAAATACTTCACTATTGTTACGCCGTATTACTTAACTTAGATACGACACATTCGTATTACGCCGTATTCCAGTGCATGCTACGCATCTCTTTGATACAGCCTAGATACGCCGCACTGATTTATCAGATGCGCCGTATCAACCTTATTGCAGAACTGTTATCTAACCTTTAAATTTATTTCAGATGGAATTACCAGCCGTTGGACACAGACATACGTGGCTCCATTTTGAGACCATGGGACTTACACCGGATACCGAGGCTGATTATGTGCAGAGACTTAGGACGATTTTCTTTAGGAAAATCTTTAGAGTTTCGGTTTTGGACTTTGCGGGTGTTGGACTGATTGACGGGGGGAACGCAGCTGGTGGTCTTCATGATAGGCTGGAGATGGTTGTGAGGGATGATGATGATGAGGTTGTGTTTAGGTCACATGCATGGGAGAGGTTGTTCAGGATTTTCGAGCCTATGATTAGGGAGGTCATGCTGGAGTTCTTTAGCACGATTCATTACAGGGAGACGGATTTGGAGATTGATACAGCTGACACTCTGGTGTTCAGGTTAGGAGGGGTGCATAGGCAGATGTCGATGAGGCAGTTTATTTTGGCCATGGGGCTACACACTGAGGAGGAGCTTGGATCTGCTGGGTTTGCCAGGTACTGGGCTGAGAGTTTACGGGCTGTTCCAGATAGGATGTTGCTTGGTGATTTCTGGGAGAGGATATCCTCCGGGGGTGATTCTACTGCTTCCACCCCATCCTACACATTGATCAGAGAGCCTATGAGGAGATTATGCCATAGGATGATTGCATTGACCATCGCTGGGAGGGGTCAGTCACCTGAGAAGGTGACCACTCTTGACCTCTTCCTTCTCAGGAGCATGGATGAGAGATTGGCGGTGAACATCCCTCACTTTTTGGCGCATTTCCTTCATAGGGGTGCTTTGGGAAGAGATAGGAGGAGCCAGATGACTAGGGGGCATTTTGTATCTAGACTGGCCCGTCATTTTGGTGTGATCGGTGATGAGATTCCTGCCGGGTTAGAGGTTGAGGTGACCAGTCTACCGGTTATTGGGCAGGATTATTTGGTCAGGTTGGGGATTTGTGAGATGGTTATGGGGGGATGCTATTGGGTGGCGTTGGGTCCCGCGAGACCAGCAGAGGTAGAGGCGGAGCAGGGAGGTCCCCAGGGAGCTCCGTCTGCTGCTCCAGCCCATGAGGAGCCACAGGTACCCCCACCACCACCAGTTGCATGCACAGTCGGTCAGAGGGTAGAGCTAGTTGAGGGGGAGGTTAGAGCTTTGAGGGGCGTCGTTGATGGTATGAGGGCTGACCTCACTGTAGTCAGGAGGGATTTAGGTTGGCTGGTCGGGAGTGTGAGCCAGATTTTGGAAGGTCAGGGCACTAGCCATACTCGCCCTGATGGTACTTTCGTTAGAGGGATGATCACATACTCCCGGCTCCCCACGCGCAGAGTCCGACCTAGGACAGATGATGCCAGCACCTCAGGGACTCACTCAGCTGCAGGAGACGACTCCCCACACCCTTGATCTCATGTGTTTGGGCTTATAGACATTGTTCCACATACATTTTTATTCTTCTTGGGATTGTATTGAATTCTATTATCATGTATTCATTTGATGTTTCAGTTTATGTTTCTTATTATGTTTGATGAAGACTGACATTAAGTTCAGCATGAGTGAACGAGAGAACCCGAGCGGTAAACCGTGGAACGAGCCCATTTTACAACAGATTGTTAACAGTCTGTTTGGTAAATACATGCGCCGCATCTAGTACAACAGATGCGACGCATCCTATCCTTTATTTATTTTAATTCGTATTTATTCCATGCTCGATACGGCGTATCTTTTTCCATAAGATACGGCGTATCGACTGACCTGATGATTTACAATTTAATTTTTTAAGTTTTATTTTTACTAACTACTAATGTATTATGCAAGTTTGAACCTTCTTAACTCAGGTGTGTTAAAGTCTAAATGGTATTATAGATTCCTGCAATTTTTGTGGATACATCATCTATGAAGCTTAAACGTTCTAATCCACAAGAAAGTTGATTTTTGCTCTTATACGAATAATGGAGGATCATACCGAGCAAATCTCAGGGGAGTTTTTCTGTTCTAATTCTTTTATTTTCCAGTTTTTAACCTTTGACACAAACAACGAGGACGTTGTTTAACTTAAGTGGGGGGATTGGAGAATTAGAACACTTACTTGTCCTAAACTTTTTCAAAATATGCTTAAAATGCGCTTAATATATTAAAATACGCTTAATATATAAAAATTTAAAATTTTTTAGCATGTTTTTGTTTAAAGTCTAAATTACATAACCGCACACATAACTCTATTCTTTCAAAAATATTAAAACTTTAGTGTGCTGGTGACTTGTAAACTTTAGAACTTGGCTTGTATACTATTCGAGACCACCATAATAAGTATTATCTATATAATTGGAGTGACTTGTCTAAATTGGTAAATTTCTAGGATTACACCCAAATAGCCTTTATATGTTATGTGATATTAACTAACTACACTGGTTAGTTAACCCCCGTATAAACCCTTTGTTTACTCTCACTTTTAGAGTAAGATACCCCTAGAAAAACCCTCAGAGCCATTCCTTTCGTTTCTTACACCTTTGTTATAATGTTTCGATACACCCTTACACCTTAGCCTACCCTGTATTCGCGTGCGTAATTCATTACCTGTGTTCGCGTGCGTAATTCATTATCTTTGGTTAGGTCAGGAAATTGCACAATGCAATTGGTATGAAAGTAAATATTGTATAACTTTTAGTTTATTTTTCGTGTGTTTGCTACTTTCACTATTACAGTTATTTCTGAAAGTATGAAGAGTATGGAAAAATTATCCGGAAAAATAGTGATAGAAAAGTTGTGAAATTTTACACATATATGTTGATGTCAAAAAAAAATCGAAAAAATAGAAAAGAAAAAGAAAAAGGAAAAGTTGGAAGTTTGTTTTAACCAACTTATGTAAAGTTTTGTATTAAGTGGGAGATATCACCACTATTTGTTGTATATTATATTTATGGATTGAATGGGAGTTGGCCGTTATGGGAACGCCAACTAAGGTTATTCTTTGATTGAGATCTTGTTGAGTATAATTCGTGTCTACCTAAAGCGTGTGTTTCAAGTGTTAAAGCGTGAGTTATTCAATGATATGAGTCTTATTCATGGGATGGTTGGGAAAGTGATTAACCACACTTAGGATTTTAATTTATCTGTTTTGTTTATTTTTCATTTTACACCAATTTGTATCCCAAATATTATCAATACCCTATATCATTCTTCATCCAAACCTTTGATTTATTGAGATTAGGGATTTGAGCAATCTTAAGTATCATAGTCGTGGATTCGGCTATGTATTTATGATTTTGTCGCCCTTTTTGATATAATATTATTGGTGAAGATTACTTGGTCCTATCTTTAGCCTATTCGAGTTAAGGATTTGAGCAATTGCAAGTATCGTGGTCGTGGATTCGATCATGTATTTGTGATTTTGTCGCATTTTCTGGAATATGAGATCGATAGAGATTAAAAAGGATGATCAACCCTTAACCAACAAACCCTTTTTACCGCTTTAGACTTGTTATTCCTTGGCTTTAGTGGGGGAGATGCGTATACTTGCCAAGCCTATGATAGAATATTCGTCACAACTAAGCAACTAAACGATTTAGAATTGTTTTACATTAAAAAATATTTTGGTTTCTACTTCGTTAAGTGTTTGGTTGTGTGATTATGACAAAATGAATACGTGCTTAAATATAAAAATAAATCCTAATATCTTTTAGGATACATTTTCATTCGATTAATTCTAAGGTTTACTTGGGGACAAGTAAAGTTCAAGTGGGGGGATATTTGATGAACTCAAATAAGTACATTTTATTATCATCATTTATCCTGTTTATTTGACTTGTTTTATTATATTATACATGAGAATCGATACATTAATGTTTACTTTAGTGATTCTCCGGTAAAAACAAGCATTATGTGAAACTTGGTGATTTTGGATTAATTATGGAGCAAAACAAGCAAGATATCAAAAGCCTACTGAAATCCAGAAGATCAAGCTCGTTCTACTCCAGATACGCCGCAACATACTTCTAACATACGGCGTATCACTATCAAGTTTTCACAAGTTACGATCCAAGTACATGCGCCGCATACAAAGTCAAGATACGCCGCATCTGAAGACGGTGTACGAATATTCCTGAATATATTAATCTTGGACCCCACGCTAAGTTAAGTCAATGCGCCGCATCTAACAACTCTATGCGCCGCATCGATCCCTCAGACAGAAACTATAAATACCCCAAGGCCAGACGAATTTTGAGACACTTAGCTTAGTTTTTAGTCAAAGACAGAAGAACCCTAGAGCCGAATTCAAACGACCAAGCAGCACAAGACACACCTAAACGAAGATACAAGAGCTGTAAGAAGGTCCTGCATGTATTCAATTCATTAAGTAGTTTTGTTTTATTGTATTTGTACACTTTAATTCATCAGGATTGATGGGCTTGTGTCATGTGACTACGGAAAATCATGCACTCCCCTTAATATTGCTTTCCCATTAATTAAAGTTTATATGTTGATGTCTTTGGTGACTTTTATTAGTGCATTGATAACCTCTGTGTCTAGCTGAGCATTGCTTGGGTCGCCATGCCCCTTCCTCGCCTATTTGTTTTAGCGTCTCTTAAATAAATAGGATAGACATAAGTAATCATTAAGGGTTTACTCGCCGATAAGATTAGAGCCAACGAGAAAGGTTTAATTATATACACTTCATATAAAACTAGCAATAAAACAAGTGACAAGCTACTTAATTATCAGGACAGGTCTTCTTATTGTCTCAAGTATCTATCTGTGTACGTGTGTGTTAATCGCTGATTCGTGCTCATTAGTTTAGTTTATATTTAATCATAACCAAACTGTGCCAGTCTTTCAGGGTGAACCCCCTTGCGTTAGATTAGGTTGTATAGCTAACTTAGGATGTTAAAATACTGATTAGAATAACTAGATAATACGTTCCACTCTTAGTGATCGACACTCTACTTACCATTATATTCATACTGACCGGGTACACTGCTCGTTAAGTGTGTGTGTTATTGATAAGTCGGCTAAATATAAATTTAAAACTTGAGTAGGCATTAATACTGCTAAACCGCAACGACACATCGCGCGCATCAACCTTACACGAAATCCTCGATTCACACCTCGTCGGGAAACGACCCGGGTAACACTTGTCCGGTATCTCATATCGTATTCACAGGTTTTGCACGTTAACCTTTGTCCTAAAGGGTTGACTTGTTGATCCCCACGTATCACGCATATCCGATAATATTTTCTTTTACTTTCCGAACGGATCAATTTTTGGCGCCGCTGCCGGGGAGGTTGTGTTGCGACAATATCGTTAAGGTTTAAATGATTAGTGACTTGAAGATCCTTCCTCGTGAAGTTATCGTTTTTATTTTATAAATATTCTTATAAAAAACCAAAATTTTTGAAACATCACAAACACTTTTCCTAAAGTGTTAAAAAAAAAAAAAAAAAAAAAAAAAACCCAAAAATATTTTTCTTCTTTATCCTCTTAAACCATTTAATTCTATCTTCTTATCCCTCTTTAATGTTTAATTCTTATGTCGTCACTCGACTATCACTGTTTTCATTGTAAAAGTCCAGTGGGTGATGATCATCTTTGTTACAAGTGTTTGTGTGAGCGGTGTGGAGGTAATTGTAGAGACGGATTTTGTAATTGGTGCAAATCATTCATTAATCTAAATCCAAATTCTCTCAATAATTCTCAAGGTTTTTCCGACTACCCTCCACAATCCCAGCTATCTTCATTCGATCGGCAAAATTGCTTTAATTGTAGAGATCCGTTGGGAGATGATTCACTTTGTGAACGGTGTTTTTGCAAGGAATGTGGGTTTACTCATGGACTTTGTATATGTTGCACTTCTGAAATCGGAAATACATTCACTTATCCAAATTTTCAAAACGATTTCAACCACCCTCATCAGAATTCATTTGAGCAAGAACCGTGCTATCAAAATTTCAATGATACATCGTTTCAAAATGCACCAAATGTTCCTTGTGCAAATTATGGAGGTCCTCATGACGATTATCAATGTCAACTGTGGAATCAAGAACCTAATCCTTGGTATAATACTTCCGGTTTTGACAATTTCCAACCCCCACAGTTGATGAGGCGAAAAGTGTACCGCTTTTAAGGGGTCATTTAAGCCCGAAATCGTATTTATTTGATCAAATATTGCCCTAAATCGTTCCTTTTGTCATTTTAGGTACTTTTGAGGAGAAATCTGGAAAAGGAGGCATTTTGGACGTTTTTGGAGCATTAAAGTGAAGAAAACGGCAAAGTCTCAAGAATCGGCTAAAAGTTACTCTTGACGGCGTCACAATTAACATGGGACGGCGTCATGCCTTGGCAAGAAAAGTTGGATGTGAAATTTACTCATGACGGGCCAGTGAGTTTGCATGAGAATTCTGACGGCGTCACGCTTTAACTAAATCAAGGGCGTCACGGCTTAAATCATAAGGGGACGGCGTCACGTTCAGGATCCGACGGCGTCAAGCCTTGATAAGCCAGAATGGATTTTTGAAGAGCTAAAGAGGGACGGCGTCAAGATGGTCATCCGGGAACCCTAAAAGCGGCGAGGTGACGGCGTCACAATGCATAAGGTGACGCCGTCAGATGTCAAAGTCTATATATAGTTTTCTAATTTTTTGTCATTAGGGGAGAGCTTAGTGTGTGGAATTTTGGGATAAAACCCTAAGACGATTTTAGCTAATTTTTCAGGGCTTTTTGCCTTGAGATCTTCCATGTTTCATTGAAAGATAAGTTATTCATTAATCATTCAATATGTCTATGTGTTGTTTGATTCTATCTTATGCTTGTCTTTTGTTTAACATGTTAGGCTAATTTTATCTTGTGTTTGCTTAGATCTAATGAAACCTAGCTATTGATTATTGGTTGTTAGTGTGTTGTTAGTTGTATTGGATGATTGTTTATCTATGTTAGGCTTAAGAAAACTGGCTAACTTCCTATTCGGTAACTTGCTTGAACGTCTTAAGAAACATGAACCAAACGCGTACTAAAGGTTTTTATGGTTGTATTTAATGCACAAGCGAATGCTAGTGATCCCATGTTAGGAGCTTCCTAGCCGGCTCGACATAGGAGTGAAGTAGGAGCTTGTAGAGTTTGGGGAAGTAAGTACGCCACCCCACGAATGGTATTAAGGAATACACCCGTCATCCACGCGACTAATACACACTAATTAACCGGTAAAAGATAGTTAGGGAGTAAGGAAATCTAAGTAAACACATTTCTCTACACATAAGTTTCTCACCACTTTTCATTTTTGTTATTTTATTTTATTTGCATTTGTAGTAATTTGGGTTAGTTGACTAGCAACTAATTCCGCCCACTCCTTCAAAACCCGAGATTTTACTTGCTTTTATAAAATATAAAAAAACATAAAAAGAATCTTCCTCAACCCTTAGACCTAATTAGAGTAGCCTTTCACACCTAACGAACACTATTCCCTGTGGAGAACGATCAATCCCCCGTACTTACCACTACACTATACTACATCGGTCAGGTACACTGCCTGGTGGGGTTGTAAGCCTCTTGAGATCCCTCGAGAGGTAAAACCTGTTGTAAGGTTGCAAAACCCACGCATCAAGTTTTTGGCGCCGCTGCCGGGGAATAGTTATTGTTTAGGTTGAATTTTTATTTCTATTAGGTCTACTCACTAGATTCCTTTCTAGTGAGATTTTTATTTTATTTTTCTAGGTTTTCTTTAGTCTATCTATTTTCTTCGTGTCTTTGTTCGTAACCATTACCATCCGACATCATGGAAGATGGTAATATCCTTAACCCACACAACCCACCACCACAACAACCACCACCACCTCCTAGAGCCCGTACTTTAGGAGAGTATTCCCGTCCTAGCCACCACGGCTATCGAAACACCATTGAGCTCACTCAAGGAGCCAATATCACACCCTTGCGATCCGACACCATCCGGTTGGTGCAAAGTGGATGCGCATTCCATGGACTTCGTTCTGAAGATCCTAATCAACATCTCAAGGACTTTCTTAAAATCGTTGATTCTATAGACCTTGATGTTGCCACTCGAGAGACGACCCGATTGCGTCTCTTCCAATTCTCTTTGCGGGACCAAGCTAGTCAGTGGCTAGAACGTCAACCCGCAGGATCCATCACCTCTTGGGATGATCTCACCACTCGTTTCCTTGCTCAGTTTTTCCCACCGGGAAGAACTACCAAGCTAAGGAATGATATCTTGATGTTCCAACAACGTCAAGGCGAAACTCTCTACGAGGCATGGACTCGATTCAAGGACTTACTCCAAAAAGTCCCTCACCATGGCATAGAACTTTGGCTCCAAGTCCAAATCTTCTATGACCATATCAATCTCTCCACAAGGCAAACCATTGACCAATCGGCCGGTGGCAAGCTACGTGATCTAAGTGCGGAACAATCATGGGCTCTCCTAGAGGATCTTGCTCTTTATGACAACGAAAGTTGGAGTGATCCCCGTGATTTGAATAAAACGGTCAAGGCAATATCTTTGCCTTTGAACAATTCAAGCACTTCCGACCGTAGGATCGTAGAACTTGAAGACCAAGTCAAGTTTCTCATGAAATCCTACGAGGCTCCTAAACCTTCAAGCCAAGTGAACAAAATCACTTCTTCATGTGAATTATGTAGTGGTCCCCACGACACTCGTGATTGCATGGAACTCCCCGAACAAGCTTTTGTGGACTACGCATCCTCGCGTACCGACGGAGCGGGAGACAAGTGGTACACTTTCAAACCCGAGCCAAACCCTTATGGTGATTCATACAACCCCTCATGGAAAAATCACCCGAACCTTAGGTGGAAACAAAACCAAAACTCGCAACAAACCAATTCTTCCAACCCACCTAATCATTTCCAATCAAGCGGTTCCAACTCGAACCGTACTTTCAACAACAATCCTTCCGGCAATGGTAGTACCAATAACTTTGAAGGATTGATGTCTCAATTTATGGCATCTCAAGAAGCTCGGATAGCTAGATTCGAGACCGAATTCAATCAACAACAAACTGAGATGACCAATAAAATTGACAACTTGTTGAAAGCCCTCCATAACCAAGTGTTATCACCTCCACATAAGGACGCTAGGAACACAAATAGCGGACCCCAAGTCAAAGACCCTTCTTCATCCAAACATGTCCACTTCGTCAACGTTGTCACTATTAAACCAATCGATAGGAGCATGGAAGAAAGTGAACCAAAGGATGAGGATAGGAAAGTCGAGGTTGATAAGGAAGTTAGGACAAGTGAGATTGAAGAAGTAGATGATGATGAGGACTACTTCAATAGGCTACCCACTAAGGAAGAGCGTGCATATCATACAAACTTATTCGATGATCCCGAGACACCATACTTCCTAGGTAGACCAATCATAGAAATAGGCGACCCTTCTAATCTCAACATACCATGCAACATAGGGCATCTACATGTGTGGAAAGCTTATATCGACCTTAGATCACCCATAAACATCATGACTAGAGCCCACTACAACTTGATAATGAAAAATCAGCTTGGGTATAGGATGTTCCCTGACAAGGGTTGGATGAGTAACTTCACGGGAAGAGTTAAGGGATTACCGGTTTATGTAGGAAACTTCACCTATGTCACCGACTTTGTAATTGTTGAAGATATCCGCCCAATAGTCGATGCATCCTTAACTCAAGTGGTTTTTGGAAAACCATTTGTTGAGGTCTCTAGAATGACTTATGAACCTTCCTTAGGGATAGTTAGATTTAAGGATGAGACCGATGAAGTAAGCTACCAAATGCCATATAAGATAGAACAATTCCAAAACTTGTCAAATGTTGAGAAGGAGCTTAAACAAGCGGTCTACTATAGGAATGATAAGGATAGAAGTAAAGGAGTAGACTATGTTATGGAAAGGATATTCGGTTTCTACAAGGATTGTTTGAAATTAGGACCGGAATATAAAACCGGGAAGGAGAATGGCCTAGGAACCGTGACCGATGATGGAGTCACGTAATGTACGTGACTTTGAGTCTAGCTACAAGACTCGTTAATAAAGAAAAGCGCTTCTTGGGAGGCAACCCAAGCTTTATTTATTTTATTTGCTTTGTGTGTTCATTTGTTTGTGTGTTTGTTTTATTTGTTTCGTATGTGTGTGTAATTTTTATTCTTATTGATTCATGTTCAAAACTAAATTGTGAAAATGCTTTATTTTGTTTTTAACTTCGTCTTAACTACATATAAAGGTAGTTTGCAAAAGATAAGTGTAAGGGAAATCTAAATCGGTTTATTAGAACACAAATGAACATGAATCGTAATAATAATAAGTTAGCATACATATTCGTATTTGTTTGAGTCAAATGCTTGTATCGAGTCATAATGATGTTTTGCAGAATTTCCAGGAAGTAAGGTAAAGGTTTTTCTAGAAATTTTCCGGAAACTTAAAATGAAAATTTTTGTCAGGTCATTTCTGACGGCGTCAGGGGTTATAACCTGACGGCGTCAGATTTAATTTCCAGAAATTTTTGAAAATTTTGTTTTCATAAAAAGTTTTTATTAAAATCTCCAACTTATAATCTCCAGGAATCTGCAAAGTTATCATTCCACAAGCATTATATCCTTATATATAGATTTTATCCCGCCGATGTTATGCAGGTTTTCGTGTTTGTTTTCTCAGGTTCAACAGGTTATTTTGGACAAGGAAATGTTTTGAATCAAGCTTATGGCGATGCATTAGTCATGGAGCTTCAACATTCTCTTTGGAGGAAGATTTAACCGTGTAATTTCATTATCCAACGAGCGAATCAGGGGAGTATTTGATTTCATTCTTTTACTTTATGCTTTTACATTTGTCATTTGAACATTGGGGACAATGTTCATCTTAAGTGTAAGGGGAGGGTAAAAGTACGATTTTTGAGAATACAATTGCGCTTGATTTTTGTTTGTTTGATGGTAGATGTGTAATAAAACTGAGAGAAATACTTGTTAAGGTAATTTTAGTGCCAAATTTAAAATTTTTTACAACATATAGGAGTGAAACTTTGATCTTAATGAGCGTCTCACGGATAGGAGTTATATGACTAGCACAAAAACCGTACCACTAAAAAATTTTTCCACCCCAAATATGTGAGGTTCGCCCCTAGAATTGGTAGGAAAAGCATTTATGCTATGATGTGTGTACCGGTAGCACTTAGATTCTAGAACTTGCGTTAGGACCATTCCAAGGCCACAAGTGAGACTACATTCGTGTAGTTAGATTTACTACATGATAAGAGGCATTAGGATTAACCCATGTTTTACACCTGTGTTTTTGTTATAATTACATTGGCTACATTGGTCAAGTAATTCTCCCACACCCTTTGCGTTGTACTCATTTTTAGTACACGATACCCCTAGTACACCCCTCAGAGCCTATCTTTTCGTTTCAACCTTTAAGCATTTTACTTAAAGGAAGAATTTGTTACACCCCACTAAAATGTACACCCAAATCGCCTTAGCCTACCTTGTATGCACTCATCTTTAGTGCATTATTGTTACAACATTTGTTTAAACCCAAGTTAATTATCTAGTTGATTACATGGTTGCTAAGTCGAGTCATATCCTTGTACATATTGTTTTGGGACGATTGGGACTCGTGGGTAAAGTACTAGTGTAATGGAGTAATGGGGAAGAACATCATTTATTACCCCCATATGTGCTAAATGTTTTAAAAGTACTCCAAGTTTTTCAATTATCTTAATTCGAGTCATTAGAATAGTTATTTGTAAAGTTATATAAAAGTTCAAGTGTAAGGGGATGCAACGCCCCTATGATGTATTATTTTGGATGGTAGGGTAAAAGTGTATGCAAAAAAAAAAAAAAAAAAAAAAAAAAAAAAAAAATCAAGAAAAATACAAAAAAATGAGAAAAAAAAAAAAAAAGAAAAATAGAAAAAACATACGGACTACCATCCCGTTTCATTTTATGTTTATTTTATGTTTATGTTTTGTTATTTTCTTTCATTAGCTTAAGATCGAGTCTAGTCTTGGCTTAGCAACGTTGTATAGTACATGTAATTGATCAAGATCTTTAACTCGCCACCAGTAAAATATCCTTTATCCAACAAAACCGTGTTTTCCTTTTCCCTACACCTAACGTTATAACCCATTTAAAAGCCCTCTTTGATAGTTTATCTTAGGTGCTTACGCCTAGTGGAGGAGGTTTTCGATCCTTTCCCAAGCCTATGGTAATCTATTTGCTATGACAGGTAGTGAGAGATATTTTCCGTTTTCATTTATGAGATTTATTTTGATGACACTTGAGAGATGTGAGTATCTAAACACTACTTGTGAGGTGCTAGTATGTAATCTCCGTGCTTATTATGATTGAAGTGGAACGAATATTTGTTGTAATTACTTTTATGTTTGCATTAAATGACCCCTAACTTGTATTTTGATTAGAATAAAAGCGCATTTGCTTGAGGACAAGCAAATCTCAAGTGTAAGGGTATTTGATGAGGCGAAAAGTGTACCGCTTTTAAGGGGTCATTTAAGCCCGAAATCGTATTTATTTGATCAAATATTGCCCTAAATCGTTCCTTTTGTCATTTTAGGTACTTTTGAGGAGAAATCTGGAAAAGGAGGCATTTTGGACGTTTTTGGAGCATTAAAGTGAAGAAAACGGCAAAGTCTCAAGAATCGGCTAAAAGTTACTCTTGACGGCGTCACAATTAACATGGGACGGCGTCATGCCTTGGCAAGAAAAGTTGGATGTGAAATTTACTCATGACGGGCCAGTGAGTTTGCATGAGAATTCTGACGGCGTCACGCTTTAACTAAATCAAGGGCGTCACGGCTTAAATCATAAGGGGACGGCGTCACGTTCAGGATCCGACGGCGTCAAGCCTTGATAAGCCAGAATGGATTTTTGAAGAGCTAAAGAGGGACGGCGTCAAGATGGTCATCCGGGAACCCTAAAAGCGGCGAGGTGACGGCGTCACAATGCATAAGGTGACGCCGTCAGATGTCAAAGTCTATATATAGTTTTCTAATTTTTTGTCATTAGGGGAGAGCTTAGTGTGTGGAATTTTGGGATAAAACCCTAAGACGATTTTAGCTAATTTTTCAGGGCTTTTTGCCTTGAGATCTTCCATGTTTCATTGAAAGATAAGTTATTCATTAATCATTCAATATGTCTATGTGTTGTTTGATTCTATCTTATGCTTGTCTTTTGTTTAACATGTTAGGCTAATTTTATCTTGTGTTTGCTTAGATCTAATGAAACCTAGCTATTGATTATTGGTTGTTAGTGTGTTGTTAGTTGTATTGGATGATTGTTTATCTATGTTAGGCTTAAGAAAACTGGCTAACTTCCTATTCGGTAACTTGCTTGAACGTCTTAAGAAACATGAACCAAACGCGTACTAAAGGTTTTTATGGTTGTATTTAATGCACAAGCGAATTCTAGTGATCCCATGTTAGGAGCTTCCTAGCCGGCTCGACATAGGAGTGAAGTAGGAGCTTGTAGAGTTTGGGGAAGTAAGTACGCCACCCCACGAATGGTATTAAGGAATACACCCGTCATCCACGCGACTAATACACACTAATTAACCGGTAAAAGATAGTTAGGGAGTAAGGAAATCTAAGTAAACACATTTCTCTACACATAAGTTTCTCACCACTTTTCATTTTTGTTATTTTATTTTATTTGCATTTGTAGTAATTTGGGTTAGTTGACTAGCAACTAATTCCGCCCACTCCTTCAAAACCCGAGATTTTACTTGCTTTTATAAAATATAAAAAAACATAAAAAGAATCTTCCTCAACCCTTAGACCTAATTAGAGTAGCCTTTCACACCTAACGAACACTATTCCCTGTGGAGAACGATCAATCCCCCGTACTTACCACTACACTATACTACATCGGTCAGGTACACTGCCTGGTGGGGTTGTAAGCCTCTTGAGATCCCTCGAGAGGTAAAACCTGTTGTAAGGTTGCAAAACCCACGCATCAACAGTATTCCATCATTCATCCTCATGAAAAATTTATGGGAGAATTACTAGCCGAAGAACGAGCTGCGGAAAGGCGTTCCAAATTTCTCACGGCTTCCATTCTCGATGATGAATTCAATATTATGAGAATTCGTCAGCTGCAATCACATTTGTCCAGAAAAAACAGGAAGACAAGAGTATTGCAGAATTGCTAGCAGAAGAGCAAATGGAACGTATAAAAGCCGTTTATGCTAGCAATAATGATGAGGAGGACGACGAGGAGAGTGTTATTCCTTTGAGCGATATCATTTCTCAACTCCTTCAGTCTATTGCAATCACATCCATCTTACCGACTATGGACTCCGAGGACTCTCTCATTATGGGGGATGAGCATCTTAGCACTATTCCTGAAAAGGAATCGGACGAATTCATAAAGTCTAGTGTTGAGAACATTTTCCCAATCCCAAGTGAGTCTGAGGATATATCCGACTGTGAATGTGATTGGTCTTTTTATGATGATTATCCTCTTGACACTTTGGAGGATTCTTCCGGGATTTTCTCTAACCCTCTTTTCAATTCCAATGATGATTTTTACTCTAGTGATGAAGAATCACTTTCGGATGAGGACGTTCTAAATGAAAGTATCAAAGTCTATTCGAACTCTCTTTTTGAATTTGATGACGAGTGCTTTTCAAGCAACGTAAATCCTCTTTTTGATGAAGTGTTAGAGAACGATGAGGTCAAGGACTCTATTATTTCTAAACTTGATGATATGACCTCAATTCTTAATCCTGAGATTCATAGGGACATTCTTTCTCCGACATATGTGACATTTCCCTTCGAGGATCGCCATTATATTGACTTCACATATGTCGTTCGAGTTTTTCTACCTTTCTTCACCTATACGGTGACTTGTCCTTTCCTTTACTCCTTTGGGAGTGAAGACACCATTTTTGACCCCGGCATCTCCATTTATCATTCTTTTGAGCCGGATGTATCTCATCGGTGTGGAACTTTCATTAAAATTCAATGATTATCCAAACATCTTGAATGAAAGTTCGATGAAGATTTTCGCTTCCACTTGCTTCCCCATGGACCAATGAATTCGGGGCGAGTCAAGCTAACGACTCGATAAAAAACAATCACTTCGCGGGAGGCAACCCGTGTGTTTTGTGTGCTAATAAGTGTAACGTGAGGAGGTCTACCTCTTCCATTACTTGTGTTTTGTGTATCTTGTCTTGTGCAGGATTTGCCCGACATGTGAAGACTCTCGTGCTCATGGTTTTGTCTATCTCCACTCGAGTCTCATCATACAGTGCAGAATGAGAAATCCGGTATCCTTAATCACATCGACTAACGTTATCTATTTGGCATAATTCATAAACGGCCTTAGATTTGCGTAAGACGACCCTTACCTTTAAAACATTGAGGACAATGTTTCGTTTTAGTCTAGGGGGGTGATCTTTCGATTTGATTTTACCTTGCATTTTGTCGTATACCCTCGCAACCCCGTTTTTCCACCAAAAATCCAAAAAAATGAGAAAATTTAAAAAATTTTGCAAAAATATCATAAGTGTTTTGACACATTGTTGATTTTCCGCTGGTGAGAGTAGGAATAAAATTTTGACTTAACCGGGCGTGTTGAGCTCTAGCTTGTCCCCTTAACCTTTTTGACTAAGCATTCGCGGATCTTTTTATTAAAGATTTTAAATTTGCGAAGAACGAGAAATGATAGAGTTGATTATAAGTTGTGATGCTAAGCAAGGATTAGTTGGTTATCTTATAGGCTCATCAATGTAATTTTTAGTTTTTCCTCCCAGAAGCTAAATTAGTGCAGTTTTCAAATTTTTAAACTTAGAAATCGTTTTATTACAAATTTTTATACAATTTTGATATAGAATCCAAGTTCAACTTTTTATTTAAATTTTGGAGAAAGCATACTTCACATCTCTACATTATATATAACAGGAGGCGTTACACGTAGATAATTCAAGATATGTCCATGTCATTGCCATGTAATTGTCATTAAAAGCCATATCATCACATTTGTTCCACCTAAGCATAATTTCAATAAATTAAAATTTCGGAATTTATTGGTGTAAAAATGACCGTTGAGGGATTCGAACTTGGGTATTGCTAATATCAACAAGCATGATAACCACTAGAAAAATGTACTTTTTTGATTCTATGTTGCATATCCAAATATATAAACCTATGCAAACAATTATTAACCGTAACTATCAATCCCTACAACTTAGGAAACTCAATATTTATTTCTTAATTATTGCCCGATTCACTATATCGTTTATTTTGTATTTTTTTTAACTCAGAACCCTAATATTTGCATTACGGAATTGAACGAGGAAGAAAGTTTTTCGGTTGTCATATCTCGATGTTTCTTTGTATACAACCACAATTGTAACAGTTGGTAAGTTATTTTCCTCTTTGTTTGGAATTACTCAACTATTTTAAATGACTTTAGTTGCTTATGAATAGTTACTAGATGTCTAGGAATGGTAGCCAAGTGAAAGCTACCACTTATGTTGATCTCTGTCTTCCATCTGTTATAATTGTTTACTATTCTTCTTATACGTTACTTACAAGATTGAGGTATGGTCATTAGTGGATATATTTAAGGGAATGATCAAAAAAGATGTTACCTTAAAGTTCAGGTGGCTGCTTATAAAGCCATAAATGAACTTGCAGAAAAGCTCAGGACCTTTTTGAGTACTTTGTTTGCAAGGTTTGTTATTGATGTGCGGCCGTTAGTTTTGGAGAAATTTAAAAAAAGAAACTTGCATGTACAACTTAAGGTTAGTAAACCATTTATCTTAGTATATTCTTATATAAAAAGAACACTTGGCCTATCTGACCACTTTTCCTGTTCTGCAGGAGGTTTTAGCTGATGGAATGGTCAAGCTAAACACATGAAGAGGGAGGTACGTTAATGCCATATATAGGGGAAGTTATGCTTTTGTTATATGTTTATTGTCAAGTTTGTAATTCTTTTTCATATCGTTGGGTGCAGGATGGATGAGATGGCCGGTCAGAAGGTAATCGGGAGTTCATGTATGGTGAGTGTTTACGAAGATATGCTGAGGAAACTGTTGTCAGTTAAGGGTTATCTAATAGTGTTTCTGTAAGTCTTCTCGAGTTATCTTGAGTTTTCATAAAAAATTTGTTCGTATTGCGTGGGATTTATTGTGGATCTGGCAAGGGAATTTTCATCAGTTTAAACTTGAAGTTTGATTCTCACTGAGAATTACAGTTTAGTTTTACTTATTTCATATTCAAAGCTATTAATTTTGAGTCATACATACCTATTGATGTTCTCTTATCAGGAATAACTTAATTTGATAAGATTAACTTAATCATCCATTTGTCATTGAAATAAAGTGGTCATTGAGATGTTTTTTGAAAGTTTTATCTCCTTAATGATTGTATTTCGTTAATGCAGGTAAATAGCCCAAAAGAATGAGTTCATCCTTGGGTTCGGGCAGCCATCAGCTCTCTTGAAGGCTGGAGTTTCACTACCCTAGGCAGCCGTCAGTTGTTCTATCCGGAGAACAGGCTCTTGGTGGCCACAATGTGATTTCTGGAATTTTTGGTGAGAAAATCATTGAATTCGATATGTTTATTTAACGTATATATTTCTAAGGTGATTTGCAGTGGAAGGGATAAGATTGAAACCCCTGATCAGTTTGCAAGAACAAACCTAAAGCCGTTTTTCTGGGACAAAGTGAACGTTGTTCAAGGCCATTTAATGGTCTGGCACCATATTAGAGATGGATCATTTATGTGAGATTTGGTATCAAGCTACTGTTACATTACGCATTTTGTTTTAAGTATTCTCTCAAGTATTGTTAATTTAACAGATTTGCTAAGGAGACGATGGTAGGTCTATTTGGCTACGTGGTTGCTCAAAATAAGAAATAACATTCAAAGAGTGATGTAAAAATACAATCACCAACCAAGTTCGTTCAGCTTATTGAGGTTAAAAAATCTCAGAATTTAGCGTTTCTTTTAAAAGCATTGAACGTGACAACTGAACAAGTCTAATGCGGTTAAAAAAGGTGATACAAAGTTTGTTGCTTTTTCAGGCATTACAACTGAACCCTTTATTTATTTTGAAATGAACGAGTGATCATGCACTAAGCTTCCTGCCGAGATCATTGCAACTTTGTCTTCTTTTTTTTGGCACCGACTCAAGATGAAGAACTAAAGCTTAGATTATATAATGGTGACATAAACCAACTCGCGTTTTCTTAAATACTTGGCTGAGATCCCACATGCATTCAAACGTCTTGAAGCTTTGCTCTTTATGAGCTCCGTTCATGAGGATTACAGTATGGCTAAAGAATCATTTGCCACTTTAGAGGTACTACAATGTAGCTTTTAGGGGGTCTTTGTTTAAGCTTAAATGTGGCTTATAAGCTTATTTTTAATTTTAAGCTTAAACAAAAACCCCCTTAGATTGCATATACTTATTTGTGTTTATGCCGTGTTTTTGGCATCTCTACCTATATGTACTTTTAAAATGATTTGATTTCCATTTCTTCATTAAGATTATTGCTCATATTAAACTCAAATGTCGTATAACAGTTAAGTTGATTTTTTTTTTGATTTCTAATAATGTCTGGTAACATGGAATGGTCAAAAGCGGTCTTTCTTATCCTCAAATTTTTATTCAATGGTATATAAATATGTTATTGATAGAGTCTATAGAGGTTCATAACAGGTGGTGGTTTTGAAGATAATGATGTCATGCATTACCCCTGAGCTCAAGCACTTTGAGTAACTTGAAGGCTCTTGGGTATTCATTTAATGACCTATGCAAATTGAGTTTAGAAACTATATGGTGCAGATGGTTATAACCTCTCAGAAAGCATACAAGCTTAACACAACAACACCAAACAGTGTCTAAGCTAAGGGGTCGGGACATACTCAGTACACACAAACTTGTGCACCCGTGGACACTTCAGCCAATAATACCCAACCAACTTTCGATCCTGCTAGACAGGCGTCAGGTCCCGGATCAAGCCAAAGTAAGCAGCTTCGTTTTCCAAAACACGCTTTCATTTGATACATTACTAATTCATTTATAAGTACTAATGAAACTGTGATATTATATAAACATCACAGTTACTAAATAAAAATGTATATGCAGGCTGATTTGTAACTGTGAAACTACTAAAGCTAACATGGCGTACCTATGATTATTATAGGTTACCCTCTTTGCGGTACACAGTGCTGGGTGTTTTTAGTATTACCTAGCTGCAAATTTTCCTCAACCTGGCAAAACTTGGATCGGATATGATAACGAGGGGTACAAACAAGAGAGCTTGAGCAGCTGTTATGTGACATTCATGTATTGGTCCATCACAACTCTCACCACTATGGGATATGGTGTTGTTCAGCTGTTTTATAGAGGGATACCATTCAATCCGCCTCAAGTTTTGATCATAGGAATCAGTTGCCTGTTTGGCTGGAAGATCAGATGCTTGCACATTTGTGTCTGAAGTTTAGAACTGATTCAGAATGTTGCCATGCTGTTGTTGAACCTTCTAAAGTATTATTTTAACATCGTTATAGATGGTGCACTCGCAAAGAGAAAGAGTCAACGTACTTCACAAACAATGCAGGTAACATTTACTTAATAGATAATCATAATAGAGATAGCAATATGGACGGGTTAGTTAACGGGTCAAAATGGGCTGAGTTTCTTAAAGCTTTCAGATTCAAAACTTTAGCTTATTCATAAGCTTATAAACAGTCAAAACTTTCTATCAAATGGTCAGAACGCTTTTTGGGAACTATGTTGTACAATCTGTGCTACAAGCCGTAAAGGTAATTAGTCATAAGTAATAAGTTGTAATGATACAGATTTTGCTTACTTTTAACATGCCTATTTTGTAACATATCTCTTAATACTTTAAAGGGCGCGCTTAAGGAGGTAATGATCACCAAAATTCAGAAATTATTTGCAGCTGTTGGGAACTTTTATAGCCGCGTTTCAAGACCACTTGCTCCAATGCCTATCATCATTTGTATTGTAGGTAAATTCAAGTTTGGAAAACCATATAAAAAGATTGGCTACGATAAGGTATGAATTTTTTTATATGTGTTTATCGGGCTGATAGTTAGCTCCCATTAGTATTCTTTACATTGGAATTATATGTGTTTGTTTTTCATGTTTTCGCTGTGTAGACCTTCACCAAAGAAAAGCCTTTAGAGGGCTAACCGGGCAGTCTTTACACTCTTTACACCAACTCATTTACAACCGTATGAACTTGATTAAAAGTTATGTTACATGTTTTGTATTATAGAGGTCTAAACCCTTTCTTTTTTAGATATTCCGCGAAAGTTGCAATGAAATATATTATGTTGATTTCAGTTTGAAGTTATTTTTTTGTTCATTTTTTTCAAACAAAAGTGTGTCTTAGGATTTTTACAAACAGTTATAGCACACGTGTCTTACGTGTTGATATTTGAATTTTGATTTACCTTTTAGGTGACTCGCGAGCAGGAATTGTACCGTCAAACATAAACTAATCCTTTAATAGTAGATCAAAAGACCTCAACATTCTAATACGAATGGATTTAATTTATGTTACTCTTACACAGTTAGACACAACACATACACATATGGTATTATGAGTTAGTCAACTAAAACACACCACATACTGATAGGACTAAAGTTAAACGGGTCAAAAATTGTGTAATTGTATTAAAACCTCCTAGATTACTTATACTGTTTGGAAAAAATATCTAGGTCAAGCCGGGCACACAAAATTACCGATTTTCACCCATTATGTTGGCGCTCATTTTGCCTTCGATCACCAATATCTTATAATTTATTTACAGAAATCTATACGTAGGTTTCAATCTTTCCAATACATAATCAAATTAAAATGTATATATGCATTAAATTGTATATATGCATGTCTCTTTACCAATACATAATCAAATTAAAATGCAAAATTACAAGTCATGCCCGCCCATCGGGCGGGCTTTGAAAACTAGTATGTATATATATATATATATATATATATATATATATATATATATATATATTATATAAAGAGAAAAGAAAATGAAAAAAAAAATGGAATGATATTGCAAAAAAAAAAAAGGAATGATATTGCAAAATGAAATAAGTTATGATGTTGCAAAAGTAGAGATGTATATGTTGTTTATATGAATAAATGTAGGAAACTTGCTTTTTCTTAAATTTAAATCGGAAGTTGAACTAGTATTCGTCATTTTTGTCATAAAGGTTAAACGGTAATTTGGTAGATTGTTGATTTCAAAGACCCCGAAAGCTCCGATACTATTCTCTGTGAGGTGTCAAAAGCCTGGTCACCTAAAACCAACTGGTTTGGGATGTGCCGAGAAGAAAGCCGTTACATGGAGTGATCTCACCTTTGAGTCTCTAATCTCTAAATGATCGTTTGATGCTATTTATTTAAGTATTTAATACTAACTTAGTGGGAATATCTAAAATCTTTGAAATCGAAATCCTGCTGATTATGGTACTATTCTCTGTGGGGTGTCAAAAGCTTGGTCACCTAAAACCAACTGGCTTGGGATGTGCCGAGAAGAAAGCCGCTACATGGAAAAGGCCCTTTTTGATCCTTAGATTTTCGAGGTTCCCGGTAAATTAGTATTTGACTTAAATAAATAACAACCATAATAATTTCGATTTCTGTGATCAAACTTTTGAAAATGAGCGCACTTACCGAACTTGTAGAATAATTGGGGAGTGAAAAGTTTACAAGTTACATTCATGAGTAGCGTTAGCATCTTAACTTGTATTTAACAATGATTTCGTTTTTAAGCTTGGTTTGGGGACTTGTGAAAAATCAGGGACGATGAATTTTATCCGTATGGTCACTTTTTTATGAGTTATGTTTCCTACTCCGTGATCCTAAAAGTTATTATGAAATAATGAAAGTCAACATTCCGTCGCATGAAAAAGAGAAAAGTACAAAAATAGTATAAGTGTGAATAAATTGGAAAAAATGGGGCGTTTTTAGAATTATTGATTTCTTAAATCTCTTTTGAATATTTTGCTAATTTTCAAAGTTAGTAAAAAGAGGTTTGAAATTTTTGGTTTCAAAAGCGTGAGTTGATAACATTGCGTGAGGACACGACAATACCTTAGTCTAGAGGATTTTGGTATGTGTTAAATTACACATACCTTTTACCTAAGAAAACAAACTAATTAGACCAAAAACTAACCAAATATACCAAATATGTCGTGTTTTTGTGTTTATGCATGTGCAGGTACGGATATGTGAGATATGAACAAAAATCATGAGAAAATGGCAAAACCGAGCACGAAAATGGAAAGAGTACAAAAAGCCGAGGCCGGGGAAGAAATTTACAAGTTTGGACCAAGATTATGCTCAAATTGTCAAAAGTCAACCCTCAAGAATATCAAAATGTCAAAAATGGTCCTTGGAAACACTTTTCAGAATTGGCAGAATTGGTCCCTGAATTTACATGTTTGGCAGAATTAGTCCTCCAAAATAAAACCAATTCAATCTATATCCTAAAAATAAAACCCAAAAATCCTACTAACCTAACCCAATTCCCAGCCCAACTACAAAAGCCCACCTATCCTACAACCCGGATCTAATCAACCAAACCCACCCATTTTTATTAATAAAAAATCAAAAAGAAAATAGTCAACCACCTCTTTTTACCTTTTACCCGCCATAGCCAAAAGCTAGAGGTGGCAAAACGGGCGGGTCGGGCTAGTACGGGCACGGGCTAGAACGGGCACGGGCTAGAATGGGCATGGGCTAGAATGGGCACGGGCTTAAACGGGCACATGTTATACAAATCGCTTTTTAGAAAACTAAAAATGACGAAATAAATTCCTTAAATGTAATACCCCATTTATATTTAAAAAATTAAATATATTATTTATATAAGTTTTTCTTCAAAAACAATTATAATGTTCTCTAATTGAGAGAAAATATGTGCCCGTTGTGCCCATTTAACTTTTCAATGGGCTAAATGTGCCCACTTCAAAAAAAGGATGGGGCTAATGTGCCCACTTCAAAAAAAGGATGGGGCTAAATGTGCCCAAATCTTTTACAAAGTAGCCAAAATTAGCCAATTTTTTTTATTTTGGCATTAATTGCCACCTCTACCAAAAGCTGAACCCAACTTTCCCAGTCCATGTCCCCTCTGCTCACTCTTCAAGCCACCCTACCTCCTCACCCTTCACATGTCTCCCCTTAGTAGTCACAAGATACCACTCCACGGTGGAAATCCATCAACCATTTTTTCCCGCCAAAACCCAATCCAAGGGTTGTGATGAATGGAGTTTAATCCAAGGGCTCAGAAGAGAAGCAAAAAGACAAAAAGAACTCTAGCTTAGTTTCTTTTTTAGTATAAACAGATTTTTCATTGTAAGCCAATGGCAGTTAGTTCTTAGTATGTAGTTAGTTGTAGTTTAGTTTAAAGTTAGATTTTAATTCCAAGTTGTAATTTATTTTTCAGTTTAAAAATTGTATTCAAGTGTTGTAATCTTTTAAAGTGTTAATTCAAATTCAGTTTTCATTTAATTGTTTGCACAATTTACTTTCAAGCTTCAATTAAAAGTCCTTTTCTGGTTCATTTGGTTTCATAAGCCTTTTCTTTTGGTTCCAATAAGCTTACATAAGCTTCTTATAGCTCTTGTGAGTTTATTCTTGTTTAATTCTATTTTAATCTTAAGTTTCCAAAAAAGTCAATGAGAGTCAACAGACAGTCAAAATAAGCACTTGGTGGAGAATAAGCTGGTATGGATAAGCTCATGGGGTTTATAGCTTGTTTTTGACTAGCTAAAGCTTGTAGGGTGATCATTACATCCTGTTTTAAGCTCAAACCAATTGTAAGCTATTTTTCTCAAATTTTTGCATACTTTACTGTTCATTTGCTTATTTCCAGCTTATTACATTTCTTATCTGCTTATTGGTAGTTTATTATTGTCCTTTATGTGTTTTTTACAGTTTAAATACAATTTGCTAAATTTTCCTAAAATCTCATTAAAAAGCCAAAATTAGCATAATATAGGATAGCTTATTCAAGTGCTTATTTCCAGTTTAAAAATTGTTCATTATGGTTAATTTAACTTAGTTAATCAGTGGTATCTCAAAATCTAGGCTCAGATTGGTCTATTCTAGTGGTTATCTCAAATCAGTCCAGAATAAGGGGTGTTTGGGTTAAGCCTTGATATGGGTCAAAATGGGTAGTCACTGTTCATTTGCACTTGGGTTAACTTTGATTTAAGCCTAAGTTGACTTTTATAAGCTGTTTGTATGTTGTTTTGAGCTAATATGAAGTTCTAAATAAGCTCCTTTAGGTCTAATTTTCAGTTTTTAAGCACTTTGGTGGTTGCACTTTAGTTTTATTCAGCTTTTGTGGGTTCTCATTGTGATCTATTTGCTTATTTTTAAGCTGCAACTTGCTTCTTTAGAACTATTTTACCCTGCTTCACCTCCATCTGTCTCAAACAACCATTTTCATAGCTTATTTGTTGCTTATCTCGCTGAACTTATTGCCTGAATTTTGGTGTCTAGACAGCTCATAGTGTAGATTTTTCATATTTTTGCTTTTCATAGATTTTAGTGCTTATTTTGTTGCTATTTTCATGTCTGCAAAATACCTCAGAAATCTACTTAGGTCTGCTCATCAGAACCATGTAGCTTATTTTGATTCTGTTTTGCTTATCTGTATATCCTAGTTAGCTTAATTATGTTTCTTCAGCTTAATTAGGTTTGGAGCAGTAGTATTTAGCTTATTTAGTTTAAAATTAGCTTATTAGATTAATGTACTATAGCTTTAGCTTATTTTCCTTTTTTTCTTTACTGAACCGAATTCCAAGAGCTTTTTCTGAGCTTATTTCTAGTTTTAAAAATTAGTTGTCTTTATTAAATTTGCTTATGTACTTGTGCTTATTAAGATTTTAAAATAAAAAAAAATCAAAAAAATAAGATTAGCAAAAAGGAGGCTAAGGGATTCGAACCCTTGACCTCCAGCCTCCCAAGCACACAACACACACACTCACTACCATCTGCCCTTAGGTCTTCTCTGGGAAGATCTTGCACAATTTTATACTTAACCCTTATTTTTTCTATTTAGCTTATCTTCATTGTTTGCTTAATAACTGCTTATTTAGATAAGCAGTTAACTTTGTTATAATTTTCCTTGATTCTGCTTATCTTTTATCACTTTCCTGTAAATTTTCATAATTTTCTATTTTAATTTAGTATTTTTTATATATTTTCATTTTAAAAACAATTTTTAATTCATAATAAAAAATGTAAAAGTCAAAAAAATATAATTCTTTTTTCTAAAATTTTATTTTATTATTTAGAACTTAGGAAAAATAGATTTGCACCCGTAGAGTTAAAATTTCACGATTTCACTTTTCTAAGGCTCGGGATTTCCCGGTTTAGTTTCGTTTTTGTTTTTCTTTGCGTTTTTGCTCATTCATGCTTTGTAGACTTATTTCTTATGCTTTTCAAGTTGTATTTAGCCCATGTATGCTTCCCGTAGTTGTAAATTGCATGATTTCCATTTTTCAAGTTCATTTTTAGATTCCCGTTTACGTTTTTAACGTAATTTGGATTTTGCTCTATTTTCTTTGTTCACTCACTTTACATACCTCAATTAGAACTATAAAAACGCAAAAATCAAAATTTCATCTTTCAAGCACTTTAATTCCAAACCTTACACGGAATCCTCGATTCACACCTCGTCGGGAAACGACCCGGGTAACACTTGCCCGGTATCTCATATCGTATTCACGGGTTTTGCACGTTAACCTTTATCCTAAAGGGTTAACTTGTTGATCCCCGCGTATCACGCATATCCGATAATATTTTCATGTACTTTCTGAACGGATCAGATATGCAAATGAATGATTATATATTTTAAGCTATACGAGTGATAAAAGTGCCTGAATGATTAGCTTGCTATTTATAGGCAAAGATGATCAACAACTAGCGGATTTGGCGGATCCCTTAAATTGGATCCGCCCTTGTACTGGTTTAGATCCGCCAGTGCAGGACAACTAAGAGATTCTCAAATCTTGCACAATCTTTCTATATCTTCAAATGTCAACTCTTTAGCTTGAAGATCTATACAAGATATTTCACAAATCTTTCTAAGGTTATGTTCATGATGCATGCCATGATGTCATCCTAAATGTTTCTAATTTAACAAATAAAAATGTAAATGTATATATGTATGTAATGTTATTCCTATTAATCTTGTAATGTGTAAATGTGTTTTAAAAGACTTATCACTATAAATATAAAAGACTTAATCTTATATTTATGCTTTGCTTAAAGATAAACTTTGTAATTGTCATTAACAAAATTAAGCAAAGATCGTAAAATATAAATAACATTTTTAGGACGATATTTGTATTTACAATCTCCCCCTTTTTGTTGATGACAAAACATAAGGTGTATTTTTAAGCAAATGAATAAATATAGTATAAGTCTTTTAAAAATATAGATTAAGTTTGTTTTATGTAAGTTTTGAAAACAAATGAAGTATAAATGTATGTACTGTGATGTTTCACAGTAATGCAAACTTAATCCTTTCTCCCCCTTTTTGTCGAAACAAAAAGAAGATATGCGTAGCGGAATGCGGTAACTAATTCTTGGTGATTACTCCCCCTAATTTGGAGTACCAAATATGATAATGCAATGATTTTGAGAACTTTAAAAGCTCCCCCTTGGATAATGCTCCCCCTAATTGGAGTACTAAGGTTGTGATGCATGAACCTACAAAACTAATGGCTAGAATATGATATGCTCCCCTTTGATGTAAACTCCCCATTGCGAGGGTACCGACGTATACGTTTCAAGGATGAGAGATGCTACAAAATAATGAGTTAGTACATGATATACTCCCCCTCGATCTATACTCCTCGTTGCTAGGGTACCAACGTATATGATTCAAGCTACAAAATAATGAGTTAGAAATTCAGTCTCTGATCACTACAAAAAAGAGGCTTTCAGAGACTGAATTTCTAGGGACTGATATATCAGTCGCTGATACATAGCATCGGTAACTGAAACATCAGTTACTGATACTTTTAAGGACTGACCTTTTATTGGCTGATTGCGGTGACTAAAAATCAGTCCTCGATTCAATGACCCCATATCTGAGACTAAATTTCAGTTACTAATATGCCTGTACGGGAAAAAAATTTGGAGGCAAATTTGTTGGTGACTGAATAAGGGTGACAATTCAGTCCCTAGTACATGTACATCATATCTAAAACTAAATTTCAGTTACAAATATATTTGCGCAATAAAAAATTTTGGCGGAAAATTTGTTAGTGACTGAATTATAATCACAGTTCGGTCCCTAATACATAGAGATCATAGCTAAGACTAAGTTTCAGTTACAAATATGTCTACACAATAAAAAGGTTTGGAGGGAAATTTTTTAGTGACTGAATTTCAGTCACAGCTGCGTCCCTATTACATGGACATCATACCTAAGACTAAAATTCAGTTACAAATATGTTTGCGCAATAAAAAAAGTTTGGAGGGAAATTTGTTAGTAACTGAATTTGAATCACAACTCAGTCCCTAATATATGGACATCATAGCTAAGACTAAAATGTATAAAAATAGATTAAAACGGACTAAAACGTTTAAAAACAGACGAAAACTTATAAAAACGGACGAAAGCGTTTAAAATCAGACGAAAATGTAACAAAACGGACGAAAACGTAAAAAACGGACGAAAATGTATAAAAATGGACGTAAACGTAAAAGAAGGGACTAAAACGGATGAAAACGTATAAAAACGTTAAAATGTAACAAAAAAAACTGATGAAAACATAAAAATACGGATGAAATCGTATACAAACGGATGAAAACATATAAAAACATAAAAAAAAGCGGACTAAAATGGATGAAAACGTATAAAAACGTAAAAAAATCGGACGAAAACGTAAAAAACGGACAAAATTGTATAAAAACGTAAAAAAGGGACGAAAATGTATAAAAACGGACGAAAACGTAAAAAACGGACAAAAACGTATAGAAACGGACAAAAACAGAAAAAAACTGACAAAAACGGACGAAAATGGATTACCGACAGAATATACGGTTCTATATATTGTAATGTACTACACTTGTTGTTAAGACCTACATATATTTGTATCGTTGTTAGTAATTGTAAGTTTGTATATAAACCTATTTACAGATTGCTATTTATGTGTAACACTTAGGGGTTTACGCACGAATCCTCGGTTTATACCCCCGTGACGTGGGAACTCTAGCAGAATTCAAGTTTCAGACGTTCATAACATCTTTTGTATTCACCGATGGCTTTCATTTTGAGTGTTGACAATTTAAGACGTGTAATCGGGATAATGACATCAATCAATTGCTTCATCGAGCGCGACATCCCTTTTAAAGAAACGATTATTACGTTCTTACCATATATAATAAGTCGTGGTGCCTATAGCAATCGTCAATCCACTATACTATACACACCACTTCCATTCAAGATAATAACAAGAAAGTTGCATATAGGCATATAGCCAATCAACGCACTCTACTTTACACACCACGTGGACCATCATATTGCCTTTACGGGTTCTCACACCCCTAAAGGTCTCCTTATAAATACTATACCATTTTCTCGAAATGGATCAAGCTAATCCCAAGCAACATATCCTGCCTTGGGAACTCCACATTCAGGTTTCCTTACCTATTGCACATGACGAAAAACGTTACAAAAAGATGAAAACATAAAAAAAAAAAAAAAAATACAAAACGTATAAAAATGTTGTATAGTATTTGTCTTAGTTTACAAAACCTAATGCACATGACCCATGACCCATGTGAATTAGGCATTATCACCTGTCATGCATGAGTTCCATTACACTATAAGCGCCACTACAACCCAATGCACATGATCCATGACCCATGTTAATTACCCATTGTCGATCACCAGTCATGTATTGGTCGATAACATGACACTATAAGTCACTACAACTCAATGCACATGACCTATGACCCATGTTAATTACCCATTGTCACCGGTCATGCATGGGTTCCATTCCACTATAAGCCACTACAACCCAATGCGCATGACCCATGACCAATGTTAATTACCCATTGTCGATCACCAGTCATGTATTGGTCGATAGCATGACACTATAAGCCACTACAACCTAATGCACATGACCCATTACCCATGTTAATTACCCATTGTCAAAAGTCATGGATGTGTCATAACATGACACTCTAAGCAACTATAACCCAATGCATATGACCCATATGATGTCAAATACCCATTAATGAATGTGACCAGTGATAACCTAATGCACATGACCCATGACCCATGTGAATTAGCCATTATCACCGGTCATGCATGGGTTGCACCGGCTTGGTAGGTGTATAGTTATAGTGTGAAGGTTATATGAATTGTATTTGAAGTTATTAAAGGCGGTCATGCATGGGTTGCACCGGCTTGGTAGGTGTATACCGTTTGTCACAGACAATAAGAAGCAAGTATCCAGGGACCTCCCGATCATGTTATCCGGGATCGAGAAAGTTTGAACTCGGCTTGAGCTTGACTCGAAAAGCTCGATTTATTTGTAAAGATGTGTTTTCTTACACAAATTAAAATTGAAATATAACCTAAGAATCGAATTCGGTTCGACTTCAGCTCGAAAAGCTCGATACATTCATAAATAAGTATTTACACTTAGTACACTTACATACAAAATATATAAAAAACATATGTTATATCATTTACAAGTTCGAAAACTCAACAATAACTCGAGTCGAACTTATATAAGGTTGAGCTCAACTCATTAAACATTTCGAGTTCATTTGATAGGCTTGATCTTGAGCTTAAAGCTCGATAAGAATCAGCTCAAACGAACTCTAGTTACTCGACAAAAGCTCAAATCATTTATGCCTTATCCTTACCTATTTTACTTTAAAAAAAAAAAATCCTATCTTTTCCCCCAAATTTCAATCTCCCGCTCAAGATCCCGCCCCTTTTTCCCCCAAAATCAAAACCTTAACACTTTACATCCATTCATTCCCACCTCCCTTTAGCATTATCAAAAACAGATAGTCAGATCTATCTTCTCTCTATTCATCTCTTCTCCTTCTTTCTAGAACCGACTCACACCACCGCCACACTTCACCGCCTTATCTCGCCGTCGCTCCACCAACCATCGATCCTCCACGCCATCACCATCATCAAGACTGTGGAAACCGTAGAGGGGGGGGGGGTGAATACCTTTCCATTTAAAAACTTAAAACTTTTGTATCAAACACCCGATCAAGTGTGACGTAATATGAAAAGTGTCAATTATGATTATATAGCAACTAAAGATGAATATAGTAAACTACAACATATGCACACTCAAACCATGGCACATACATAATCAATCATAACGTAAGCAACTAGCCACACAAACATATATGCAATGCAAATATAAATATAAAGCGATAACGAATGAAATGAAAGTAAAGAGATAAGTAAGAAGGCGCAAACCGGACACGGTGATTTATAGTGGTTCGGTCACGAAGCTCCTCTTCGCCCTACTCCACTCCCCGAGTACCCAACTCGAGAGTTACTTCACTAATCAACAAACTCCCTTCAGGCGGAGAAAACCGTACACGTCGCTTAACTTGTTTTCCGAAACTAAGCTAGATGTCGAGTGCTAATCTTAGCAAACACCAATCTACCACGATCTACCCGATCTACACCTTACACGTCGCTTATCCTATTTCCGACACTAAGCTAGATGTCGAGTGCTAATCTTAGCTAGCACCAATCTACCACGATCTACCCGATCTACACCTTGATCCACATGATCAATCACACAAGCCCAATGGCTTCAAGAGATCTTCACTATCTCTTAAGATCACAATGATCTTGACTCACTCTCTCTCACAAAAGAAAAATAATCTTGATGTATGCTATGATACAATCAAGAGTGTAACAAATGTTACAAGACCTAACAACCCCAACACTTTGTATCTACTTGGATACTTTGTGTTCTTCTCTTGCTAATCAAGAGGGATGACAACACTTTGTATCTACTTGGATACTTTGTGTTCTTCTCTTGCTAATCAAGAGGGATGACAACACTTTGTATCTTGGATACTTTGTGTTCTTCTCTTGCTAATCAAGAGGAATGAAGAGGATCACTTGAGTGGATGATTGGATCACTCTTAAACAACCTAAGACTCTCCAAATGATCAAAGAAAGTTATCTAAGTGAAGAGGGATAAGACCAGAGAAAAAGGACTGGAAAAATCAAGTTGGAAGTGTGGAATGGTCCACTATTTATAGGCAAGGGAAAATCTGACCGTTACAGACCCACGGCTCCACTAAATACCCGACGGCTCCACTAAATTTAGTGGAGCCGTCCATACTTAAAGGTGCCGTTGGACGCTCCCTTTTTTTGTCTTTAGTGGGGAAGGTTTATTTGGGGAAGTTGGAGCTGTTTTGGGGGGAAAAATGGCTGTTGGGAGTTTTCAAATTTATTTTTCAAAATAAAACATTTCTTTTTAATTCAAAAATAATTTGTAAAATATATTTTTGAAAAAATGTTTTGTCACATTAAAAATGTGAAGTTTAGAAAAATATAATCCTTTGATCATTTGTCAAGTAGTAGATTTGTTTGTCCATACCTTGAGTGATTTATGTCGGGATGGAAATCTACGACTTCGTTGAAGCATACTTGAGACGTCGGGAGGTGTTGATGAAGTATGCATTGATGTTTTGTGTTTACAAGTAACTTGCACATTTTACTTTATGTATTACAAGTTACATGTTTGTCATTATTAAAACCGAAGAAACCGTTTAGTTTAAATATCGTAATATTTGCACTAACAATCTCCCCCTTTTTGATGATGACAAATATGTAAACCGTAATACATAGTAAAATGTAAAAGTTACCTGTTTACACTTCCTTCTCCCCCTTTTGTCGAATCGAAAAGGTAGCTGCCTCGAGCGCTTCCTTGGATTTACTTCCTACTCCCCCTTATTGCACTACTATCCTTTCTCCCCCGAAAGGCGAGTTTGCATCATCCTAGTGAAGCCTTCTATCAACACTTGTGAAGACGACTCCATGCTATGTATTCAAATACTCCCGAGCTCCCCCTAGCTCAATGCTCCCATATGGTGACTTAAACCCCTTGTTTATTTACCTTAGTATCTAGCGGATCCATGGATCAAATTCTTACAAAGGCTTTTCCTACATCAAGGGTTAGCTTCGTGCAGCATAATATATAACAGTATAGGAGCAACATTATAGGGATAGAATACACATAGCAAGACATGCATGGATTAAACTATGTTAACACGTAAGTGTCACAACCCGACCGAAAACCTAAGGTGTAATTGTTCACTCAATCACACTAATCAAGAACGAGATTCGTTCATTGACTGACGCACTAAATGACTTATTCCAAGTTGTCATTGGGAAGGAAAGTTCTAACAAACCTTTTGAACAACATAATCATCTACCTAAGATGATTGATGTCAAGGATAGTTTGTTGATAAGACATACTCTAAATGATTACTATTATGACAAGTCGTGCCATAAAGTAGTCTCGATAGAGGTTATACCTAAATGATTCCATAAGGTGGGAGAGTGTTGGTTGTGGTGACAACAAGGACAACTTAGGTTATGTGGTTGTAGGGGATAAATAATTGGATGACCCATTAGTGGTTGTGGTGATGGTGATAGTGATAAGGATGATGTGTTGGTGCCAAGTCCAAAGAGGTTTGATGGTGATAGGGTTAGTGTGATAACTAAGGGTTGTGGTGGACTTGGTGGAGGTAAGGGTGTAGGAATCCTAAAGGTGGAGGATGATGATGATGTGGTTGGAGATGTTGGTTTTGCCCTTTGAGGAAAGGTGGGAAAGGATGGTTTAGGTTAATATATCGTTTGCACTGACAATGAGATGCATGATATATTTCAAAAGGGAAAAAGAAAAGATGCATGTGATCTTAAAAGGATTGTTGGTGGATATCTCTAACGGGGTTAAGGTAACGAAGTTCTAGGTTTCTAGGTTGGATGATCCTAGTTGTGTGTTAGAGATAATTTGGTGCATGAAGGGCTTTGTGTGAATGTGAGGATTGAAGGTTGTTGTAAGGTTTGAGTGTGATGAGTTGAGGGTTATAAGGTTTGAGTGTGATGATATATAGGTTGAACTATCACTTATCCAAAGTGAGGGTTGGAGGTTGTTTAACTAACTATCACTTATCCAAAGTGAGGAGTAGTTGTAAGGTTTGAGTGTGATGACTGATGAGTTGAAGGTTGTAAGGTTTGAGTGTGATGATCTATGGGTTGAAGGTTCTTAGACTAGCTATCACTATCAAGAGTGAAGTGTAGCTAAAAGGTTTAAATGTGAGATGCAAGATAAGCTTGCAATGGTGAGGCCTTATATAGGCAAGAGTTGTGGGATTCGAACTAAAGTTGGTGTTAGAGTCCTATGGTGTAGTGAGGGAATCCTAGGGTGTATGTGAGTTTGCAAAATTTTGCAGGTTTGAGGTTAGGGATGCAGGGATCTAAAGGAAACAGTGAAAATTCGTCAAACATAGGCACGGTACCACTAAATACCACACGGTACCATTAAATTTAACGGTACCGTGGCCTTTTTTAACGGTACCGTGACCTGGAAGTCACGAATTTTCCTATACAGCCTAGTTCTGGGCAGCTAAAGGGAAGTTTCCTAGGGAATAAGAATCACATTTGTGTGTTCTTGAGAGTGTTTGGTGAAAGGCTATAGGAGTGTGTTTTCGCTCCCCCTTAATCTATGACCATCCGGACAAGAGGTAAAAGATAAAAAGGAAAACAAACGTTAACGAAAGCGATGAGCTTAGTAACGTTATGACAAGTGGTGGATAGCATACGATAAACTTCACCTTTGAAGTCACGTAGCTCTTCTCAATCATTGTGAATATTCATATAATATTATGATGAGGCATGTGATCATGTGGAGATATCCTAAGGGTTAAGAAGATAAAATCTTCAAGGTTGTGAGGTTTGGTTGATTTAAGGGTTTCTATGTGCTTCGCACGTGAGTGTTTCATGGGGTTTTGAAAGATGTAAAGCTAGGCCTATGGTGCTGATTTGCAGTCAGGGTTTGGGATCTTAAGACGTGTATATTCACACGAGGATGAAAGGGACTACTAATTACTTATATAGTAACTCGTGAGTCCTTTGGATGAGCGTTTTAACATATGTTGTTAAAAGGCTTGAGTATGATGTTTCGGATATGACATTTAACAATTGCGATCGCAAGTTAAACTTACTTGAATATTTCGGATGAAATATTTAAGTTGTCAACCCTACTCCGAGTTCTACTAGGTTTGTTCCTAACCTTCCCATGACAAAAAGGTGTATTACTTGGAAGAAGGCGAAGTGATGACTGGGGAATTAGGGTAACTTCGCGACTACTTTGACTTATGGGTTTTGACACTAGTGTATGGCTCTATGACTTCTAAGGGTTCATAGTGATGGGCATACCTAATTCCTAATGTGTCAAAAGGACATAGTGTGGATGCAAACTTTACAAGTAAATCATGTAAAATGCACATAAGGAATAAATGCAAGGATCATGTAAAACATGATAATCATTTAGCATTTAAGATCATGAAGACATTTAACCATATCTTACGAGAACATGTTATCATTTTGAAACACGTATGTGGGATGCAACCAATTTAGGTTTGCTAAGGCAGATCCTAATTACTACTTGTTCAAGATGACATCCTAATGGGAGATAAAGTTCACCGATGTAAACTATCTCTAGTCAAATGTAGGAATGAAAGTTTTTCAAGTTAGAGAATGAGTATGAGACTATCACTAGTGGTGCTCAATTAAGGCTAAACACGACCATTTTTATGGGTTATACACGAACCCAACTTCTCTCCTGGAAGCAATTCAACCGTTAGGTCAAATTGAATTTCTAGTGCGATAGGTTCTCCAGTAGTCATTCTCATGTTAGAAAAATTCGAATTCCTATATTTTCCTATTGAAGTGTAGCAAAGATGATATTAGCTTACTTCGCTAATACATGGCCTAATATGACTCAATTAACCATACTTTGAAAGTCGGTTAAGAGAATGACATGTCTTACACAACTCCTAACAAAGGCAAGCGAAATGTTTTAATTTCGTGTTTGAGATTCAGAGGTTATTTGATGAAGGTGGTGTATTTTATAATCTCTTGGACATCATCTTTGTTTGTTGAGTTGTTACATGTTATTTTAACATTATTTGGTTTCCTAGAACCAAGAGACACTCTAATGTGATACAATGTAGAACCTACTACATTGTGTGTGTTTCAAGAATGCTCCTTTGCATAACTTGAGGAAAGAATCTAGTAGAGGTTACTTACCTCAATAGATTTTGTGAGTGTTTTATTTAAAATGAGACATACTGTTTATTTCAACAAGTATGCTTTTCTAAGAGGAAACTTATCACTCTTAAGAATGCTTTGTGAAACAAGTATTTTAGTGTATGACCAATTTTACTTGTTTATGAAATGATACATGTCATATTAGGTTATTATTCAACTCTAATATCCTATATTTGTTAACAGGATGCAATTTATTCTCTTGTAACATAACCATTCATGTCACAAAGAAAATAAGATGCATAGGATATAAGTTATCCTTTGTCAATCTTTTGATAAGAGAAATACATGTGATATTCTCAAAGATTGATGACTTACATAATAGTTAATAACATATTATGTATGACACTTTTACTAGACATGTGACTTTGAGTGTTGAGTTGTTCATGAGCAAAGTTTACATATGTTGTTTGTTTGCTCTTGTTTGGTTTTTCGGAAAGACACATTTACTAATTGCACTGCAATGTAAATTACTTGTATATTTCGGATGAAACATCCAAGTTGTCACTCCTACTTAGTTGTGTATTTTATGCATCTTTTAAACATATTAGTTTAATGTTTGGAACACAACTATTGGACAACAAGACTCAATATGGCATCTTCAACACAAGTGTGAGTTATGATCCGATGCATATTATTTTCGTCTTGAGAGGACGTCATTATTTTCATAACAATCGAGTGTGATTGAGTATGTAGATTCAAGATAATATATTTCATCATGTTTTGATGTTATCTTGAAGCTGGACAAATAATGACTCCAATTTCATGTCCACTCTCGAAAACTTGTCAATTAGATTCGATCACTCCTTTTTAAAAAGAAAATAAAAATTTAAGGAGTGTGTTCCATTTATTCTAATACTAGTTGTATGTGTGAGGTTAATGACATATTAAGTTACTACTTTGATATTGTCATTTATTTTTATTTGAGAAAAACTATTTATATTATTAAGTATAATACTTTTAGTTTTTCGACACCTCATTAGTATAAAAATAATTATCTTAACTATTTTTATACAACATACGTAAAATACTAAATGTTTAAAAACATTTTGTATGTGTGTTAGATCAATGCAAGTTTAATACATTTTCTTTTACTTAAATACTAATGTATTAAAATGACCTTTTATCTTGTTTAGACAACCCATGGTCAAACAAGACAAACGATGTAATGTTTTAGAGATCATGTTACGGATTTTATGAAAGTGTTAAGTGTTTTGGGGTGATATACTTTTTACACTTAAACCTTTGGAAAAATAATTGTGTAAGACAATATCTTTCGACACACATGATCTACCAACTTAGTTTCTATTCCTAAGAAAGTTACTAAACCATTTTAAGAACTTGCAACAAATGCAAGACAAATGGTTGATGCCTATATGCAATGCAAACTAATTACTTAATATAGTGCAAGTGATTTAGCATGAGCCTTATAAATGCATAAACCGAAAAACTATAATAAGTAAATAGAAATTTAACACACAAAAATACTTATCGTCATTTTGTGTATTAGGTATAACAATGTATACTAAGCTTGATTTTATTTGACAATGAATTGGTTTCCTCCCCATTTCAAATATTTTTGCTGAGCACTTTGAAAACATGTCAAGGTTTAAAAGTTGAATCGCCCTTTTTTAGTTTGACCAAAAATTTACGCAAACTGCATGACCAGAAGACCTTTAGTTGAAAATCAAGGACTTTAACATACTTTCATTTAGAACTAATTCATAAAAATGTTTCTCAAATGAAAGTAGACTCAACATCGTTCAAAATGATGGGCGACACGACTCGTACAGACTCATGGTTGATTTTATATGGATTTTTGAAAATGAACCAAAAATGAAAAACAGACAATCAGATGCACGGCACCGTTAAATGACCCACGGTACCATTAAATATAACGGTACCGTACAATGTTTAGTGGTACCGTGGTCTATTTTCTGATTCAGAACTGCATGACTTAATGACTCGTTCTGAAAACATGACCGGACACTTAAAGACACTGTTCTTTTAGTGGTTTAAGAAAACCTTCAAGCTAGTATGACAAAGTATACTTAACAACAAAACTTGTAAGTATTAAGAAACTAAATACTTTTCATATTTTTATCACCTTCATGGGTAATTTGATACATGGATCGTACTTAATTTTGAAAACCATTTGTTTTAAAAATTTGAGCGACGTGGCTCTGGTACCAATTGTGGAAACCGTAGAGGGGGGTGAATACGTTTCCATTTAAAAACTTAAAACTTTTGTATCAAACACCCGATCAAGTGTGACGTAATATGAAAAGTGTCAATTATGATTATATAGCAACTAAAGATGAATATAGTAAACAACAACATAAGCACACTCAAACCATGGCACATACATAATCAATCATAACATAAGCAACTAGCCACACAAACATATATGCAATGCAAATATAAATATAAAGCGATAACGAATGAAATGAAAGTAAAGAGATAAGTAAGAAGGCGCAAACCGGACACGGTGATTTATAGTGGTTCGGTCACGAAGCTCCTCTTCACCCTACTCCACTCCCCGAGTACCCAACTCGAGAGTTACTTCACTAATCAACAAACTCCCTTCAGGCGGAGAAAACCGGACACGTCGCTTAACTTGTTTTCCGACACTAAGCTAGATGTCGAGTGCTAATCTTAGCTAGCACTAATCTACCACGATCTACCCGATCTACACCTTACACGTCGCTTATCCTATTTCCGACACTAAGCTAGATGTCGAGTGCTAATCTTAGCTAGCACCAATCTACCACAATCTACCTGATCTACACCTTGATCCACATGATCAATCACACAAGCCCAATGGCTTCAAGAGATCTTCACTATCTCTTAAGATCACAATGATCTTGACTCACTCTCTCTCACAAAAGAAAAATAATCTTGATGTATGCTATGATACAATCAAGAGTGTAACAAATGTTACAAGACCTAACAACTCCAACACTTTGTATCTACTTGGATACTTTGTGTTCTTCTCTTGCTAATCAAGAGGGATGACAACACTTTGTATCTACTTGGATACTTTGTGTTCTTCTCTTTCTAATCAAGAGGGATGACAACACTTTGTATCTAGGATACTTTGTGTTCTTCTCTTGCTAATCAAGAGGGATGACAACACTTTGTATCTAGGATACTTTGTGTTCTTCTCTTGCTAATCAAGAGGAATGAAGAGGATCACTTGAGTGGATGATTGGATCACTCTTAAACAACCTAAGACTCTCCAAATGATCAAAGAAAGTTATCTAAGTGAAGAGGGATAAGACCAGAGAAAAAGGACTGGAAAAATCAAGTTGGAAGTGTGGAATGGTCCACTATTTATAGGCAAGGGAAAATCTGACCGTTACAGACCCACGGCTCCACTAAATACCCGACGGCTCCACTAAATTTAGTTGAGCCGTCCATACTTAAAGGTGCCGTTGGACGCTCCCTTTTTTGTCTTTAGTGGGGAAGGTTTATTTGGGGAAGTTGGAGCTGTTTTGGGGGAAAATGGCTGTTGGGAGTTTTCAAATTTATTTTTCAAAATAAAACATTTCTTTTTAATTCAAAAATAATTTGTAACATATATTTTTGAAAAAATGTTTTGTCACATTAAAAATGTGAAGTTTAGAAAAATATAATCCTTTGATCATTTGTCAAGTAGTAGATTTGTTTGTCCATACCTTGAGTGATTTATGTCGGGATGGAAATCTACGACTTCGTTGAAGCATACTTGAGACGTCGGGAGGTGTTGATGAAGTATGCATTGATGTTTTGTGTTTACAAGTAACTTGCACATTTTACGTTATGTATTACAAGTTACATGTTTGTCAGTATTAAAACCGAAGAAACCGTTTAGTTTAAATATCGTAATATTTGCACTAACAAAGACAAGGGAGGCAAGGGGTGAGTTTGTTTGCTTCGGTTATTTGGTTCGAGATAACCACCACCATCACAATCGAGCCACAATCACCCTCATCTCACCTATCCTACTCTCATCATGGGTATGCTCAAACACATATTTAATTTATATTTTCTTAAATGTATAATCGAATATAAAACGATTTATATTGATTTTTGTTGATTAAAACTAGCCTAAAACATGTTTTTGATTATAAATTCGTGTGGTGGTAATCGTTTATGTTGTTTGATTTAATTATTTTGCAAATGGGTCGGGTCAAGAAACCCATCTGGGTTTGGGTCGAGCCCGTTTGGTCCCAGTTTTGGATTGGATTTGCTTATTGTCTATGCATATGGCTCATTTGGTTCTTAATAAGCTGAGCTTATTTGAGTCTGATTTTGGGATTGTGTTTGGTTTCGGTTTACAAGAGAAGCCGAGAGAGTGTTTGTTGTTTTTTCTTTTTTTTTGGTTCACGGTATAAACAACAAAGAGAGTGTATGTTTGTTCTCAGCTCTAACCACCCAAGGGGTGCGCCCTAATATACTCATAGAATTGTTCAATCATTATATATACTGAGTTATATGTGGAATAATCTCTATGTAAAACCTTTGTTTTGAACAATTTTGAATGTTTTTCTTCATTCTTTTTGCCAGGAGAGACAAAGAGTAATATATGAGGAACATAAAAAGCTAGCTCAGCAACAAGCACAAATAAAATCACAGATGGCTCGTTACGAGGATGAACTGGCAAGGAAGAGGATGCAGACATGTTCCCTCTATGCTTAGTTGATGTTTGATGCAATTATTTTTATTATCGTGGGGTTTAATGACAAATATTTCACAGGCAGAAAATGAACATCACAGAGCAAGAAATCAAGAGCTTGTAAAATTGCAAGAAGAATCGTCTGTTAGGCAAGAACAAGCTAGACGAGCAACTGAAGAGCAAATACAAGCACAACGCAGACAAACAAAAAGGGAGAAAGTTGAGATTGAGCGAGAAACAATCAGGGTGAGGGCGATGGCTGAAGCAGAAGGAAGAGCCCATGAAGCGAAATTGGCTGAAGATGTGAATAAACGGATGCTTATAGAACGTGCAAATGCAGAAAGAGAGAAATGGGTTTCTACAATTAACACTACTTTTGAACACATTGGAGGTACTTTTTATCTTAAAAAAACAGGCTCTATGTAACATTTTTTTTTCTCTTCCAAAAGGTTGAAGTGCACACAACTTTAGCTGCTGGCCTCAAACACCGTTGGTCTTGTATTATCTTAGACAGGCCAGATAAATTAAATTAGGTGAAGGTCGATTGAATCACATAGGTAGAGTGAGTCAAATGGGTGAAAATTTCCTGAAGTCTATTTGATGCTTACAACCCTGTTATCGTACTTTTAAAAAATTTAGGCTGTTGTTGCAATTTTGTACTTTTCTAAGCATATGATTATATTTATACAATCCTTTAATATAGTGACTGTGAGTCAACCTGAATTGACCAATTATAAACGGTACTAGAATGACTCAACATTGTTTGTTTTGATAGTGAATGTTGATTAACAACCCTGTAAATTGATCTGTTATCTAGGGGGACTGCGTGCAATATTAACTGATCAAAACAAGCTGGTCGTAGCTGTTTGGGGTGTTACAGCCCTTGCTGCAGGGATCTACACAATAAGGTATAACACTTAATCTGAGATATCCTTGGTTCTCCTTTAAACAGTTTCCGAATGTCATCTATCGTAAACTTGGTTGAGTGCTGATCTAGTTTCACATCTATGAATGTTGTATTAACTGTCCCATTAGGTTTAGTTCCTGTTGACTTAGATTCTGTCATTAATTGCAGAGAAGTCTGGCTTGTGTCTCGGCTCGGTACAGCTACCAACCCAACGAGGGTGTTTGATATAGCTTATTTGGTTTGAGTTTGAACCGCGTAACAGCCCTGCTAAGGGTGCGCTTGTGTTTAGTTTGGTGCTCGGTCGCTAACAGCCCACCCCAAGAGGGTGTGGGTTTGGTTTTGGTTTCAGCTCATAGCAACGACACCACAGGGGTGTTTGTTGCTCTCGGTTCAACACCAACCCGAGAGGGTGGTGTTTGTTTGTTTGCTTGTTCGGTCAACCACAAAAACACAGCGATTCTAGAGTAATATCTGAACTTCATCATCTTGTTGAGGCATTGGCAACTTGTTGAAATGGGGCTGACGTGTTAGATGATATAAGGGGTGACTGATAAATTAGTTTTATCAGGAAGTTATAATGATATAGTATCGGTGTGTGTTGGAAAGCTTATTAAGCTTTTGGCTATCAAGGTGTGGCTCGGATAAGATGAGAGCCTCAAAAATCAGGGGGTATTAGTATGTTTTTCGGGCAAAGACTGATGAAGCTGTCATCATATGAATGGTGTCGCTGATAAACATCAAGGGAGTAAGTACTGTCATAGGTGAAAGCCAGCGTGCTTATCTTTTTCAGGTTTCCTTACCTGGTAAATGTAAGTACTGTCATCACTTATTGTAGTTCTTTTCCATAGTCTTCAGTTTATTTTCTTTCAAATACCTATGAATTAATTGGTAGGAAATGGGGTGTTTTCCTAGAACCTATCTTTCTTCCACCTTTTCCTTTTTGGGTTGTCAGTCTGAGATTCTGTGCATTAACCTTGAAAAGCATTTTATCAACAACCTAAACCACTTTTGGGTTGTCAGTCTGAGATTCTGTGCATTAACCTTGAAAAGCATTTTATCAACAACCTAAACCAGCCTCATCTTGAGCTCTTATATGACATCATAGTTTTGTTACGTCTGAAACCAATAATATACTTATTACATAATTACACGTCATGTTTAGTACAATTGTAAAACCCAAAATTTAAAAGCATGTAAAATGACCAAATTGCCCCTGAAACTTTAAAAGTTAATTAAAACACATATAAAGTACCAAATTAATTCCAAACTTCTGGTAATGAGCTACATATAAAGTGAAATAATTTTAAGACAACATTTTAACATTTGTACATGTCCAAAAAAATTATTGTGAACCGAAAATATTAACTTAAGTATTTATTTTTATTTAAAACTATTAAAAACAATATAAATACAAATTATATTAGGAAAAGGTTTACCAAATCAAATCCTTTTGATTTTATTTTGATTTGGCCGACTCCTAAGGCCCACCCCCTCCAAATATCACGGCTTATCCCTTTATTAGCCAATCCCATTTATTTTCTTCTAAAGAAATACCGAAACCCTAAAAGTCGACAACCAAAAATCCCTTTCTCATCCATCCGATTTTCTGGAAGTGTTCTAGCAATTTTCTGGTGTTCTTCAAGGATTAAAGAAGCTAAGAAAAATAGGAACCTGAATTTAGAAGCCTTCGTTTGTTAGTTGTAATTGTTTTCTTTGATTGTGTCATTCGAGAGGTAATGATTTTTCACGACTTATTCTTACGTTCTAAAAATTATCCAGCATTTTTATAGTGATCTATGGGTCGAATATAACCTAAGAAAAATAAGAAACATGAATCATGCATGGTTATTAAGGCATACGAAAATAAAAGGCATAAAACAAACTTAATTCGTAAATCATGCTATATGAATTTTCTGAGGTGCAACCATATTTTTTATATGTTATTTGATGTTAATATAAGCTAGGAAAAATAGTCACTTGAGTTTTAGATGCCTAGATTAATTGATGCTAATTATTGTTTAAATCGGATTATGTAAAATAATTAAGAAAAATTGATAAAACCCTAGTACGAATTAGGGTTAGGGTTTTTCTTGTGAAATATGATGCAATAAATGCTAATGATGATTGGAAAATTATGTTATGATGATTGGATGAGATTAGGGCTTGTTTTGGAATTTAATTATGCAATCCGATTTGATTTTAAAATTGTAAGGACCTGCTTTGCCAACTTTGAAAATTGTGGAGTATTTTTATAATGTTATATACATCTGTAGAAATGTGGGAAAAATATAACTTGAGGGTCCTAAGTGTAAATATTGCAAGATAATGAATTAATTATATTTATAAGGGTTGTTTTGTAATTAATTAAAATAGAGGGACTAAAAGTGTAAATTCTGGAATCTTGATGTTATTTTGAGTAAATACTGATATTAAAATTTTAATGTGTAATTTTGAGGATTTATGGGCTTAATATGTAATTGTTATGAAATTATGATTTAATTTATAAGTTTTGTAAACTTAAAGGACCATTTATGTAAATTCTGAATTCTGAGGGATCTGATCTGTAATATACTTAATTCTGATGTTACATTCTGTAATTATGTAAAATAAGATGCTTGTTTGGTAAATATGGATATTGTAGGGTTTAATTTGTAAATTATGTAAATCTAGGGTTTGTTTTGTAAATATGGTAACTAGAGGGGTATAATCTGTAAATTGTGAAACTAAAAGGATTAAGATGTCATTCTGAATAAAATAAGTATTTAAGTCAGTAACTTAAAGTATTTTCACTTTATGCCTTTGAATTAGATGAATTTACAATTAAAACCCTGAACTATGAAAATCTGTCATAATAAACCCTAAACTTTTGTAACCTGCTAAAAGATACCTTAATACCATAATAAGCCTTAAATAAGGACTTAACATAATCTGAGATATTAATATCTGGTTAAATATGGAAATCTGTTAATTCTGGAAACCTGCCAAAAATAGAAAGTTACTTAAAATGGATAGGTAAACTAAAAGTAATAATCTGAACTAGAATCTGTAGTAATTCCGTCTTCTACTTCTTTAGGTGTGAAGAAGGAGAAGTCCTGATGTCTGTTCCGTGTCTGTTTTGCTTATTCTGCTTTGCTAATAAGGTACAGATATTCTGCCCTTTTTCAGTAAGGGTGTTTCTCTCCCTTCCTTCTGATTTAATCTTGTTCCATATTAGGATTCCCCATACCATTGCTATGTTCCCTTCTGGTTGTGAACCTTTCGTGTGATCCCTTTGTTTTGTGAGCCTTCTATGATCTCTTTCATGTTCTGACCTGTTTAACTTCTGAGTTGATGTCCTTATTATAATTCTCTTTGCTTTGAACCTTTTTCATGATTCCCTTTTGTTACGACCTCTGATATAAAAATCTGTTATGTGAAAACCTTTTTAATTATGACCTGGAAATGTTTTGAGAAAAATCAGTTATTTTAAAAGAATGATTATGAATGGTGATATGATACTATTTTTATATGACATTTGTTAACTTTTGTGAAAACTAGTTTTAAAGAATATTTTTATGAAAAACCGTTTTGAAAGATTATTTTATGAAAACTATTCTGAAAGACCATTTTATTGAAAACCATTATTAAAGGATTGCTTTAAGTGAACTTTTGACAGGAACTTCTAAAATGAACTTTTGCTACGAACTTTTAATTATGAATCTTTGATATACTCTTCTGAACCATTTGATGTAGTCCTTTTAATCTGAACTTAAACTTTGATATAAAACTTAATCTGATAAACTTTGATTTGAACCTTTGATATTTATTTCTGAACTGTTTGACATGAACCTTTTTGCCATGTACCCTTAAGATATGACTTTTTGATTATTTTGATAGTACATCTGACCTTTGACCTACAGTCTGATATCCGAGCCAATCACTAGGCATGAGGGTTTCATGTCCATGTCATTGATGCACCTTTGACATGACTCTAGGGCAGGAGAGTGATGACCTGTTCCGTCCCTTATTTGTTATCTGCTATGGCCATTATGATTATGATTTGTCTGCAGGGGCGTATGGATGCATCCTAGATTTGATCTGTATCTGGTTAATTGTTATTTGTTATTTGTTTATATTTATCTGGTGACTGATGGTGTGTGCAATACACGTCTTTCACATATATCTGGGAGCTGATCACTCCAATTTGATACATGAGGTCACCCCTCATATTATCTGGTTACTTGAGAGGTATCCCCTCTAGATTGCTTATATTGTTACACTGTTATGATATTATATGTTATCTGGGATCGTGATAGATTTCTGTTTTCCTTATCTTATAAACCTTATTTATTTCCTTTTATTTGTCCCTTTTCCTTTTCCTTAACCTTATTCCTTATTTATTCCTGTCTCTTATTCCTTCACCCTGATTATATCTGTATGATCTGTATTCCGGATTTTCTTTGTACTGCTATCAGTTACTGCTTTTGTTATCGTTATATCTGTTCACTGAGCTCTCGTAGCTCAGCCGCATTTCTTTTCCTGCGGCAGGTTTTAGTAGGAAGCTGGGAATGAGTGAAGAGTGTACCTTTGGACTTAGAAGATTTGATAGCTATTCTGGATTAGAGTTGACTAGAAGATAATGTATTTTAGAATTAGTGTTTTTGGAAGTTCTCATTTGTAACCTTGAAGTTTTATTATTTCGTTGTATCCTTTGAGATTTTTGTATTACTGTAGATGTATGCTTTGTTTTGTTCTGATATGAATCCATTATTGTGATATCTTTACCCTTGTCGGGTTGGGGTGTTACATAATTACACGTCATGTTTAGTACAATCGTTGGGGTGTCTGGGAACTTCTGAAGGATGACCCAGATTTTTCGAAACACTCCAACAGCTAGTTATTACAACTCTAAACAACACAAATATATCCAGATGCTTGCTTCTACAGTTTTCAACTGATAATATAATGCCTCAAATAATGCTATATTTATGCTAGTTTCACGTTTGCTTAAATCTTGTTTTGTTAAGTATTAAAGAACCCAAAGAACAGATAACTGACTAAAAATAACTATTACTATGCCGGCAGGTAAAGTGAAGCTTGATGTAAGTAATGATGGAAAGGTTACGATTCAGAGACAAGCCATAAAAAGTGTTTGTGTCCGAAAGAAGACAATACAGTCAGCATGGGAGGTGGGTGTTGGGCTAGTGATGAGGAAAAAATATTATTGGATGAAAGAAGCGGTGAATCATCTCAACAAGCTGACTCAACACCTAAACAAAACTCGACTGAGATTAATGAATTGAGAGCAAAGGTTAGTGAACTTGAACCGTATAAACGTAATTATGAGAAATTGGCAAAATTCTTGAGCCAAAAATTTCCAGACTTTGAGAGCACAATAGACTCACCAAATACTACTGAAGGTGATGGTAACGGTGATGGTAACGATGATCCATTCACCGATAGTGATATATAGGACGTTCAAATTTATTTCTATTGAATTTGGTTTTATTTTTAAACATATTGAATTGTAAACTCTTGTTATTTGGATTGGTGATTATTATGCTTTAAAGAAATATTGTTATTATTATTTTTTATGGTTTGGAGTTTTATATACTATTGTAAGGGGTCATGTATGCATTGTGAATGGGGACTGAATTAAATTGTATTTGCCAGTAACTTTTAGTTTATAATAGAAATATAATGGAACGGCGCAATCATATTGGAGACTGATTTGAATGTTATTTTGTATCGATTAACATATATTTTGAAACTAATTTTCAGTCACTAGAAAAACAAATTAAGGACTAATTCATCTGTTTTTTGTGACTAACAATCAGTCTTTAAAGCCTTTCATCGGAGACTAATCAGTTTTTAAATCCTATTATTAGAGACTGATTTGGTACGGTAATCTATAAAACAACGAAACGTATTAGGGACTATAAACAATGTTTATGGACTAATTTTCAGTCCCTAAATCCATGTGTTAGTAACTGATCTAACATAGTATTGGCGACTGACTTTTCAGTCGCCGATAATATGCATTTGGGACTGAAATAACATGATACCAACCCATAGAAATAAGGACTGACTTTTTTATTTTGGAGACTGATCTCTGGTCCTCGTTGGTTCGATACAACAAGGACTGAATTTCAGTTGATAATGTCACTTTCCGTAACTAAGCTGTTGTAACTGATTAGTGACTAGCAAAATCAGTCCTTGATAGACCATTCGTAACTGATCATGGTGTATCAGAGACTGATTTTTCAGTCTCTTAAAGCCTGTTTTTTTGTAGTAGGTTAGTTGTGAATAATTCCAACCAAGTATCATAATGCATATGTATAAGTCAACTAAGCAAGAAGCTTCAACCCATTTGACTTTAAAAAGTCAAAAATAAGTGTCTGATCAAAAATATGCTCCTAAGTATAAGTGGTCAAATCATTATGAGAATTATAACCAACCATACAATAATGTTAGTAAATCAATTATGCCAAATATTGATCACCCATAAGCATAAATATAACATCCATTACTTGAAAATTTGTTTGTGACAAGTCACAAACCATGATGTTACAAAGAAAAAATGAAAAGTTCCTAAAAATAGAAAATTCATAAAACAATCCTATGAAATCCTATAAATGGAGACTAGGAAGAAACTAAAAAGTGCCTATTGCGGAGGATGAGAGATTGCATTTAGGCGTTCGATAATATGGTTCAAAATGAACCGCATCTCGTTTTGAAGTTCATGGACCAAGATGTTGGTCCTTTGGGCCAAGTAAGCGGTCCTCTCGCATTGTGAGCAATCATGCCTTGGGAAGTTGGGAGGAAGGGTGGGCTCATTGGCTTGTGGTGGTGGTGTTTGTTGGTTGTTTGATGGTGGAGGTGGTGGAATGTAGGTTGGTTGTTGGGTTGTAGTTGTTTGTGGAGTTGTGATGGAAGCAAGCAAAATGGATTGAAGATCCATGGCTTCACTAAGGTGGGAATCAACCATATTTGAGAAAGCATAGAGACGATCTAGCTCCTCATTGATCTCTTGTTGGGATTGGGGTTGATTTATCCAGATTTCTTCATCTATGGAATGGAGGGTAGATCTTAGTGATAGTTGGTGAATTTGTGGTTGTGGTGGTGGTGCATCATGGCAAAGTGGACCATGGATATCCCGATAAATAGGATGGAAGAGCATAGGTGTTTGACCTTCAAAGGTCATGGGAGGAGGATTGGTTGACCTTGGTGGAAGGTCTTCCAAATCATCCAAGTATGGATGAGGTGATGAAGGTGGAGTTCTAAACAACTCTAGGGGCTGAAGTTGTGGTGAATGTTGTGGTGAAGGTGATCTATTAGGTTGTGATGGTGGTGGTGTGGTTGCTACAGGAGTGATTGTTGGAAGTGGTGTGTTGATGATGGTGTTAGATGGTGTTGGAGTAGCAAGATTGAGAAAATTCTCATTGGCTATTGGTGAGGATATGTTAAGTGGCGATGACTCCTCTGATGATGAATTAGCTAAGTTCACTAAGCAACAAGGACGGATACTCATACGAGCTGTCCTTCGTGCGGGTCTGCTTGTAGATGAGTTATTTGATTTTGGCATTGTTGAAATGTGATAATAGTTGTTCTAAGGTACAAGAATGATAGTGAGTAGTGATGGTTGTTGTGTGATTTGTGATGATCCTGAGGTTCTAATTTATAGACAGAAAGTTTGTTGATCTGTGTGTTTGGATTTGATGTGAATCCAATGAGGAATGTTGGTTCCTAATGATTTGGAACAAAAATTTGTGCTAGTCACATCATTTAAGTCAAACCATAGAGCTTAAGTTGAGTGAATTTTAGAAGATTTGCAGTAAATGCAAGGAGTGAGTGGAAATTCTGTTGATGTGATGTTCCCACGGATTTCAAGGAACCAATTTGAGGGTTCCTTGCTTGTTACAGAAAGGTAACTCACATGGAAAATTTGAATATACAAATTTTGGTGGGAAATGGATTTCTTATGATTCTAAGTGTTCCTAAATAATCCTAATGAGTTTAATGATCAGTAGAAGAATTCTAAAGACTAGAATCAATAATCTAAGGATCGGGATTAGTCGAGAATTTTTGAAAAAGTTACTGTTGAAGCCTGCGGATCCAATCGACAACAAAGGCGGAACCAAATTTTTGGTTCCGCGGAATCCGCAGGTTCATGACTGGCGGAGCCAAAGGATACAACAGGCGGATCCAAAATATGGGATCCGCCATATGGAGATTCAGTTTCTTAACAGAACATATGTCGAAATTTTCGTTACTCGTTCAAATCCCGAAAATTGTTCTTAATCATATGTAACTACTAATATGTGATAGAAAAATACTAAATACATAGGTTCTAACACACGTTTACACATAGATTAATCTGATCATAATATCTTACCATAAAAGTGGTTAAGCCAAACAGTGGCTTAATCTCGGAAAATTGATAACAACAAGGGTTATCGACCTGCAATGTTGAGTTAGTTCACGTACAAGTTAAGTACTAACATAATATCTTAAGAAACACATAAGTTCAACACATCATTGTTTGAAGAAGTCTAATACCAAACACTCCTTTAACTTCTCTTCTTGCTAAGGTTCTTGTGAAGCTTCATGATCCACCGGCCCAAATTTTTCACCATTCCTTTTGTTTGTTTAAATTCCGCTAATTCATTCGGGATCAGAGGAAGTTGACTCAAGTACTTGGGTGGTGAGATCCTAGAGTTTAGCAAACCGTCCTCTTCACTCATGGATGATGATGATGATGATGATGTAGGAGGATGAGGACGTTTACCTCTTGCTACTGCTACCCTATGATCACTTAGAGGAACAAAGGTGTGTGGAATCATGATGTAGTCGGGAATAAATCCTAAAGAATTTCTAGGAATGGGTGCAAAAGCTTTGTAGAGACGGGTCAAAAGCATCTCGTAGGGCATTGCGGTGGTACCTTGAACCGGAATATCGGCCATTCTTTTGGCGATATTATAAGCAAGATTAAATGGTTAGTGGTTTGACACACAATACATCATGTAGCAAAGACTTGCATTGATATGGTCTGTTGATCCCAGTTGAGCTTAATCGATCTTGTTAATTATCCTAGATGTAGATCTAGAACAATAAGTATAGAGACTGTTCTTTGAACAAGCTATTAATCACTATGCGGAATTTAGTAATTAATCTTAAGAAGAATTAACACACAATAATTCTCTCCACTATCACCTCAATATATTAAATACGGTTACTCAAAAGTAACAGGGTTACAATGAACCTTGAAGTGAATACAATACGTATGCTAACAATCCGTGTTCTAGCCCTAACCCTAGATCCTCCTTTTATAGACTTAAGGAGTCCTAGTCGGTTACAAAACTTTCTATACAAGAATAATATCTATTCGTATCTTTACCATAATTATCTAACAAACTATACATATCTAATAAGCAGCAGAATCATTACTCTAGCAGCAGTATCTTCTTAGGCTAGCAGTAGAATGACACTTAGCTTATTTCACCATCCATCAGTTTTCTTCTAGCAGCAAAATAAATACACTAGCAGCAGAATGATTTAGCCTAGCAGCAGAATCATACTTAGTGTATTTTCCTTAAGTTTCATGAGCAGCAGTATAACATACAATGCAACAGCATCTTCAAAGTAGTAGCAGCTTCTTTTAAACCCAACAATCCTCCACTAAACTTGATATTTTCACTCAAAATATACAAGTTTCTTCTAAGCACAGACATACACAAAGAGGATGCTTCCAAACACTTTCTACTGCTTTGAAGACTTAGATTTCAAAACCTTTTTATACTTTTCTATCAACTCATAGGCTAGATAATCTGAAAGAAATGTTCTTTTTAACTTCAACTTACCAGGTTGTAGCATCTGAGTAAGAATAGCAGTATTGTTGGTGAAGGGGTAGTCTTTTTCCACCAGCATGTATACACTTACACCTCTACCAACCAACTCATGTACTCCACATGACTGATATAGATACCATTTATGAACCTTGGTAGAACTTAAAAAATCCTTCCATTCAATATCTCTCTCATCTGGCTCAAACATATTCCTCAAGTAGTAATAGTGCAGCCTTTCATAGATCACATCTGGTCTTCTATCACCATAATTTTCCTTATAGACCTTCAAAAGTTGCACCACATCATCCCTACCCATGTAATGTAACATCTGTGAAAATCTAATGAACTTCTGACATAAGCCATCAGATCTCTTGATTTCCCACCATGGTTCACTTCCATCTTGCACATCATGAGTATAAGAAATGATTGGGTACTTTGTTGTTAAGGGAACTGCATTGGCTATCTCAGGTTCTTGTTGTGGTTTATGAATTGTAAACTCCATGATCCTTTTCATATCATCTGCAGTTACCTTCTCAGAACTACTCTCTAAATCACTAAACTTTATCGGTGTAGCCCTTTTCTTCTTTCTAGCCCTCATCTTCATCCTTTTTCCTGACCTTTTCATACCAATAGATTTAGGCTTTTCCTCTTCAAGCTTCTGCTCCTCAACTTATTCCTTCTCCTTCTCATTTTCAGCTAAAACCTCTTTTTCACTCACAACTTTTTCTTTTTCTGACTTACTGAGACCAGTATCAATGATGAACTTTGGATCAACTAGTCTATGTATCCATGCATAAGCTTCAAAGTATGCTTTTTCAATATGAGCATGAGACATTCCTCTAAAAGAACTAGTTTTCCAATATGCTTGGTTCTTCAGATAGTTTTTCATGTAACTTATCAAATCAGCTCTTGAAGGCTTCTTCTTTTTGTGACCACTTTTCTTTTGACTCTGTCTCTTTCTAAACACACCAAGCAAATCATCAATGGCACATTGTTGTTCTTCAGGTGTATATCTTTCACTTTCATCCCTTTGAGCTTTCATAGCTATCTCTCTGTCAGCCTGTTCTTGCTTGAGCCTTACAAGTTCCTCTTTATCCCATTTTGCTTTCAATTCTCTGGCAACTTCTTCATCCATCTGTTTTTGAAGTTCCTTTTCTTCTAAGGATTGAAACTTGACTTTTTGCTTTGGCTCCTCAACAAGAATTCCTTTTCCCTTGTCTGTTGATGCAATAACTGGTTGTGCAGGTTTTGGAATTGGTACAGGTTCTTTAATGACAACTCCTTTAGCTGGTTTTCTTGAAGGTTTTGGGATTGATGTTGGTTTAGATTGTTTTGTTGGTGTGGGAACTTTGCTCTTCATATTTATCATAACTTGAGCCAAACTAATTTTATCATCATCTGACTCTTCTCCATCTTCAGCAACAAAATGTTCTATACCAGCAACAAACACAACTTCCTTGTCCTTTTTAGCAGCAGAACTCTGTTCTATCCCAGCAGTAGAATTATCTAACTTATTAACAGCAGAATCTTCATGTATCATTTTGCTTGTAGCAGTATCATCCAGATCTTCCAATATTAGCTCCTCTGTATCAACATATAAGTCAACTTCCTCTGTATGTTCCTGCTAAACTCCCATATCCACATCAATTTGAGTCCCTTCATGTTGAACATTACCAGCAACATTTTCATCTTCATCCATCTCCACCTCCCCTGAACCCTTTACTTCATCTTCTTGCACATTCCTCCCCTGTTTGGGAGCATCCTCCCCAAAACTTGGTTTGGAAATCTTTGGCTGTGAAGTCCTTGATCTCAGTAACCCCTCAAGATGCCTAACCCTTTGCTGTAGCCTTCTGATTTTAGCACCCTGAGTAGTTTTCACCAACTTCAATTGCTTCCTGAGAACAAACACTTCCTTTGACAATTTTGTACATTTATCTGTCAATTCATTCAATTGTTTCAGAATATCCTCACAACTTCGGTCTGTGTTACCTGACCCGAGAGGTTGATCATTGGATTTGGCATTGTGTACATTTGTTTTACTCATCAATTCAATATTATCAGGTTCAAGACTAGCCTCAGCACTTCGACCTGTGTGACCTGGTCCGAGAGGTGTATCATAGGCATTGTCATTTTATACATTGTCATCCATCAATTCATTTGTTTCATCTCTGTCCTCATCACTTCGGGATGTGTTACCTTCCCTGAGAGGTGAATCTTTGGACTGAAACTCAGTCTCAACCCTAGATTGAGCAGCTGAGCCCCCCTTTTTAGCCATGTGGCTGGGGTTACCATCATGTGCATCAGGTTCATGAGAACCCTCAGCAGTAGATGTTGCCAAGGTTGAGGTCTTAGCTATGTTGACACTATCCTGCCCAGTTACTAAACCAAAAGCAGTAGTGTCAGCCCCTTCCTTCATGCCATCTCCATCACCTATGGCAGCCTCATCTGCTTCCATACTAGCACTAGTTTGAGGTAACTCAGTGCTCTTTTCATGTGAAGACCTAGGTGATTGGGTATTTTGGGGTTCATTTTGAAATGATTCACTTGTAGATTCAGAAGTGGGTGTGTGATGGGAAGCTGTTGGGTTTTCAGCTTCTTCACCCCGAGCAACAGCAGCAGCAATGTTTAAAATATGTTAGGACAAAGGAGTTATTCTCCCAGAAAAGCCAGTCCCATTTTTCTTTAAATAAGTAAACATTTTGCTGACTAATTTAGGACTTGGTTCAATTCCTTTATGTTCCAAAGGTTCTTTTAATTGACTGTTTATGATAAGTTGTAAAAACCTTGGGTAAATAAAATGTTTACCAGAAATATTCTTTTTCAACCCTTCAAAAATCATAGCCGAAAAATTAAATGGTTGGCCTGTAGCTAGACAAATCAAAGCTGAAGCTTGAGTTGTACTAAACTCATTCCACCCAGTTGTTTTAGGGCTAAGACAATGTAGAAGAGTGTGAATAAGAAATTTCCAGTGTAGGCATAGGAGGCGTTAGAAAATTTTTAAATTATTATTTGGCCTCTCATACCCAATGTTTTCAAGACCCTCAAAAATAGTAGAAGTAGGAAGATAAGTTATTACCTCATCATCTGCAAGACGAAGTATTCTTCTTACAGTTGTTTCGGTAACGACTATTCTTTCTTCATCTACTATGGCAATTAATCTTTCTTCCCCATGTTTAGTTTAGGCCTTGACAGTAGACCAAAACGCTTTCATGTGGGATTTAAATATAGTGGGAGTCACTGTTAATCCATACCTTAATTGTGATGCATTAAGAAATTCGATGACTTCAGTGAAACCCTCAGCTTCAGGAACCTTTTGAAGAAATGCAATTTGATTGTGGTCGGCAGAGTATTCGCGTCTCGTCATCGTGAATTAGGGTTTTGATTTTGGGGGTTTATGATCAGATGATGAAAAGAAGTGTTAGGGTTTGAATTAGGTTCAATCTTGGGCGCACAAAGTTATTGGTGAGATCTAATTAGGTTTTTATGCCGTTTAGATCCAATTAGGGCTTTATTCGAGCCAATTTGCTAAATGGTCCCTACACTTTCAAACCAAGCAGCAGAATCCAATAGTTTCAACTTTGAGCAGCATAACCTCAGCAGCAGAATGGTATGCCTAGCAGTAGAAACTTTTGAACCAGCAGTAGAATGTTCTCTGAACATTCCAAACATCTTGTTCTCATCAATCAATCATTCCCTTGTGACTTATCCTGCAAAAGATTAGTCCAAAACCACAAAAACACAAGAAACAAGATACCACAATAATCACAAGCATTTATAATACTTAGCAATAGAATAACCAACTAGCAGCAGACAACATACAAACAGAGGAAGCAATAGAAACAACTTATTTGATCAATAACAGCACAAATCCTTACACACAATTACAAAAACACACAGAGTGTTCATAAAGTTGTACCCATAATCCAACAATTGGTTTTGGATCCAGAGCACTTGTCCACAGCAACTAGAAGCAGCCACATACTCAGCTTCAGTTGTTGAATTGGCCACCACAGTCTGTTTCTTGCATTGCCAAGAGATCAACCTATGTCCAAGGTATTGACATCCTCCAGTGGTTGACTTTCTATCCATACTTGCTCCAGCTTAGTCACTATCTGAGTATGCTACCAAATCAAAAGGTGAATCCTTAGGATACCAAAGGCCCAACCTAGGTTGACTCCTCAAGTACCTAAAAATCCTCTTAACAGCATTCAAGTGTGAGACTTTTGGGGACACTTGAAATCTAGCACAAGCACATACAGCAAACATGATGTCTGGTCTTGAAGCAGTTAGATACATTAATGAACCAATCATTGATCTATACAGATGAACATCAACCTCTTCCCCATCTTCATCCTTGAGCAAAGGTTTGTTGGTCTCCATTGTTGTCTTAGCTGGTTTCCCATCAGTAAAGCTAAATTTCTTCAAAATATCAGCCACATACTTGTCTTGGCTGATGAAAATCCCATCTTTCATCTGTTTAACTTGAAGCCCCAAAAAGAAAGTGAGTTCCCCCATAGAACTCATCTCAAATTTACTATGCATGAGCTTCTCAAATTCTTCACATAACACCTTGTTTGTAGACCCAAAAATGATATCATCTACATAAACTTGAACTAGTAGAATATCGTTTTTGTCTTTCTTAATGAACAATGTCTTATCAATGGTTCCCCTGTTGAATCCATTAGATAACAAATACTTGGACAAGGTGTCATACCAAGCTCTTGGAGCCTGATGTAAACCATATAGTGCTTTCTCCACCCTATAAACCCTATCTGGATAATCAGGGTCTTCAAAACCAGGTGGTTGCATCACATAAACTTCTTCATCAATCTTTTCATACAAGAAAGCACTTTTCACATCCATCTGATACACTGGGAAGTTCTTGAATGAAGTATAAGCCAAGAATAGTCTGATAGCCTCTATTCTTGCTACTGGAGCAAACACCTCATCATAATCAATGCCCTCTTCCTGAGTGTATCCCTGAGCCACCAATTTAGCTTTGTTTCTGATCACAATTCCTCTTTCATCTCTCTTGCATCTGAACACCCATTTTGTACCAATTGCCCTCTTCCTATTAGGTAAATCAACTAATGTCCAGACCTCTTGAAGCTTGAACTGCAGGAACTCCTCTTGCATAGCTTCAACCCAACTAGAATCTTGCATAGCTTTATGAGCATTCTTGGGTTCCACTTATGACAGAAAACAAGCAAATTTACAATTTTGTAGATCTTTGTGGCTATTCCTCTGATGTAGTGATTGAGCAAATAATCCTTGATGAAGCAAATCACTCAACCCCTTTGTTTTACTTCTTGTCTGAACAGCAGATTGAACATCACCAATTATCTGCTCTTTTGGATGATTCTTATGAATCCTTGTTGTAGGAGTAGGACTAACAGATATATGTGTCTCCAAATTGGACAAATCAGCTCCAGCTCCAAATACATCCACAACTTCGTCATCAGTGTCTTCATACACTTCCTCTAATTCAGGCAACTCATCAGAAGAATCATCAAAGAAATTTCCATCTTTGTCAGCAGTAGAATACTTGGGTATAGCAGCAGAACCACTATGCTTAGCAGCAGAATGTTCTGTACTACTGCTGGGCATAGCAGCAGGATATTTTGGCTTAGCAGCAGAATGAGAAGTACTGCTGCTAGCTTTAGTTCCTTGGCTTCCTTGATCTGTTGACCTTTCATTCCTTACATCAGCATCATTCTTGCCATCATTTGAAGGTTTATCACCACCTTCTACATCATCCTTTGGTACTTCTTTATAAACAGCATCATCATTTGAACTCTTGCCCTCTTTTTCTTTTGGTGTGATAAGCTGATTAAGCTTCCATTTCTCAATCAAGACAAACTCCTGAGCAGATTCATCCTTCTTAGCTTGTGTACCTGCATTAGAGTTAGCTTGTGTACCTGCAGACATGTTAGTTGTACCTGCAATCACTGGTTGATAATTCATACTCTTGGTTAGGGAATCAATATCAAACAGCCATTCAGGTCCTTTTCCAGCAACACTAGGTGTGGTTTCACTAAACCTAACATGTAAGTTTTCTTCCACATGCCTAGTTCTTTGATTAAATACCCTAAAAGCCTTACTATTTGTAGAGTATACAACAAAGAAACCTTGGTCTGCTTTCTCATCAAACTTGCCTAGTGAATCAATGGTATTTAAGATAGTAACAGGACACCCAAATGGTTTCAAGAAATCTATCATAGGTTTCCTACCATGCAATAATTCATAAGGGGTCTTGTTATGAGGCTTCACTACCTTACTCCTATTTTGCACATAGCAAGCAGTGTTAACTGCTTCAGCCCAAAAAGTAGTGGGTAATTTTGACTCTGACAACATTGTCCTAGCAGCCTCAATTAATGTCCTATTCCTCCTCTCAGCCACACCATTTTGCTGAGGAGTTCTAGCCACACTAAACTGTCTTAAGATACCTTTTTCAACACAGAACTGATTCATCACATTATTCTTAAATTCAGTTCCATTGTCACATCTGATTATCTTAACTTTGTGATTAACTAGGTTTTCTACCCTTGTTATGAAAGCCTTAAGAATGCTAGATGTCTCATCTTTAGTTCCTAAGAAGAAAACCCAAGTAAATCTGCTAAAATCATCAGTGACCACTAAGCAATACATCTTTTTATTCAAGCTTTTCACAAAAGTTGGACCAAACAGATCCATATGTAACATATGCAAGGGCTCAGAAATAGAGTTCATCACTTTGGGCTTACAAGAAGCTCTGTGTTGCTTTCCCATCTGACAAGCAACACAGGTTTCAGAATTTTCAAAAATTTTTGAAGGTAAACCTCTAACAAGGTTGCCCTTAACCAATTTATTTATTGTTTTGAAATTCAAATGGCCCAATCTTCTATGCCAAAGTTTGGATTCATCAATTGTGGCTTTGGCAAACAGACAAGTTAAATCTCTTTTGGGAAGAATGTTCTTTATGTCCACACTGTATATATTGTCTTTTCTAGGGACTCTAAGTTTCACTAATTTATCATCAGGCAATTTGTAGTCAGGAGATAAGACAAGACACTCAGTGTCTGTAAAAAGAACAAAATTCTTTTTGTCACACATCTGTGAGACACTAAAAAGATTGAACTTAAGTCCATTGACCAAATACACTTTTTCAAAATCCAAGGTGCCTGTTTTAATAGTACCTTTCCCAACAATTTTACCTCCTTTGGGGTCATTCCCAAAGGCAACATAACCACCATCCAAAGCTTCAAAATTTTCCAAGTTGCTTTGGTCTCCAGTCATATGTGAAGAGCATCCACTATCAAAAATGCATTTGTCCTTTAGCTCATCCTGTAGATTGCCCTGCACAAAAAGTAAGAGAATTAGTTTCTCTTTGGGACCCAAGCCATTACTGACTTGGATCTGCCTTGTGCATCAAAGTAATCAAATTTCTTGAAGTTCATTTATGCACTGCTGTGTCTGGTTTTAGGTTTCCAGACCCAGCAAGCTGAGGCCTTAACAGCATAGAAATGAGTACCCACAACAGTATCAGTAACCACTTTTGGCTTAGCAGCAGAATGAGAAGTACTGCTGCTAGCTTTAGCAGTAGAAAACTCTGTTTTCTTTGGAATGGGCCTTGGTGGTGCAACAGGAGAAATAGTCCTAGAAACACCATCTCTTAACAAAATTTCCCTAGGAACCATGTTTCTTTTGGGATGTGGGTGAGTCTTTCTAGAAAATTTTCTATGGTTCACCCTAGTATGTTGGTTCCTAACAGGTTTTTGAGCACTAGTTCTAACAGGTATTGAGTAGTAACAATCTTCTTGCAAGTGCTCAAAACTACCACAGCTGTGACATGCCTTCTTAACCAGTTCAAAGTCACTACCTAACTTGTGTGAGATCATCTGGTGCAAGTTTCTCTGGTTTTCTCTAGGCAAGTCACTAGTCTTCCTAGGATAATCTCTAGGTTTATCATCATACTCAGCCACTTTCCTGGAGATTCTACTTCCTAGCACAGGTTTTACAAATTCAACATTTTTAGCTTTAGATTCAGCTGTGTTAACCTGTGTGACTTTTGGTTCAACAGTCCTAAAAATTTCTTTCTTCTCAGTTTTGGGTGTTGAATCAGTCTCATCATCCTCACTATCTGACACCCAATCTTCAATGATCACTGTATCAGATTTCTTTTCTACCTTATGTGCATTTGTTCTATCAGGTTTTTCATTACTTGACTCACCTACAGGTTTGGCTTCTACCTCAGTTAAGAATGACAATTCCTTTTTGGGAGGTGCAAAAGCACTTTTGACTGGGGGTGGTACTTCAGCATATCCTAAACCACTCCCTCTTCTAAGTATTTGACTTCCAATAGACTTGTTGATAAGATCAGTTGCTAGCTGTTGTTTTTCAACCAAAATGACATGTTTTTCTTTTGAAGATAAGGCTACATCTCTAGCCTTCTCAGCCTCTTCTACTCTTTTATTAAGAACACTAATTTGAGCATTTTTCTTAATAATTTCAACTTCTAGACCATTAATCTTATCAACATACTCTACTTCATTTTGTTTAAGAAAGTCAAGCTTTGCTTCTACAGATTTTAGGCCATATTCATAACCTAAATTGTCAAGTTTTAACATATCTACTTCCATTCTTAAACTTTCATTCCTAGATTTTAATTCCTCAACAATATCTAGGCATGATTTAAAAGAACAAGATGACTCATTGGATACCTCAGAGTCTGAACCAGAGGAAGAAGAAGCATAGGCCATTAGAGCAAAATTGTGTCCCTTCTTTTCTTCTTCAGCCATGAAAGCAGCATTTGGTCTATCCTCTGCTTGATCACTCCAGTCATAGTCACCTAAGCCATCACATGAAACCAGAGCAGCAGTAGTCTTGGTTTCTTCAATGGGAACAATCCTTGCAGGCTCTTTGTTCTTCTTTGGTGCTCTACACTCCCTAGCAAAGTGTCCCTTTCTCTGACAATTATAGCACTCAATTTTTGACTTATCAAACCCCACATTGGTTTGTCTGTACTTGAGTGCTCTTCCAGTTTTTTTAAGAAATCTCCTTGCCCTCATAGTAAGCATGGCCATCTGCCATTTCAAGTCAATCTCTTCTAGATCATCAGGGTCTATCTGCTCCAGATCCTGATCAGTAACAGTTGTGCTTGTAGTGAGATCAGCCAAAAATGCACATATAGCTGCATCACTGATGTTATCAGTATTTGAACTAGCAGCAGAAACAGGTGCCCCAACAGCAGAAACAACATGAGCAGCAGCAGACTGGTTGTCATGAGAGCTTTCAGATCCCTTGTTGTTAGAAGACATAAAAGCAAGGTTGCTTGAACTAGAAGATGAGCTGGATGTACCTTTGACTTCAGATTCATATACCTTTAAGTTGTTGTACAAATCATCCAAAGTCATTGTTTCAAAGTCTGCCTTGTTCCTCCAGACCACTGTGTGAGTATTCCATTCAGATGGTAAGCTCCTCAAAAACTTGAGATTGATGTCTTCTTGAAGAATTGAGACCTTCATAAGTTGTAATTGACTTACCAACCTCTGAAGTCTATCATAGGTAGCATCAATATTTTCTGAACTTGAAGCAGTAAATGTTTCAAATTGATGCTTGAGCAGATTCTTCCTAGACTTTTTGGTGGCCTCATTCCCACCAAATCTGAGTTCAACAGCATCCATCAATTCTTTAGCAGATTGAGTGTTACCAAAACTCAATTGGTATTCATTGGGAATACCCATCAACAGCATATTGTGAGTTTTGATTTCCAGCTTCCTTTGTGCCTTCTCCTCATTAGTTTTAATAGACACATCTTTACCATCAGCAGTCTTAGCAGGAAGAGTGTCTCCATTCTGAATGACTTCCCACATGGAGAAATCAAGCATCTTCATGTATTGCTCAATTCTCATCTTCCAGAGTTCATATTCACCAGCCTTCAACATTGGTACCTTTGAAGCAGTCACCATATGAGTAGTATCGGAATCCATTGCTTATGAAGATGATGAACAGATCTGATTATACGAAATTCTTCTTGATAGCAGTCTCTAGATCACAAGCTCTGATACCACTTGTTGATCCCAGTTGAGCTTAATCGATCTTGTTAATTATCCTAGATGTAGATCTAGAACAATAAGTATAGAGACTGTTCTTTGAACAAGCTATTAATCACTATGCGGAATTTAGTAATTAATCTTAAGAAGAATTAACACACAATAATTCTCTCAACTATCACCTCAATATATTAAATACGGTTACTCAAAAGTAACAGGGTTACAATGAACCTTGAAGTGAATACAATACGTATGCTAACAATCCGTGTTCTATCCCTAACCCTAGATCCTCCTTTTATAGACTTAAGGAGTCCTAGTCGGTTACAAAACTTTCTATACAAGAATAATATCTATTCGTATCTTTACCATAATTATCTAACAAACTATACATATCTAATAAGCAGCAGAATCATTACTCTAGCAGCAGTATCTTCTTAGGCTAGCAGTAGAATGACACTTAGCTTATTTCACCATCCATCAGTTTTCTTCTAGCAGCAGAATAAATACACTAGCAGCAGAATGATTTAGCCTAGCAGCAGAATCATACTTAGTGTATTTTCCTTAAGTTCCATGAGCAGCAGTATAACATACAAAGCAGCAGCATCTTCAAAGTAGCAGCAGCTTCTTTTAAACCCAACATGGTCTCTATTTCCTATTGTGCTTATGACATTTGCCCTCAAAACTTCTTCAAGCTTCTTAAATTGAGGCTTAAGTTCATTAAGTTCCATGGCAAATGGATCTCTATCAACTTGACAACCTCGGTGTAACCTAGTTGGGTTGTTCCTAGGTAAAAAGAGATGCTCACGAATGGTTTCTTTTGCGGTTAATGGTGTGGCATATGGTGCCGAACGATCAAGGTTGGACTCTAGAATGGTCAACGACCACTTGCCCGAATAGAAACAAGTTCCTTGATTTGGAACTCCTAAGACATCTCCAAATTGATCTAAAGGAATATTGAATTGAAACCCATTGACTTTGAAGTGAATGTTCATGTAACCAAAGTCGTTTGAACTAAGTCCTACACTAGCATAGAACTCGAGAATGAACCTAGGGATGATGGGCTCATCGATGTCTAGAAGGCTATCGAAATGAATCGCGGCTAATTGTTCTCGGAGAATGCTACCTTCATAGAATGAGGGGTCTACGGTTCTACCCTCGTGTACGTATCATTTTTCTAAGGCTTTGAATATTTCAACTTGTTCCTCACTAAGTCCTTTGGTTTTGTGATGTTTAGGTAGGTATTTGATGGTTTCTTTGTGATCATAATTAGTCGCGGGAGGCATGATTATCCTAAAAGATATATAGTTTAGTTGAAATTATCGAAAATACGTATATATGTCTAGTGTGTGCCTACATGGGGACAATGTGGAGGTACGGTTATCTCGACTCCTTTTGATGCACGAAAATTTTGTTTATGCAAGTTTTATGATAAAACGAGAGATAACCCAAACGCTCCTACTTCAATGTAGCTTCATTTGAATGTACCCGAAAATACATATTAGTTATGTATTCCCTTTAGCATTCAAGAGACATTATGCAAGTGATGTTTAAAACATAACGTTTTTGTATTTGTATGAACAATGTTCAAAAACCGTTTTTCCTAGTCATGAGAAGATTTTAGTAAAAATTTCTCATGGGGTTTTTGATGAATTATGATAATGTACTACAAGATGCAATTCCTAACTAAGAAAAACATGATTTGATATGCAATTCAGTAAATATGTTTCATGATTTTACTAAAAATATGCCTAAACCCCAAGTTTTGATTTTGTGCATGAAATAGAAATCCTAGACGCAGATCAGGAATGTACATATGATTAGGATACTTACAGTGATAGTTGAAGCACAAATTTGTAGAAGGAGATGACCTAAATTATGAGTTTAGTTGATATTGAGTCGAGTTCCAGTAGGTGATATGTTTTAGGAAAGTGTGATGAATAGTACAGGGTATTTGTTTAATATAAAAATAGACTCAGTGAGTCACGGATCCGACAGATCCAAAACAAGGGTTCCGCCCTTGTTATCGTTTGGATCCGCAGGTCCAAACTCAGGTTTTGGTTTTTGTCGTGTTTGGCTAATCTAAGGTTCAAGCTATGGTTTCATCTACTCACTAGGTTCCATTAATCCTAAACCAAGTCTAAGAAAGTTGAAGGGTTCTCTCTTAAGAGGTTTTGTGAGAATGTCGGCAATGTTGTCCTCTGAGGATACTTTCTCGATTGAGATGTTTCCCTTCTGAACATTGTCGCATAGGAAATGATGACATATTTCTATGTGTTTGGTTCTAGCGTGTTGGACTGTATTTTTGCTGAGGTCGATAGCTCCTTTGTTGTCGCAAAGAATGGGAATATCGTTGAGTTCAATTCCATAGTCGACGAGAGCTTGTTTCATCCACAGTGCTTGTTGACACGCCTTTCCTGCAGATTGATGAACTCAAATAAGTACATTTTATTATCATCATTTATCCTATTTATTTGACTTGTTTTATTATATTATATATGAGAATTGATATGTTAATGTTTACTTTTGTAATTCTCAGGTAAAAACAAGTATTATGTGAAACTTGGGATTTTGGACTAATTATGGAGCAAAACAAGCAAGATGTTAAGAGTCTACTGAAATGTACAAGATCAAGATCATTCTGCTCCAGATACGCCGCAACATACTTCTTACATACGGCGTATCACTCTCAAGATTTCACAAGGTACAATCCAAGACAGCAAAGGACATGCGCCACATAGAGAAATGGAGTTACGCCGCATCTTAAGGCGGTGTACGAATATTCCTGAATATATTAATCTTGGACCCCACGCGAAGTTAAGTCAATGCGCCGCATCTACTTATCCTATGCGCCGCATCTAACCCTCAGACAAAAACTATAAATACCCCAAAGTCAGACGAATTTTGTGTGCAAGATACCATACGTACGAGTACCAAACCAGAGACGAATTCAAACGTATTAGCAGCACAAGGCACACCCTGAACGAAGATACAAGAGCTGTAAGAAGGTCCTGCATGTATTCAATTCATTAAGTAGTTTTGTTTTATTGTATTAGTACACTTTAATTCATCAGGATTGATGGGCTGATGTCATGTGACTACGGAATATAATGCGCACCCCTTAAAATTGCTTTCCCATTAATTAAAGTTTATATGTTGATGTCTTTGGTGACTTTTATTAGTGCATTGATAACCTCTGTGTCTAGCTGAGCATTGCTTGGGTCGCCATGCCCCTTCCTCGCCTATCTATTCTAGCGTATACGAAACGTGGGCATCACAAATGCTCAATATTCTAGGATAGTGGGATAGACATAAGTGATCATTAAGGGTTTACTCGCCGATAAGATTAGAGCCAACGAGAAAGGTTTAATTATATACACTTCATATAAAACTAGCAATAAAACAAGTGACAAGCTACTTAATTATCAGGACAGGTCTTCTTATTGTCTCAAGTATCTATCTGTGTACGTGTGTGCTAATCGCTGATTCGTGCTCATTAGTTTAGTTGTCTATTTAATCATAACCAAACCGTGCCAGTCTCTCAGGCTGAACCCCCTTGCATTAGATTAGGTTGTATAGCTAACTTAGGATATTAAAATACTGATTAGAATAACTAGATAATACGTTCCACTCTTAGTGATCGACACTCTACTTGCCATTATATTCATACTGACCGGGTACACTGCTCGTTAAGTGTGTGTGTTATTGATAAGTCGGCTAAATATAAATTTAAAACTTGAGTAGGCATTAATACTGCTAAACCGCAACGACACATCGCGCGCGCATCAAATTTTTGGCGCCGTTGCCGGGGAGTGAATTGTTCGTATCTGTTAATTTGATTAGTATTTTAATTAGGTTTTTCTTTTTTAATTTTTAGATTCTAACCGCTAACCCTGTTATATATTAGATAAATTGCATTTGTTGTATTATTTGCATATTTTCTGTTTTTGGGTGTTTTTATTTTCTGTAATTTTTGTTTCTTTTTGTTTGTTTTTATTTTTGTTTTTCTCTTTTTTATTTTTTCTGTATTCTGCTATCGTTGTATTGAGCTGATACAAACGATACGGCGCATCTGTTTTCACAGATACGGCGTATTGCGTTTAATTTTTATAAAATACAATGCGTTTAATAAATTCGAATACGACGCATCTTTCCCCAAGATACGGCGTATTCTGTTTTTAATAAGAAATTTTTCTAAACCCTAACGCCATACGACGCATCTGTTTTTGCAGATACGGCGTATTTATTATTTAAATTAAAAACAGTTTTCAAATTATTAAACAGATACGACGCATCGATCCCTGTCGATACGGCGCATTCTCTAAATCAAAAATCTTGTATTTTGAAACATAACGAAAATACGGCGCATTAGCTTTTGTTAATACGACGCATTCAATTTTAATAAATATAATTGATTTTTGATAATTTAGACTGGATACGGCGCACTCTAAAATTATAAGCGGCGTATCTGTTTTCTGAATAAAAGTCTGATTAAATTTTAACGTAATAAGATACGGCGTATTCAACTTCTGGATACGGCGCATCGTTAGCAGATATCAGCCATTTTTATTCTTTATATTCGTTTCTACATTCATTAATTTCTCTTCTAGCAAACAGATCCTACTGATGATTTTGCCTATGATGACAGGTTTTGCTATGGAAGATATGTCAATGAACGGATATCTTGCTAAGGCACCTATGAATGATAAGCACTATGAAAAGTCCCGCACCAAAAAGCCGTTGATTCTGGAAAGGGGATGACGAGTGTAATAACTATGAGGTTAGCTTGAGCAAGTTCCCTGCATTAAGCATTACTAAAAGCTCAGAATTGGAAAAGGAACTCTTGCTTTCGGATTCATTCGAAAATTTCAATGCTATTACAAGCAACTTACCTACGATCGATGCTTTACTCAAATCCGTATCTCAAACCAACATGCCCGTCTACTCAATGGAAGTTTATGAAGATGTCAACTTCAATGTACTCACGATTGATGCCGATTTATTTTCTTGGGAAACCCCTCTTGAAGCTACTTATATGGAATTCAAACGCTTATGCAATATTGAAGATGGATATTCTCTTATGATTTACTAATGAGCTACACTGAAGATGAATTGTTACTCTTATGGCCTATCATTGAATCTAAAGGATTAACTTGGACTACTATCGAAGAAAAAGATGGGAAATTCCAAATTGAATACATGAACTCAGCAAATGCAGTCAACAAATCAAGCTACAAAAGCTATGAAGTCCAACCTATACAAACTTCTCATATGCCTTATTCCGAACAGTATTGGGGACTTGATAAAAGCAATCTGGATGATGAAAGAATTTATGCTGAATCGGAGATACTGTTTCATAAAAAGTTGGTAAGGTTGATGGATATCTCTTTAGAAGAATGGCTTGAACTTAAATTCGGTGATCCCAAATGTGCTCCTACGAATGAAGTCAAACGGATTGTGACTTCATGGTTGACACGAAGCTTTAAAGAACAATTTAATGAGTTCATGGAGATAAGGAGGAAAATGATTGGTAATACTAGCTTTGACGTTAACTACGATCCTAACAATGTTGATTTTTCAGATTGGTTAGCTAGTAAGTTCAATAACCATAAGATCATGGACCGAGCTACTAAAGATGTGTTATGGGTATATTGGATGAGAGGGGAAGATGAGGAAGTAGAAAGCAACAATGGATCATCACATGACGATTCAACGATCGAGGAAGGCATTGAAGAATTATTCAGCATAGACATTAATGTGTTCAATTATGAGACACCCTTGTGCAAACAATTCAAATAATTTAATTACCTTCTTCAAGTCGACGCTGATGTGCTAACTGGAGATCTACCGGGGTTCAAAACTTATAATGAGTTCAAAAACACCTGGTACTACGAATGGAATGACCAAATACCATGGGTTTGGGATAAACCATGGGAATTTGGGCATATTGATCACACTTGTAAACCTATCCGTTTCAAGGATGGAAGTAGTGAATGGCCAACCTGTGATTGGAAGAATGATGGAACCTGCAATGGGGGAAGTATAATTGGTATGAAACGGGTTGGAAACGATGTATACTTTGAAGACGACGATTGGTATGAAAAAGTTGAAGACTGCCCTCGTAGAACAGAGGCTTTACAAGAAAGAGGTAGAATCAAATACTTAAAAGAACTAAAGGGAGCATTGAATACTACTTTCTGGGAAGGGTGCATAGAAAATTTGATGATTACTCAAGGCTTAGTCGACGCTTGCAATGGGAATTGAAAAGAGAGTGGGATGAGATTCAAGATTATTATCAATCCTTTAACGTGGTTAATTATGATCCCTATGATAATAACGATGAGTCGCGAGGAGAATTGATTGATGAACTTGATGACTATTTGAATGAGGATCCTTATTTCAAGTTTGTTGATAGAGACGAAGAAGAATTCATCAAAAGAAAATGTCAACTACTTGGGATAACTTATAATAACCCACCCATGATAATTTCTAAAAAATTTAAAGTCATCAAATACTCTTTGGGACCTGATGAGGAATATGTTGCGACGAAGACCAAAAAATATATTAGATTAAGTCGAACGGAAGAAAATGTTGCGGAGCTATACGGGAACATCTTTCGGATGAAAGAAGAAGGATGGCACATAACAAGAACAAAATAAAGAGCTGAACGTGAGTCTAACTTGAAGACTCTGGAATAAAGACAAGTGCTGACCGTGAGACAACCCGGAAGAAATTTTTTTTACTTTTCTGTTCTGTGTCGAGTCTGTCAGACCAACAGAAGATACGGCGCATCTCAATCCTAAGATGCGACGCATCACCTGCACTGGTCATATCTTATTTAATTTTCTGCATTTTTATTTTTAACTTTAAAACTTTCTGTCAGTATTTTAATACGGCGCATCCCTGGTTAAGGATGCGACGCATCTTTTATTCTGATTCGTATTTATTCCAGGCTCGATACAGCGTATCTTTTTCCATAAGATACGGCGTATCGACTGACCTGATGATTTACAATTTAATTTTTTATGTTTTTATTTTTACTAACTACTAATGTATTATGCAAGTTTGAACCTTCTTAATTCAGGTGTGTTAAAGTCTTAATGGTATTATAGATTCCTGCATTCTTGTGGATACATCATTTTTGAAGCCTAAACGTTCTCATCCACAAGAAAGTTGATTTTTGCTCTTATACGAATAATGGAGGATCATACCGAGCAAATCTCAGGGGAGTTTTTCTGTTCTAATTCTTTTATTTTCCAGTTTTTAACCTTTAACACAAACAACGAGGACGTTGTTTAACTTAAGTGGGGGGATTGGAGAATTAGAACACTTACTTGTCCTAAACTTTTTTCAAAATATACTTAATATGCTTAAATTTAAAATTTTTCTAGCATGTTTTTTTTGTTTAATCTAAGTTGCATAGCTGCACACATAACCTTATTTTCAAAAATTGTGAACTTATCAAAATTCACAAATCTATGAGTGTGCCGGTGACTTGTAAACTTTAGAACTTGGCTTGTATACTATTCGAGACCACCATAATAAGTATTATCTATATAATTGGAATGACTTGTCTAAATTGGTAAATTTCTAGGATTACACCTAAATAGCCTTTATATGTTATGTGATATTAACTAACTACACTGGTTAGTTAACCCCCGTATAAACCCTTTGTTTACTCTCACTTTTAAGAGTAAGATACCCCTAGAAAAACCCTCAGAGCCATTCCTTTCGTTTCTTACACCTTTGTTATAATGTTTCGATACACCCTTACACCTTAGCCTACCCTGTAGATTAAAATCCGTGGTTAATTGCTTTAGGCAAAGTGTGTTTCCTTACATTACCTGTGTTCGCGTACGTAATTCATTATCTTTGGTTAGGTCAGGAAATTGCACAATGCAATTGGTATGAAAGTAAATATTGTATAACTTTGAGTTTATTTTTCGTGTGTTTACTACTTTCACTATTACAGTTATTTCTGAAAGTATGAAGAGTATGGAAAAATTATCCGGAAAAATAAGTGATAGAAAAGTTGTGAAATTTTACACATATATGTTGATGTCAAAAAAAAAAAAAAAAAAAAAATATATATATATATATATATATATATATATATATATATATATATATATATATATATATATATATATTATATATATATATATATATATATATAGAAAAGAAAAAGGAAAAGTTGGAAGTTTGTTTTAACCAACTTATGTAAAGTTTTGTATTAAGTGGGAGATATCACCACTATTTGTTGTATATTATATTTATGGATTGAATGGGAGTTGGCCGTTATGGGAACGCCAACTAAGGTTATTCTTTGATTGAGATCTTGTTGAGTATAATTCGTGTCTACCTAAAGCGTGTGTTTCAAGTGTTAAAGCGTGAGTTATTCAATGATATGAGTCTTATTCATGGGATGGTTGGGAAAGTAATTTACCACACTTAGGATTTTAATTTATCTGTTTTGTTTATTTTACATTTTACACCAATTTGTATCCCAAATATTATCCATACCCTACATCATTCTTTATCCAAACCTTTGATTTATTGAGATTAGGGATTTGAGCAATCTTAAGTATCGTAGTCGTGGATTCGGCTATGTATTTATGATTTTGTCGCCCTTTTTGATATAATATTATTGGTAAAGATTACTTGGTCCTATCTTTAGCCCATTCGAGTTAAGGATTTGAGCAATTGCAAGTATCGTGGTCGTGGATTCGATCATGTATTTGTGATTTTGTCGCCTTTTCTGGAATGTGAGATCGATAGAGATTAAGAAGAATGATTAACCCTTAACCAACAAACCCTTTTTACCGCTTTAGACTTGTCATTCCTTGGCTTTAGTGGGGGAGATGCGTATACTTGCCAAGCTTATGATAGAATATTCGTCACGACTGGACAGTTAAACGATTAGATTTGCTTTTATCGAAATATTTTATTTTATTTCTAATTCGTTAAGTGTTTGGTTGTGCAATTATGACAAAACGAATACATGCTTAAATATAAAAATAAATCCTAATATCTTTTAGGATACATTTTCATAAGATTTATTCTAAGGTTTACTTAGGGACAAGTAAAGTTCAAGTGGGGGGATATTTGATGAACTCAAATAAGTACATTTTCTTATCATCATTTATCCTATTTATTTGACTTGTTTTATTATATTATATATGAGAATTGATACGTTAATGTTTACTTTTGTAATTCTCAGGTAAAAACAAGTATTATGTGAAACTTGGCGATTTTGGACTAATTATGGAGCAAAACAAGCAAGATGTTAAGAGTCTACTGAAATGTACAAGATCAAGATCATTCTGCTCCAGATACGCCGCAACATACTTCTTACATACGGCGTATCACTATCAAGATTTCACAAGTTACAATCCAAGACAGCAAAGGACATGCGCCGCATAGAGAAATGGAGTTACGCCGCATCTTAAGGCGGTGTACGAATATTCCTGAATATATTAATCTTGGACCCCACGCGAAGTTAAGTCAATGCGCCGCATCTACTTATCCTATGCGCCGCATCTAACCCTCAGACAGAAACTATAAATACCCCAAAGTCAGACGAATTTTGTGTGCAAGATACCATACGTACGAGTACCAAACCAGAGACGAATTCAGACGTATTAGCAGCACAAGGCACACCCTGAACGAAGATACAAGAGCTGTAAGAAGGTCCTGCATGTATTCAATTCATTAAGTAGTTTTGTTTTATTGTATTAGTACACTTTAATTCATCAGGATTGATGGGCTGATGTCATGTGACTACGGAATATCATGCGCACCCCTTAAAATTGCTTTCCCATTAATTAAAGTTTATATGTTGATGTCTTTGGTGACTTTTATTAGTGCATTGATAACCTCTGTGTCTAGCTGAGCATTGCTTGGGTCGTCATGCCCCTTCCTCGCCTATCTATTCTAGCATATACGAAACGTGGGCATCACAAATGCTCAATATTCTAGGATAGTGGGATAGACATAAGTGATCATTAAGGGTTTACTCGCCGATAAGATTAGAGCCAACGAGAAAGGTTTAATTATATACACTTCATATAAAACTAGCAATAAAACAAGTGACAAGCTACTTAATTATCAGGACAGGTCTTCTTATTGTCTCAAGTATCTATCTGTGTACGTGTGTGCTAATCGCTGATTCGTGCTCATTAGTTTAGTTGTCTATTTAATCATAACCAAACCGTGCCAGTCTCTCAGGCTGAACCCCCTTGCGTTAGATTAGGTTGTATAGCTAACTTAGGATATTAAAATACTGATTAGAATAACTAGATAATACGTTCCACTCTTAGTGATCAACACTCTACTTACCATTATATTCATACTGACCGGGTACACTGCTCGTTAAGTGTGTGTGTTATTGATAAGTCGGCTAAATATAAATTTAAAACTTGAGTAGGCATTAATACTGCTAAACCGCAACGACACATCGCGTGCACATCACAGATACGTACTCTGCTTCGGTTGTTGATATTGCAAGGGCTGTTTGTTTCTTAGCAAACCATGAGGTGAGACAATGTCCTACAAAAGTACAAATACCACTTGTACTTTTCCTATCGACATAATCACCGGCATGGTCTGAGTCGGCATACACTATGGTTTCTACACCCGTTCCTTTGGGATACCATAATCCTAAATGTGTAGTGCCTTTTATGTACCTAAAGATCCGTTTAACAGCTTCAAGATGGGATATTTTGGGATCTTCTTGAAAGCGTGCACATAGACAAACACTAAACATAATATCCGGTCTACTAGCCGTAAGATAGAGTAAACTACCAATCGTCCCTCTATATTTAGTGCTATCTATGGATTCACTTTCGCCATCCTTTGTGAGTTTGGTTTCGGAGGACATGGGAGTTTTCATAGGTTTTGAGTCTTCAAGACCAAACTTCTTAAGTATATCCTTGATATACTTAGATTGGTTGAAGAATATCAAATCTTCTAATTGTTTAATTTGGAGACCTAAGAAAAAGTTTAGTTCCCCCATCATACTCATTTTAAACTCGTCATGCATGATTTTTGAGAAATCGTCGCATAACTTTTGACAAGTTGAACCGAATATAATGTCATCCACATATATCTGGACTATGATAATATGTGATCCCTTTTTCTGGGTGAAGAGAGTGTTGTCTACTAGGCCCATGGTGTACTTATGGTCAACTAGAAAAGTCTTAAGTCGATCATACCATGCTTTTGGTGCTTGCTTAAGTCCGTATAATGCTTTCTTAAGTTTATAGACGTGATTAGGTTTTTCAAAATCGGCAAAGCCGGGAGGTTGTGCAACATATACTTCTTCATTTATAAAACCATTTAGAAATGCACTTTTAACATCCATTTGAAATAATTTAAAATTGTGTGCACATGCATATGCAAGTAGTATCCTAATTGACTCAAGTCTAGCTACGGGAGCAAAAGTTTTATCATAATCTATACCTTCTTGTTGATTGTAGCCTTGTGCTACTAACCTAGCTTTGTTTCTAGATACTACGCCATTTTCATCCATTTTATTTCTAAAAATCCATTTTGTACCGATTATGGTTCGATTTTTAGGTTGTGGAACTAATGTCCAAATGTCATTCCTAACAAATTGATTTAATTCCTCTTGCATCGCAATGACCCAAGATTCATCTTTTATAGCCTCATTTATATTTTTGGGTTCAATTGTTGAAACAAAACAAAAGAAATTACTTTCATTTTGAGCTTTTGATCTTAATGTTCTTTCATTGATTTTTCCTATGACGTTTTCTAATGGATGACTTTTGGTTTCTTTGATATTAACTATTTCTCTTTTTACGGGTTCATCTTCTTTGTCACTTTCAATCTTTTCTTGATTTTCAACCATTTGACTTTCAACTAAGTCATCATCTACCAAAGGTGATGTCTTAGAGGGAGGTGGACTTTCGTCGAATGTTACGTTCAATGATTCCTCGACTCTTGAGGTTTCTTTGTTCAAAACTATGTATGCTTTACTATTAAGCTTGCTACCGAATGTGACATTACCTCCGTCGTACACTTGGTAGGTTGAGAAAAGGCTTTTGTTCCCCGTCATGTGTCTTGAACACCCACTATCTTTAATCCACTCATCTGGTTCTAACTCAACTTTTAAGCACACCTATGTTCAAGAAAAACTCAAGCGTTTGGTCCCCAACATCTCATGGGTCCGTTTGGGTTAAACATAACATTATCATGGTTCATGTATGGAAATGGTGGACAAGTGTTCCATGGCATGAAGTTGGGACCTTGAAAGTTTCTAGACATGTTTTGGTTCCAATTATTTTGATAATGATGTTGTGAGTTAAAGTTACTCTTTGGAAAGGGGTGTTTGGGAAAACTAGTTTTAGGTGTCTGTTGAACCGTTTTAACTCTATACTCATTTCTAACTTGACCTTTTCCTATAGAGATTGATGGTTTTTGTTTGTTAACAGTTGTACTAGTGCTAGGTTTTCTAGTGACCTTAACAAATTCAGTACGATCCGAATTACGAACTTTCTGTTCATCAACAGTACCTGCGGATCCCTTGGGTACAACTGTGATCCAAAATTTTGGATCCGTCGGATCCGTGGGTGTCTGACTCAGTTGGAACAGTTTCTTTTTCTTTCACTGTTTGTTTCTTAAAGTCACTTAAGCTTCCTAGTTTCATAAAACCTAGTCCGGTTTTATCATGAGGTAATTTTTGCATCTTCATTATCTCATCTATACAACTTATATTTTTATCAAACTTTTTAAACTTAGAATTTTGTTTGATAAGTTCTTCCTGTGTGGACTTAAGTGTTTCTAGTTCTAATTTAAGTTCCTGACACGACACACATGTTTCTTTAACACTTTTACCCTTTTCTATTCTTATCTCTTTTTCTTTTAACCAATGAACTTTGTTTTCTAAAAGTGTTGTTTTGGTTTTAAGAACTTATTCTTGTTTATGATTTTAAGGATAATTTCACACAGTTTGTTATATTCTACTTCTAAGGTTTCATCATCAATAGAGGAGTATGACGAGTCAGAATGTACCTCTTCTGAGTCATGAGCCATGAGAGCAACTTCGTCGTTCTTAGGCTCGTCGTCATCACCTTAACTGTCACTCCAAGCTCCACTAACAAACGCTCTTTGAGATTTGTTCTTTGGAGGCTTTGGACATTCTCCTATTAGGTGACTAGAATCTCCACACCTATAACACTTCCTATCTACCTTTCCTTTTCTATCATCACGGTCTTTCCGGAACGATTTCTTTTCTTCACGAGGTGGTCTTACGAACTTTCCTTGTCTCTTAAAGAACTTCTTGAAATCTCTTACGACCATGGCATAATCTTCTTCTTCGCTACTAGAACAAGACTCTTCATCATCACTTGACTCAACTCTATCTTTCAAGGCAATGGACTTCATCTTCTCCTTCTTGCCTTTAACTATTTCTGAGTCTTTTTCCATCACCATTTTGTGAACTTTGAGATTTCCAATTAGCTCGTCCAGTGTCATGCTTGAAAGATCCTTGGATTCTTCAATAGCTGTCACCTTTGCTCTCCACTTCGGATGGAGTGCTCTAAGAAATTTCCCGACAAAGTTCTTACTAGAAAAAGATTCGTCAAGTGCTTTAAGAGATGTAATAATAGTATTAAACCTAGCAAAAGCACTATCAATGGTCTCATCTTCAGGGATAACAAATTGTTCATATTGTTGAACAAGAAGATCAATTTTGTTATCCTTGACTTGTGAGTTCCCTTGATGAGTGATAATTAATGATTGCCAAATATTTTTAGCCATTTTACACATAAAAACTCTTTCATATTCTTTCTTAAGTAAAGCATTATAAAGCATCATTTTGGCTTCATTATTTTTGGCAATCAACTTCTTTTGCTCATCACTGTGACGAGTAAGAGAAGCACCTTCATCCCGACCACCTGAAATGTCATTACTTATGGGTTTGTAATCACTCTCTACAATTATATACCATAAGTCTCAAAGCGAATTTTCCAATATATGAAACAATTTGGTTCAAATAGTGGTGGTCTTTGCATAGATTGCCCTTCTTTAAAGTTTTCAAAATCCATTGATCGTTTCAAGTTTTAAAATACAATATATTTTGAAAATCTTGAGTAACGTAGCTCTGATGCCAATTGTGGAAAACTAGAAGGGTGTTGAATAGTTTTTACCATTTTAAAATTTATTTGCTTTGTATACTTAACGTGATTTCAAAGTAAAACAAATAATCAAGCAATATATGAAACAAGTAAGGAAAGGAATGATCAAACCACACAACACGGGTATTTATAGTGGTTCGGTTACAAGGACTCTCTTCCTTGCCCTACTCCACTCCTCGAGCCTCTAACTCGAGAGTTGCTCTTCACTATGAAACAAGCTCCCTTTCTAGGCGGAGAAAACCTTTACACGTCACTTACTCTTTATCCGGTACTAAGCTAAACACCGGGTTCTTTACAAGGGTACAACCACTCCTGTTAGTTCTTTCACAAGGGTACAACCACTCCCGTTGGTTCTTTCACAAGGGTACAACCACTCACGACACTCTTTGTGTTTTAAGGACTAAAACACTAACCAAACTCTACTGAATGAAAGGTATAACAATGATGTGTGAACTAATACAAAATCACACAGAACCTAACTAATGAAACTTGCAACAGTAAGTATGTTGAAGCTTGTATGCTTGATCTTCTTTGCTACAAAAGTGAGATCAACAAGAATGAAATGAATGATATGGGTTAGTGATATGCAAATGAATGATTATATATTTTAAGCTATATGAGTGATAAAAGTGCCTGAATGATCAGCTTGCTATTTATAGGCAAAGCTGATCAACAACTGGCGGATTTGGCGGATCCCTTAAATTGGATCTGCCCTTGTACTGGTTTGGATCCGCCAGTGCAGCTAAGAGATTCTCAAATCTTTCCATATCTTGCACAATCTTTCCATATCTTCAAATGTCAATACTTTAGCTTGAAGATCTATACAAGATATTTCACAAATCTTTCTAAGATTATGTTCATGATGCATGCCATGATGTCATCCTAAATGTTTCTAATTTAACAAATAAAAATGTAAATGTATATATGTATGTAATGTTATTCCTATTAATCTTGTAATGTGTAAATGTGTTTTAAAAGACTTATCACTATAAATATAAAAGACTTAATCTTATATTTATGCTTTGCTTAAAGATAAACTTTGTAATTGTCATTAACAAAATTTAGCAAAGATCGTAAAATATAAATAACGTTTTTAGGACGATATTTGTATTAACATAAACTTTTAGTATTGACTTCCAGATTATATTTTGAAGTTTACTTGAATTTAGTGTTATTGGTTTTAACCGAAACCAAACTGAATTCTAATTTGGTGTATGGTTTAGTTTTATCTATTTTATAATTGGTTTGGTTTGGTTTTGGTTTTGATTGTAAAAATTTTTAAACCGATGAGCCCGAACCATACAACCCACAAACCCGAAAACCGAACCGATGAACACCCCTAAAAGACACATTTAAGATGTTTTCAAATGGTTAATCTTCTTGCAAATATGTGTGAAATTCAAAATTTGTATGGATGTAGCATATCTCATGTTTTAATGCATTTTGAAATTGTCTTGCATTGCTCCTGTCCTGATCTATATATATATATAATAAACAAAGGTTTTTTTGAAATATTTGACAGCTCATTAAAGCCACGTGGACACTTTGCCACGTCAAAAAAGCCAGCTCATTTATTCCACGTCTGCACAAGTTCAGTTTTGACAGCCCGTTTTATCACATTGTTTCTCTGTCATCATTAAATGGCACCTATGGATCAAAAATACCTATTACATCTAATTTTTAATCTTTAAATTTTAAGGTTTCTTCATCTCAAAAATGTATAAGGTATGTAATGCTTTTATAATTTGTGTTTGATTGTTTCTGTTAACCGTATTCTTCAACAGCTCATAACTTTGGATCGGATTCATGCTATTGATAGATTTAGGGTTCTAATTTAGGGTTTTATTTGATGAATTGTAATTTCAAAATCCAATATTAGGGTGTTAATTGATATGTCGTTCATTCGATTTCAAATATCAAAAATTGTTAATTAAATGGATTGTGGCTTTTTTGAGTTTTTTCAAACTGATTTTAGGGTTCTAATTTAGGTTGCTTCCACACATTATCTATCAAATTCTTACCTCAACTTCTTAAATTGCTTCTACAAATTGAATATGAAATTTTGTGCGGGTTTTATTGATATATTGTGTTTTTTCTTTCATAACATAATGATTAATGTTTTTTTGTCTTTGAATGCAGGCATGTGTAGTACCAAAGATGTTTAGTTTTTGATATATAAAGATGTGGCAATCGTAGTATAACTATATGCTAGCTATTCCTCTTCCAGGTTACCATCATTTACCTTGTGCGCAATTTTTCTTACAACATGTTGTGTACTTATAGTGGGTTTAATTATATTTTTAACTTATAAATATCAAATATTATATGTTTCGTGAGATTGAAAGCTTATTATTAAGTATGATACTTGAAATTTGATATAGTATATATGTTAAAACGTAGGGTGCAGATATATAACATGCTGATTTGGAGCTAATCATAAACCTTCAGTTACCTTGGCTTATTTATGTGACTCATGATTTGTTGTTATTATACAATGTCGAGGCCAAGCATTTGACGAAAGAAATAAATACAGTGTTTCTAAAACAATGCTTATGATGTCCTCTTAAAAGAACCAATGACTATGTTGTGAAACACTCGGTCGAAATAAAGACCAGGAAATGAACTAATATTGTGGATGTTTAAACCAGAATGAAACTTATTTAATGGTACATACGTTTGTTAAAGCGGTGAATATGAACAAATTACTATGCTACTGGTTCATGAATTGTTCGACGCGGGTCTAACGAGATGCATGTCGACTAACCCACCCACTTTTAATATTAAATATGTTCTTAAAGCAACTTAATATTTGAAAAAACATGTTCATGTCACTTCTTAATAACTAAAGTTCCTTCTTTTGAAATTTGAATACCTTTTAGTCCACATGGCATAAAGGGCACATCAATAAGTTATAATTGAATTATTTGTTTATGGATCCTGTTAATATCGTTCTTACCTGTCACTCGGTAATTTATGGTTTTGTTTCATTGATGTGTTTCTTGTGTGCCTAACTATATTTTTCTAATCACGATGTTACTTGTAGGATGTGATCCTCTTGAGAAGGTTGCAATAATGGGGATCGAGTGGAGTTATTAATATAATGTGTAGGCCATGCCTAAGAAGTACGTCAATTTCGACCCCCTTACTATTAATTAGTCGAATGGGACAACTTGAATTATCAATTATATCTAACTGGTCAAAAGAACATAATAATGTAAAAAAAAAAAAAAAAAAAATAAATTAAAAAAAAAAAAGTTTCGGCATGTTTAGAAATGTCAAAATGCGATTTAAGGTTTAAAAAATTCTGGATAACAAGCTATTTGGATAATGTTACAAGCTGATGGAAATGCACCTTGGTGGACATGAGCCGATCCATTTAACCATTTGCTTTATGCTTAAATTTTTACTCCGTATTTGACACTTCTGTTAATTTTACAACTCTTTTAAAATGCAATCCCAAACACCAACTAATTATGTTTTTAAGTTACTGTCTGGGTATACAAACACTATTAAGTATAGTGTAGCTACTTTGCTATTGTTTGGGTACAATCATAATGATCAATATGGCTTAAATTGGATTCACTTATTTGAGTATAAGAGGCCTTATGTATTAAATAATACACCTTCACTGCTTCACATATGGAACTCATTTTAACCCTTTTATTATTTAGTTTCATTAGTAGCCTATAATTTGCTTTATATGCAATAGTCTATAGTTTGTCTACGAACACTCAAATTTTACAACTGTTTCTAATGTGATGAAATTGTTAATACTTGATAGATACTCGAAAAATGTACTGCACACTCTGAAACAACTGTCGACTCTTACGCGTGATGGCAAAGGGTCTCTCTAGGTATTTAAAATGAAATGCACAAAACTCCTCCACATCACTAAATATAGGTCCTACAAATGATCATGACGTATCGAACCTAGCTACTACACTTTTTGTGGGTACTGCACATTATCTCTTCAATTTTTATAATTCACAATCATTCAATTTAAACTTAGGGATTTGGATAGTAATTTGTTCAATTTACAGATCCTATACTATCATATATGAAGCTTCCGTCATCTCAATTCGTATAAGGTATGTTAACTTGACATTTTTTATTTTTACGTTTGTGTTAATTGGGTTGTAATTTATATGTTTAGGGTTCTAATTGATATGCTATTGATTCATTTGTTAATCGGTTTCTTATCTATAATCCTAATTTTTTATGCATATTTGGTTACCAACTGATATCTTTGCTTAATGTTTGTCTGAATGGGATTCATCAAATTCTAATTCTAAATGTCAATGTAAATTTAAGGTTCTAATTGATACGTCTACTTCTCAATTTTTGTTTATATGTATGACTGTATGTGGTTGCCTTCGATTTTGTCACATCTGAAATGAGAATCAAAGTCTGAGTGATCATGTTGGTTTCAAGCGTTGATGTATTTCTTTGTAATTTTCACTTAGTCATGCCTTTTATTTTGGTTTATATAATATATGTTGCCGTTTGCAAAAAAAAAGAATAAGAATAAGTAAAATAAAAAGTTGTTTTCAAGATTCATGGTGAGCTTTTGATTGAATCGGACGTCTTTTGACTCTAAAGGGGTTTGTGGCTGTTTGAGTTTGCGTATTTAAACAATATTTGCTTTATTGTGTTTGGGTGTTGATAAATATGCTCAAAACTGATTTCAATACACGATTTGATATTGCTTACTTCAAACTAAATTATCTTTGCTCATTTCTATTTAATTATTGTGTGTTCATGATAATGAGTATGCAATGGTATTTCTTCTTTTTATGTTTGACATTTTCATAAAGGTCTTTAGAAATCAAGATTTTCACATTAACATCCTTTACAATTCAAACACATCATATGCGTTTTTTTTCCTGTATTCAATTAAATAGCTCAAAATTGTTATGGATTCAACTATTTTCATAGCTAGATGTTATTCAATCGTTGGTAGGATTGTTTCCTAGCTACCAATGTACTTACACGTGTATAACATTGTTTTTATCAAATTCCTTATATTTACTCACATGTATATAAGACTATTAGGTATCATGACTAACTTCAAGCTCTTCATTCGGGCCCCACGGGTGCCACGTCACCATGACATACCACAACTAACAACCCCCTTACCATAACATTATCACAACTTACTCATTTGTGCCCCACCATTATCTATTTTTATTTCTTTTATTCAAATACCCAAATAAACTAAATTCATTTCATAAAATTAAAAATACATTACAACAAATTTAAGCACAAACTAAACACAAACTTACCATACGAAAAAAAAACAATACGGGAATTAAAATAACGATACAACGAATATTAAGAAACTAATTATTAAAGAAACTAATCGTGTTGTTGTTGTTGCTGTTGTTGCTGAAATTCCTCCCATTGATTTACTTGCCAAACATGATCGATAAGATTTCGTTGAAGCGCTGCGTGTACGCGTTTATCGCGTAGTTCTTTCCCCTTCTTTCGTTGCACTTCACATCGCTCAATCCACGACCGTTGTAAATTTATTCGCGGACAAATATACATTTTACTAACTTCGGATATCGAAAATTGTTGATCTTTCAAAACCATGTTATGCAATATGATGCACGTGTACATGATTCTCCGTAGCTTGGACACAACAAATGAACGCGCTGGTTGGGCAATAATATGCCAACGTCCTTGGAGGACACCAAAAGCTCTTTCGATATCTTTTCGAGCACTTTCTTGTTTCGCTTTAAATACAGAATTTTTTTGGATATGGGCAACCGTGAATGATTTGACAAAAGATGACCACTCCGGGTAAATTCCGTCAGCTAGATAATACCCTTTTTTAAATGTACGCCCGTTTACTTCAAATGGAACCTCAGGGGCGATGTCATCAAGCAGGTCGTCGAATAACGGAGAATTATTCAAAACGGTAAGATCGTTATTCGCACCCGCCACCCCAAAAAATGCATGCCAAATCCACAAATCGTATGAAGCGACGGCTTCAAGCATTATAGTTGGATATTTTTTATCACCTCTATGAAATTAGCCTTGCTATTCTTTTGGACAATTTTTCCATTCCCAGTGCATACAATCGATGCTTCCCAACATTCCCGGTAACTTATGAACCACGTTATGTGCGTGGTACAAGTTACGAATGTCATTCTCGTCTGGTTTTCTTTAAAACTCATGTGTATACAACTGGATTATGCACATAGTAAAATTATCTAAACCATCCCGTGCACAATGTTCTCCCATTTGTAAATACTCATCAAATGCATCAGCTGTTACGCCGTACGCCAATTGGCGTAGGGCGCTTTTGCATTTCATAATGACACTGAAACTCATTACACCACAAGCATCGGGTTGGACTCTAAAGAAATCAAAATGCTTAGGAAGATAATCATGAGTTTCGATATACGTTTCAATACCTTGAACTATTTCTAAAAATAGTTTACGGCTTATACGATAGCGACGCCTAAAATATTCCTCCGTATATTTTGGGTTGTTACCAAAATAATCCCGCATTAGACGTGCTTCAGCAATTTCACATTCCCGGGGAATGTATGTCCGTTTGCTACTTCCGGCTTCTTGTTGCTGTAACAATTGCTCGTTCTCGTATTCTTGAATAAGCATATCGATCTCTGCAAGCTCTTCAAGATCATCCTCGCCGGAATGAGATGTGTCACTCATGTTTTTTGGTTATTGTTGTAGAGATTTTACTTCAAATATATGTGTGTATGTATGTTTTTTGGCTACTCATTTTGTAAATGATGTAATCTTTATTTATAATCAAAATATTCAAACGGACGAAAATTAATTTTAAACGTTACACAACGAATACATTGCAACGTCTTCTGACAATTCGTACAAGTGATAGCTTCGTTGTGCAGACGATGAACCATTGGACGGCGAGGGAGGGCGAGCTTGGCAGGTATCACGGCGAGGGACGGCGAGCCCTCCACGTGTACACGGCGAGCTACAACAACCTCCACACCGGGTGCTCTTAAACTTCTGTTTCAATCTTTTCTGTACATTTTCCTGATTTATATTTCAATTAAACTGGCATTTTACACATTTCACAGTTACATGATTCGTACTTAGCGCAAGGGGCATAGTGGCACCATAGTGATGAGGTGGGCAGGTGACCTATAGGACAAGAACGAATTGAGCCACCACACCCTGTGCTCTTAAAACTTCTGACGTTTAAATTGGATTTTATTTTGTTCATATTGGCTCAGTTTTTCAAATTAACAAGGTTAGGAACGAGTCTCTAAAGGTATGAACTTCAGCCATGTTAACTTACATCTCTTGATAACTATTTGTATCTTTGTTAAATTAACATGTTCCTAAGTGTTTTGCCATTAGTAGAAATATTGGGATGGGGTTTACTTCTATGTATTTGACCTTAGATTGTATGGCTAACTATATTTTTCTAATCACGATGTTTCTTGTAGGCTGTTTGATCCTCTTGACAAAGGTTGCAATGACGAGGATCGATTGGAGTTATTAATATAATGTGTAGGCCATGCCTAAGAAGTACGTCCATTTTGATCCCCTTACTATTAATTAGTCGAATGGGACAACTTGGATTATCAGTTATCTCTAACTGCGATTAAAGGTTTAAAAAAATTCGGGCTGTTTGGAAATTAGCATTTATTTTTCTAGATGTTTCAATTCTTTTTTAACTTTTTATAAGCCACCCGTGATTTATCACAGGTTTATAGGCTAGTACACTATAAAGCTTTTTCATACTTCGCATAGTGAAATTTAAAATGTTTATTTAGTGTCTTTCAACAATTTCCTTTCAAAAATTTTAAAATGTAATTTGTGTCGGATGTATTAATAAATGGGACTATGGTCGTAAAGCTTTAAAAATATGCTCTTAAAAGTCGTATGAACAATGACACGTTAAAATTTCATGTGACATTTAATTTATAAACCCATGAACTGATAAAGATGGTTGTCTAATTAAGGTCTCAAAAGAGGCAAAGATTTGAAGCTCAAATATCTTGGGATGGTCAAAAGAGTTAGAAATGACCATGACCAGATCGGTGTACCTCATAGCCGAGAAAAGCACAGACTTTCTCCACGTATCCCAAAGGGGATCCGATATAAGAAACTGAGAGTTTCATACCAAACAAAATGGACTGAACTTCAAAAGCCATAAATAACACGCACCAATTGAGAGTTTGAGACTACTATCGAACATTGCAATTCTCCGTAGGTTATACATTGTTCTTGATCAAAATTTTATAAACTACATACCTTAGATAAATCTTATGGAGTTAAGCTCACAGACAGGCTTGGGTCATATCTATCATGTAAAACTCTGCCGTAGTTCGAGCAACAAAATCACAAAAACTTTAACTGGAGTTCGAAAACTAGAAAAACATTAAACTAAAACAATAAATTAAAACAAATAACTAAATTCATGAAGACATTTGACAGAAATCTTCAAGCAACAACAAAAGCAAAACAACCATCAAAGGTCGTTTGCCAACAACAGCGCTATCTTTGACAAGATTTGTTTTTCAAATTATGTTGACGAAAGCAATATTCATGGCGGACCAAATACAAGACATAACCAATAGACGTATTAAGAGAAGATTTGTTTTGTTTTTTTATTTATAATAATAAATGGTATCACTTCTAGCAATAAAAGAAAGTAAGAGAAATTTTATTCTTTAAGTAACGTAAGGCTTTAGTGGGAAACAAATATTTACTATCTATAAATGGTGTATGTGTCCGGACGTTATGCTCGTCCGGACCATGCTCCGGTGTCCGAACACCAAGGATCGTCCGGACTGTCTTGGACCTTTAGATGTACATACAGAACAGACCGCCGCCGTCTACAGTAAACTGTCTCATCTGCCACTGACATCCCAGATTTCCCGGGATTGTGTCTCCCACGTGGCCTGACACCTACTTTATAGGTCAGACATAGGTCAACTCGCGTGGTCCCAAGGTGAACAGGTACAGTAAGTGTGGGTAGTATAAATACCCACACCTCATTTATGATATGCATTCAATTTTCACACCTACTATCATTACTTCGATACCACTGTTCTTGTTGGCCCGATACTTACTCTCACACCGGAGGTTGGTCCTGGGATTGAACCCGGGGCGAGCCTGACGCGTGTTCTTCTTGTGTAGGAACGAACGATGTCCGTAGGATCCCATCCGAAGGACGAAGCTTAGAAGTGGGACCTATCCGCAAGGTTTTACTTCAACAAATTGGCGCCATCCGTGGGACCCGCTATTCAATCTACTAGAGCATTGACATGGCTGGTCCTTCCTTCACTCCTCTTCGCTTCGGAGACGGAAGTATCGAAACAAACAATAACAACCGATACGAAACTGATAATATCTTAGACCCGAACGAGGCCGACAATATTCCTCAACCACTCGCCGGCAACAGATACGAAACCGATAATGTCCAGAACCTAAATGAAACCGACAGCACCCTTCTGCCCAACAACAACCGGGACGAAACAGGTAACATCCGAAATTCGAATGAAGGCCCGGGCGAAGAGTCCGCCGATCTTCGAGAAATGATTACGGCCCATGTGGCATCACTGACGGAGCTCATCAAAAAGCACAACAGGTTGAATGCAAGCGCTCTTAAGCCGATACGGTTAAACTTTGAAGACGAAGAGAATGCAAGTCATGTAAAGGACAAGAGGAAGGATGATGATCTGCATAAGCCCTTTAAGGAAACGTCGAGATCACCATTCACCCGTCGCATTGTGGAATTCTCCGGGCCGAGTCACACCATGCCATTGAACATGAGGTTTTATGATGGCTCGACGGACCCGAACGACCATCTCACCAGATTCACAGGAGCCGCGAACCAGGGAGAATGGCCGATGCCCGTATGGTGCCGCATGTTTCAACAAACATTGGACGGGGCCGCAGGCGGATGGTTCGAAAGGTTAGAGCCCGGAAGTATTGATAGTTGGAACGAGCTAAGGGAACAGTTCTCCACGAGGTTTTCACTCAGGAAGAAGTGCATAAAAAACCCCACAGAGATCCCAAAGATCATTCGCCGGGCTCATGAGTCTCTTCCGGAATTCAAGGAGAGATGGACAGATGAGGCAAGCTATATAAGCGGTGTACCAGAGATTATGAGAATTTCGGCCTTCATGAGTGCACACAAATGCCCTGCTCTTGCCAAAAAATTCTCCGACAGGGTTCCGCATACGGTCACAGAAATGTTTACCAGGGTAGATGACTTCATAAGATCTGAAGAGGCATTCCGTAGTACAGAACTACCGAAAGGCGAGGGTTTCGACTCAAACAAGAAGGGAACCCAGGGTTTTAGAAACGACAGACCGCGAGTGGATCGTCGAAACGATTTCAAACAGAAAGACACATATCACCCCTACGCAGTACCACTCAGAAGCTACCCTCGCAATGATTTCCCCCGTAACGATCTCCCCCTCTTGGACTACCGCCGCAACGATCCTCCCAAACGACCCAATGGATTGTGGCCGTTAACTAAGCCCCCTAGGGAAATTCTCTCCACGGAGCACCATTTGAACTTACCCCTCCCTCGCCCAACCGGAGGCAGGGTAAGAAAAGAAAATTTAGACAAGTTCTGCGAGTACCACAGGGAAAAAGGACATATCACCGACGATTGTCATCAACTCAAGAAACAACTGATGTTTGCTTTAGAATCCGGAAAGCTGGACCACCTCATGAAGGATCTAAGACAACGCGAGATGGAGAGAGACAAAGACCAACAAAGGAAGAATGATAACGGAAAAGCCAAAGTGATCAATCTGATAGAAAGCTCGGTTGACGATCGGGAACCGAGGTTTAGAGACGGAAATAAGAAATGGATGAACGCACCAATAACCTTCCCTCCATGTGCATTCGGAAGGCTATCATACGAACCCCTTGTTGTGAAAGGCGGTATCAAGGGAAGTCTGGTCGAGAAGATACTGGTGGATGGTGGGTCCTCGGTAAACGTCGTATACGAACATTGCTTTAACAAACTGAACACCGGAACAAAGGCTAGGATCAAGGCAACCCACACCACCCTGACGGGTTTCTCAGGAGAAGGGAATAAGCCGAGGGGTAAAGTTGCTTTAAAGGTAATTTTGGGCAGCCGTGGAAAGTACAGGAAACTGTTTATAAAATTTTACGTCGTACAGTCTCCGTCACCATACGATATGATATTGGGGAGAGCTGGTCTCGGGGAACTCCGAGCTATCGCTTCGATCAGCCACAACATGTTGAAGTTCCCCACCCCGAAAGGGATCGCAACTTTAACTACACAGCTGACTGACAAGTCCGAATGCCAAGTTTTTAAGAAAAATCGACTAGAAGCACCCTCCGAGGAAGATAATACTCTCAGCTTGAAGACGAACGGGACATCGGAAGAATCAAACAAGGAAGCTTTGACTCCAAAACCTTCGCAGTAAAGGCTTTGGCTTCAAAACCTCATTCAAAAAAAAAAAAAAAAAACACAACACCGGACGACGGAGACGATACCGTAATGAATGTATGATGAAGTTTAATTTTGGAATTGTCTTTTGTGGAAAATGTAAGCTAACATTCTAAGTATCTGTAATAATTTATGACCTTCTCCGTTTCCCGGAAATATTGTATTACAGTGATAAAATGTCAGGTGCCATGTCACTCCGGATAGTAAATTCTCCGGATTATTCATTCATCGGATTGTGGAAAACACTCCCTCCCTCGTGAGTGGATCGTGAAATTACTCCGGATTATTCATTCATCGGATTGTGGAAAACACTCCCTCCCTCGTGAGTGGATCGTGAAATCACTCCGGATTATTCATTCATCGGATTGTGGAAAACACTCCCTCCCTCGTGAGTGGATCGTGAAATCACTCCGGATTATTCATTCATCGGATTGTGGAAAACACACCCTCCCTCGTGAGTGGATCGTGAAATCACTCCGGATTATTCATTCATCGGATTGTGGAAAACACTCCCTCCCTCGTGAGTGGATCGTGAAATCACTCCGGATTATTCATTCATCGGATTGTGGAAAACACTCCCTCCCTCGTGAGTGGATCGTGAAATCACTCCGGATTATTCATTCATCGGATTGTCGAAAACACTCCCTCCCTCGTGAGTGGATCGTGAAATCACTCCGGATTATTCATTCATCGGATTGTGGAAAACACTCCCTCCCTCGTGAGTGGATCGTGAAATCACTCCGGATTATTCATTCATCGGATTGTGGAAAACACTCCCTCCCTCGTGAGTGGATCGTGAAATCACTCCGGATTATTCATTCATCGGATTGTGAAAACACTCCCTCCCTCGTGAGTGGATCGTGAAATCACTCCGGATTATTCATTCATCGGATTGTGGAAAACACTCCCTCCCTCGTGAGTGGATCGTGAAATCACTCCGGATTATTCATTCATCGGATTGTGGAAAACACTCCCTCCCTCGACAGTGGATCGTGAAAACAGTCCGGATTATTCATTCATCGGATTGTGGAAAACACTCCCTCCCTCGTGAGTGGATCGTGAAATCACTCCGGAATATAAATTCTTCGAATTGTGGAAAACATTTTCCCCTCAGGAACGGACCGTCAAATCGCTTCACCCGACAAACACAGCGGATTATACAAAAAAAAAAACTAGAATAAAGATGATAAACAAAAGAGATGTGTCACACTACGGTTCACAACACGAATCGTCAAGTCAATTTATAACGAATAATCAGGCAACTCAAATTGCGGATCCAAAAGTAAAAAAGGAGGCAGAACATTAGTCGCGAACAACTGTTTATAACGACCTTCTTCACGCCAGAATAAGTACCGGTATGCTGGAACGCCGGGACTCCAACCACACTCGAAAAATAAAAAAAAATGTATATATCTATTCAGAAGCCTGTTTCAACGAAAGTAGAGCAAGGCCACCAACCTTCCAAAAAAAAAAGGGGATACCGTACGACGTCCCAAACACTCCAAACGGGACAAGCCAACTTAAACAACACCTCGTTATCAACAACACATATAAGCGGGATATTTATACAAACAAATTAAGTAAAAATTATTCCAACAAGTATAAGAACAACGTCTTCAAGCCATCACAAGTAAGTTATTACACGGCACTTATCCACAACAAGTATCATCGTTACATTCATCCGAAACAAAAACAAAGAAAGTAACCACTAGCCTTCACCCGCAACGTTCTCAGCAACAGAGGAACCTTCACCTGGATTGTGCTTGGCCCCGGAAGACTCTCCGACCTTTTTAGCTGGTGCGGCTGTCACAGGTTTCGACTTAGGAGCACCAGCAGTGGGCAACAGATTCATGAGGTCACTCAACGGCATCCGGTACGAATCGGCAAGCTTCTGAATATACGGATACTGGGCATCAAACAACTTTACATACTCCGCTTTCCAGATACGGGGGGCCTCCATGTTAAGCTTATCAAACTTACCCAGAAGTCGCTCGTGATCGTCTTTCTTACGCTCATAGGCAAGACCATCCAGGAAACCTGCGGTGTAGGCCAAACCATAAACCCATCCCATCTTTTCCTTGTACTCAGAGCTGCAAAACAAACGTTGACAAGCAGTCGGAAGGAGATCCTTCACGACATTTTGACGCTCCATCTCTAACCTCCCGACCTCAGCAAGCAAATCCCTATTCGCCCCTCAACCTTCCCTAAAGCCTCATTCTTTTTCGCCATCTCCTGCTCCAACCTTTTAACACCCTCAACATGAGATTCAGCTGTTCTTTTCCAATCATCCCTTTCTTTCTCCATCCCAGCCAGCCGAACTGCTAGTTCCTCCTCTCGCTTCGACATACCAGCTCTCACATCAGCCAATTCTTGCTTGAGGACATCAAACTCTTCAACCAACCGCACATATCTGCCATGCTCCGCACCATGCTCCACCACGCTATCCTTATATGTCCTGTCCAGCTCCCTGTGCTCTCCGAGCAATTGGTTGAAGCGACGAAGTAGCTCGGCCTGCATCGCAATCCCACCCCCGGCCTGTTCATACGACCGATGAACCAGCTGACTATCGGTCAACCCTTCTATCGCAACCTTCTCAGCCGGAGGTGTAAGATGTGCCAGCAACTCCAGACAAGCCCTGTAAGAGTCCAAGCGGACATGATTGGGAAGAGACCAGCCGGGGGCAAAAATTTCTCCCTCAAAAGAGCCTTCATCTGAGACAATGTCAGAAGTCACTCAACAAAAACAAGGACATAACGAGTCAATATAGCAAGACGAGTTCGCTTTACCTTCTCCGGGTGATGGATGCACCGTAGAAGGTGGCGGGGAATGCATGGAATGATCCGAATGATCTGTAAAATCAACGGGAAGACATAAAACACAGCACATATATACAAAAAAGGAAGAGGTACCAAAGCATATCCCTTACCATCGGAAGATGGTGGCTCTTCCATATGAGTATCCTGAGCCAGTTGACCTTCAAGATTAGTCTCAGCAGTGTGCTCATGCTCGTTCCCTTCACCCACAACCTGCTCCTCCGGTCCTCCTCCTTCCCCCTGATTCAACGCAACATTGGCAACGACTTGCGGTTCAATACGACGAAGGGGAGAGGCATCGATAGTTCGGTTAGATTGCTCGTCATCTTTCCGTTTGGTTTTCTTCTTCTTACGAGAAGTAGTAGTTTCTGATGGCCCCTCGGCGTTCCTTCTCTTCTCCTCGGCTTCCATCTTTTTTCTCTCCTTCTCCTCTCTAGCAGCTAACACGTTCAAATCCGCTTTCTCAACCACCTTCTGTATAGGAGTGGTCTTGGGCACGACACTCCCTGCTACCAAAGGCTCGGTGGTTTTCATCGGTCTCTCACTCCCCTCCTCAAGAGGATCTCCCCTACCAACATCCACGTCAACCTCCACTGGAAGCTCCAGATACTCTGTCATGGAAAGAACTACAAAAACAAAAAAACAACTTAAGGTCAAACCAATAAACAAGCAAATCCTGCGAATGACGGCTAAAGAAATCTGTTTTACCATGCCCATCGGCATCCTTTAAAACGCCCTTGTACCCGGGGTACTCGAAAACTCTACTAAGCCCCACCATCCATAAGATAGCATCCGAAGGCTTCCTCAAGAAGATAACCTTCTCCGCAACTTTCTCAGCGTCCCGCTCAGAGTAAACCACAGGAAAATCATCGGTGACTTTAGAGTCCCTATGCCTCCACGGCATACCATGCGGTATCGCCCTCCGATCTATCAAAAAGAAATGACCCTTCCAATTCTTTAGCCCGGTCAACACTTCCTTAAAACATTTTAAGGCTTTCGTTCCCGCCCGGCTTTCAAAAGAAAACCAATGCCCCTGCTTGCACAACCTATAAAAAACCCTGAAGAGGGGAACAGTCGGCACCACGTTCAGACTATAGCATCGGATCTCAAACATAGTGACCCTATTAAATCCTATCGGAACCACTTGAGAAAAATGTACACGAAAATATCCTATCACCGCTAGCAAAAAAGTAGAGAAAGGAATCCTGACACCTCCCGTCCTCAGTTGCTGAACATAAACACCAATCTTATTCTCCGGCAACATGTCCATGGTCATACCCAGCGGAGGAAGCACCGGATGCAAATCCAAAGGAATTCCGAACTCCCCAACCACCCAGTCCAGCTCACCTTGCGTCAACTTAGAAGTATGTACATGCATGTCAAACTTAGGTGCTACCCTGCTAGGTTGAGGCCCAAGTCTACTTACCAATGGGAAGTCCCTCTGTTCACTCATCTCAGTGGTCATATCTAAAAGGATGCCGATGGAACAAGTGCTAAAGATAATTACAAAAGAGTAAGGTAACGCACCTCTCGGACTTCTCAACGGTTGAGCAAATTGTGCAAAATATACAAACACCGGCGATGAGGTAAGTAAACACACAGTTAACAGAAAAGCTCTTATAAGAGCCAAACCTATATATATAGGGAAAGACATAAAGACAATCGAAAGGTGCCAAGTCAGCCTGTCACTTGCTGACGTGGCAAAATATGGAACGTTAGATACCCACGGTCAGCATACGCGTGGCATGCCGATATTTCACTAGAAAGAGAACTGCTTTGCTCGGCCCATGGGCCTGCAATTAAATTAGCCCATCAAGATGAGACGAATCTTTTAAACTCCGACCCGACACCTACATAGTTCATACATAGGGTCTGCTCGGACGCAGTATATAATTGAAATAGGGACGAGGACGCAAAAAAAAAAAAAAAAAAAAAAAAAAAAAAAAAAAAAAAAAAAAACACATTCGTCAAAGTATTACATTACTAGTCTCCTACTAGTAATACAATACTGGGGGGGACATGTTGGTGTATGTGTCCGGACGAGATCCGGACGGCTTGACCGAACCAGGATGTGCCAAAATGCATGAAGGTGTTAATAAAGTATTGCACTATCGATCTTCAACCGATACTACAATACTGGGGGGGACATGTTGGTGTATGTGTCCGGACGTTATGCTCGTCCGGACCATGCTCCGGTGTCCGAACACCAAGGATCGTCCGGACTGTCTTGGACCTTTAGATGTACATACAGAACAGACCGCCGCCGTCTACAGTAAACTGTCTCATCTGCCACTGACATCCCAGATTTCCCGGGATTGTGTCTCCCACGTGGCCTGACACCTACTTTATAGGTCAGACATAGGTCAACTCGCGTGGTCCCAAGGTGAACAGGTACAGTAAGTGTGGGTAGTATAAATACCCACACCTCATTTATGATATGCATTCAATTTTGACACCTACTATCATTACTTCGATACCACTGTTCTTGTTGGCCCGATACTTACTCTCACACCGGAGGTTGGTCCTGGGATTGAACCCGGGGCGAGCCTGACGCGTGTTCTTCTTGTGTAGGAACGAACGATGTCCGTAGGATCCCATCCGAAGGACGAAGCTTAGAAGTGGGACCTATCCGCAAGGTTTTACTTCAACAAATATTTACTATCTATAAATAGTGAATGATATATCTTGAAAATTTAAAAGGTTAAAATTTATTAATGTGGGTAGACTATTATCTATTTATTATAAATGGTAACAACATCTGACACTAAATTAATATTTTAAATATTATTTAATTTTTAAAATATTATCATTGTTTCTTTATAATCCATAACCTTTTTTCTATCGATAACTATAAATTGAACCTGTAAGTTTTGCATTAATGGTCAAACTAGAATCACGATTTCGCAAGTATAATTATTTGCCTCTATAAACTGTCGCTTTGCGCAAGTATTCGTCTAGTATTTATAAAAGAACAATCAACGAACGAGGAATCTTTTATTCTACGTGAAAGAAAAGCAAAAAAGACTTTCAAAGGAATTTTTTTTTTTTTTTTGTAAAGGGTTTATACCTGGTGAATATGACTTTGGAAGGAAAATTGGTGCCATGTTTGATGGTCAACAATGGCAGCTAGGTGCAAACAACCTTAAAGTGGTTACGCCAACCTCATAAAAATTGAACGCTTTACTCGGTTTGAATATGTGTGACGATGGGTTCAAACCCCGTAGATTACTCGGCTAAAAGATCGGCAACCATCTTTAAAAAAATTGTTTTGTACTTCTTTCATGAAGAATGAGTAATAAGTAAATTTAACAAGGAGAAATAAAATGCAGAAATATTTTTAAAGGTTTTTCTTATTGTAGAATGTAGAGTCAGGAAAGTTTTAATTAACTCTAAGAGCATTGGGTCATAGCATGGGTCCATATCAGTTTCCAGGAACATGGCTATCATTTTGTAAGTCATCAATTTTAATTTCTACTTGATCTATATATATCGATGACTATGTTCATTGCTAGTGGCAATGCCATGGAGTCCCTACGCGCAACCTCATCCAGCGTGCAATGGTCAAAACTATGCCATGAATTCGAGTTTTCTGAAATTTTGTTAGCAACACAAAACTTTGACGAATCATTAGTAATTGGGCAGGGAGGATTTGAAAAGTTTACAGAGGTAACATAAAAAATGGATCAAGTATTCAAGTCTTGTTGTTGCTGCCGTTAAACGGTTAGATCCCGTGTCGAATCAATGAGCAACTGAGTTTTGGGCTGAAGTTGAGATGCTTTCAAAGTTGTGGCACTGTAATCTTGTCTCTTTATTTGGTTATTGTAAGCATGAAGAAGAGATGATTCTTGTGTATGAATATATGGCCAATGGAACACTTGAAGATCATCTCCATAAACTTCGTACCCCTCTTTCTTGGCTTTAGCGACTCAAGATTTGTATAAGTGCTGCTCGGGGGCTAGACTACCTTCACACTGGTGCCGGGATTGAATTTGGTGTTATACATCACGACGTCAAGAGCTCTAATATTTTATTACATGAGAGTTGGGCAGCTAAAATTTCAGATTTCGGGTTATCTAAGATAGGCCCAACAAATCAGCCATCGGCATATGTCAACACACTTGTTAAAGGAATTTTTGGGTATTTACCGTATTTGGATCCAAACTATTTCACAACTGGAAGGTTGACAAGGAAGTCTGATGTGTATGCGTTTGGGGTGGTGTTATTTGAAGTGTTGTGTCAGAAGCGTGCAGTTGATAGAACGTTCAATGAGGATCAATGGGGTTTAGTGACATGGGTGCAAGACGCTATCAATGAAGAAAATTTAAAGTGTATAATTGATTCAGATATAAGCAATCAAATATCCTCAAAATGCTTGAAGGAGTTTGTTCAAATTGCGGAGGGATGTTTGCATAGCCATCCAAAGCATCACCCAACCATGGCTGAGGTTGTGGTTAGTCTTAATTTTGTACTGACCTTACAAGAGAAAACGATAGTTCGTTGCAACCTGCAGGCAGAACAATATCACGTAGAATGGTTGAAAAATTTCTGTTTGCCTCTAAGGGAGAAAGCTCTGGTATTTTATCTTGTTAGCCTTTTTAATGTTGTTAGTACAAATGTTATTATTTATGATTAAGACTTTAGTTAATATGTAATTCGTATGTATATTTAGTGTTTGGGTCAGTATGTAAAGTCTGCAATATGGGTCCATATCTGTTAACCCAATAGGCCCATTCGCAGCAGTTAGGGTAGTTATAAGGAACGGTTACATCACAAACCATCACAACGTTTGGATGAACCAGTGTGTCGTTTAGGAAGCAACGCTTCATGTAGTATATATAGGTCTAGGATTCTGTAAATCAAAGTTAACCCTATTCATTATATATCAGATATCAAAGGGTTCACCCCATTCTTTTGTTTTCTCTATTTTTCCTTGAATGACGTATGTGATGTTGTTAGATCATTCGATCCTGGATATTGAGATTAAAGACCTGTTAATAATTGGTATCAGAGAGAGGGATCAAACAACATCTGCCATGGATGCTGAATCGAAGAAAAAAGAATAATACAGATTCAAGAGAGAAGAACAGAAGAAAGAAGAGAAGAATAACTTGGTTCAGGGAATCAAGTTCAATAAGCGATTCAGGGAATCGTTTTAGAGAAGAAAACCAAAAGGTTCAGGGAACCAGAGACAGAGAAGAAGTACTAACGATTCAGGGAATCGTTCCAGAAAAGCAGAGACAAATTGATTCAGGGAATCAATTAAGAAAAACAACGATTCAGGGAATCGTTTCAGAGAAAGAGAAAGAAGAGGTTGATGGTACTAACGTAAAAGATCCAAAGAATGGTTGATAGTGCTATTGTAAAAGATCCAAAGAGACCGATTGATTCAGGGAATCAATCAAGAGAAGAGAAGAAACCGTGCGCATACCGGTTAATCAAGAAGAGAGAAAGATAGTGAAGAGATTGATTCAGGGAATCAATCAAGACCGATCAGAGAAGATCAAGAGATTCAGAAAAGTCGAATAGAAAGAATAGAGAAGAGATAGATTACAGCATTGAACAAGAAGAACAACAAGTTTGGCGTTAGATTGGTTGATGATGAAGATGGACGACAACAGCCAAGGAAGCAACTCAGAAAGATGTGAAGAATTTGATACTAACACATTAGGGGGGAAATTGTTAGCCTTTTTAATGTTGTTAGTACAAATGTTATTGTTTATGATTAAGACTTTAGTTAATATGTAATTCGTATGTATATTTAGTGTTTGGGTCAGTATGTAAAGTCTGCAATATGGGTCCATATCTGTTAACCCAATAGGCCCATTCGCAGCAGTTAGGGTAGTTATAAGGAACGGTTACATCACAAACCATCACAACGTTTGGATGAACCAGTGTGTCGTTTAGGAAGCAACGCTTCATGTAGTATATATAGGTCTAGGATTCTGTAAATCAAAGTTAACCCCATTCATTATATATCAGATATCAAAGGGTTCACCCCATTCTTTTGTTTTCTCTATTTTTCCTTGAATGACGTATGTGATGTTGTTAGATCATTCGATCCTGGATATTGAGATTAAAGACCTGTTAATATATCTCCACTAAAATGTGTGCACTGATTCTATACATTTGTGTATGACCATCTTTAAATATGTGCCTATTAATGTATTTCAGCCAGCGGTGATCCAAAGATATCAAGTAATCACAATGATGTCAATAGAAGTGCTAGCAATATATTTCCGGATAATGGTTAACGGCCTGCAGATTTCAGAATTCTTAGTCTAAGTATGAAAGTATTTAAGTTTGCTGATCTAAAAAGAGCTACAGAAAGCTTCAGCCAGGATTCTCTCTTGGGTCAGGGAGCTTTTGGAATGTGTCCTTAGGCTGGATCAACGAGAAAATGTTTGCTCCTTCAAAACGTGGTGTTGGAATTTCTGTTGCTGTTAAAAGACGCAGGGCATTCAGTACTTGATGGCACGCTGAATGACTGGTAAGTATCAATATAGTTAGATCAACTTCAACTTATAATTAATTCAAGAAATTTAGATTTTAATGGAAAGCACGAGAACCAAAATTTAGGCGTCATTAAGTTAATTTATGGCTTGTATGATATGACGTTGACTTCGAAAGTGTACTAGCTCTCGCGGTCACGAAGCATGTAAGAATAGGAAGTAATACCTCAAGTTGCACAAAAAAAAGTGTGAATCACTATTACAAAACAGGGATTTCGTCACACATGCTGTTTTTCGAACGGTCACACAGTAACTTTTTTATGTGACTAAATGTACTAGAATAAAATAAACAGCCACACTTGATTCGACTTGTGTGACCATTTCGGAATTTCATTGTCACACATTTGAATATTTATGTGACTAGAGGTAACTGGTAAATTTTTTTTTGATTATTTAGTCACTTATAATTTGGGACATGTGACAGATACAAATAAGTTTGAAACATTAGTCACACTATATATATACATATATGACAAATATATGTCACAGAATTGAACTGTGTGACCAAAATCCATATATGGTCACATGAAGTAATTGTGTATGTGGTTAAATCATATACTCAAGTTTGTCACACATTATTTAAAAGTGACTAAATCATATAGTCAAGTTGGTAAGTAATATTTTACATGTGCGACACTTAGTTTTTCCCAAAAAAAATTTCCCTCTCAACTTTTCACAAGCCCGCCTAAATTTTCCCCCAAAATCGCCTAATTTTTTCCTCAAAATCAAATTGCTCTCCTTCCCAAATATTTCATTGACCATCCCAAATATCATTTACACCTAAACTATATCCGGTCTTCTTCTATCTCCTTAACACTCTCCTCATCATACTTATGTCTAGATCTGGTCTTCTTCTATTATGTTGCATCTTATGTACAGATCTGAAAAGGAGCCACCTTCAACACTTATGTGGACCTTCTTCTATTTGGCTCAGGTTTGGTTTAACAATTGTCGTGGAGGTTTGTATTATTTTTTCTAATAATTTTATGAAATGAAATATTTATATAATAACTTTTTCGATGTTTATGTTTCTGTTCTTAGGTACACGATGAGAATGAAATGGACCGAATTCTTGCAATTGATGGGATTGAACTCATTGGTATCAATAATCGTAACCTTGGTAAGAAAGTTTAAAGTTTTAGTACTTGTAAATCCCAACTTTACTAGTTTTTAACAAGTTAATGCCACATGTGCAAAAACGTTTGAGGTTGATATTAGTAATACAAAGAAGTTACTTGATGGTGAACATGGTGACAATATTAGACAAAAAAACATAATTGTAAGATGTGGTGTAACTTTTAGTTTTCTTATAGATGAAAGGAACAAAGACTTTGGCAAAAATGTGCTCACATAATTGCTGATCTTTCGCTTTTGATCTTTTGAACCTTTAGGTGGTTGGAGAGTCAGGATTATTCACCCCTGATGATGTTGCTTATGTCCAAGAAGCTGGTGTGAAAGCAGTAAGTAATTTGATTATGTATGCCCAAAGTTGTGCATCTTTTGGCGTAACCATAAGTATTTAGACGAGGAATGTGGGCTGGCTGGAATGGTTAAGCAATGGGTCAAAAGTCAAAACATCTGCATTTTTGTAGGGGGTTTCTGGGATTGCGTATTTTATGTTGCTTACTGCTTACAAAAATGAGATAAATAAGCAAAAATAAATAAATAAATAAATAAATAAATAAATAAACAGATCTAGCCAAACACTTAACTGCTTTTTTGCTTTTAACAAACCAGATACATTGAGCATCGTTTTCAATAAGTATGTCTGCACATGCAGGTTCAGATGACGATTAATGTATGTCTGTACACAGTCTAAGTTTAGATGCTCGGGAATCGTCACGCGTAATGTTTTCGTGAATACAATCGAGATCGAGTCTTGTAGTTATAGCTCATATTAGGCTACTTACTAACTGATGTGTAAATGTTTGCATTTATCAAAACCATGTCCAAACACTGAACAATGATGTGTAAATGTTTGCATTATGTGTTTTTGTATGTCAATGTGACGATTAGATGGAACAATGATGTGTAAATGTTTGCATTGTGTGTTTTTGTATGTCAATGTGACTCGTTGGTGCTATTTTCTATCGTTGCAGGAACTACATAATTATCTGAGTATCAGTACATCAACTTTGTCATAGTTGACAGGAGCTCTGATGAGGATTACTTCAGTTATTTGTTACTAAGATCCTCTGATTGTTTCTGCAATCGTGCTACAGGAAATGTAGCATTTCAGAGTGGCAGGTATACGGAAGCACTAGAGCATTATACTGCTGCAATATCAAAGAGTGTTAAATCGCACTCGTTTGCAGCTTTCTGTTTCTGCAATCGTGCTGCTCACCAATCTTTAGGTGAAATCATCGATGCTATTGGAGATTGAAGCTTAGCCATAGCTCTTGATAGAAGTTACCCAAAGGTATAATGTTGTTTTGGTGCTATGATTTTAATAATTGGCTATTTATTGATCAGTATGTCTCTTTCTCAAGTTTTAGTTAATTTGCCTCAAATAACATGTAATCAGGCCTTATTAAGCTTATTGTTGTTGTCATATTGTCAGGCACTCTCGAGAAGGGCTACCTTATGGGAGATGATTAGAGATTACAAACATGCAACTGATGATCTTAAGAGACTCGTCTCCATTCTTGAAACAGGGGAGAATTCTCAGAAGTCTGCTACACCAGGGAGAACAGCTAATGGAAGTGTGAAGGATTTAAGAAAAGCTCGTCGCCGTCTTTCTTCTATTGAAGAAAAGTCAAAAAAAGAAAGGTCCTTGGACCTTTACCTCATTCTGTAAGTTTTTATAGTTATTTTTTTTTTGTTAGAAAGTTTTACTTGTAGCAAATTAGCTGTTTCTGATTACCGTTGCTTATTTTCAGGGGAGTAAAACCTTCAGATGCTGCAGTGGAACTTAAGAAGGCTTATCGGAAAGAAGCTCTTAGACATCATCCAGACAAGGTCTTACTCTTAGTGTTTTGTATCTAAAATAAATCCACTTTAATCAAATGTCACATTTACTCAACTGTTTTCCAGTATAAATAGTTTCTTTTTTCGTGACTTGTAGTAGGCTGGCCAGGTCCTTGCGAGAGCTGAAAGTGGAAGTGACGGGCAACAATGGAAAGTGATTACTGAATCAATTCAAATGGATGCTGACAAAATCTTCAAGATGATTGGAGAGGCATACGCTGTGCTCTCAGATTCCACTAAGGTCTGCAGCTTTTATATATCTACAACTTGGTTTTTATAGGCGTTTTCACTTTTTCGTAAACAAGCTAGCTATTTTCTAATTTTTAAACTCTCATTTAACATTGCAGAGGTCCAAGTATGATCTTGAAGAGGAAATGTGGGATGATGAGGAAGTAAGCTTTGCCAGCACTAGCAGAAGATCTTCCGATTTTTACAGTTGTCCATATGATTATAGCAACCACAGATATACACATGAATAAGAGAAAAGATATACAAAGTTTGTCATAGTTGACAGGAGCTCTGATGAGGATTACTTTTGCAAATAACTTTAGTTACTTTCATGAATCAGAGAAAAGATAAAAAAGTTGGACGAAGAACACGAAGCCCTTGTTGAAACTGCTAGTGTGTTAGTTACAACTGTTAGTACTGCTATTGTATTAGCTACAACTGTTAGTTATAAGTTAGTACTGTTGGTTCATATAGTTAGTACTGCTTATATGATATGTATTAGTGGTTCAGTTATATACATTCCAATTTTATTGTATTTGAATTTGTTTTGATATATATTTGAATTTGTTTTGATATATATTGATTTCTTAAATGTGACTAAAAGATGTATATAGTCACACTTATTAACATTTTTTGTCACTGTTTGCTTAATTCGTTGTGTGACTAAATATTACAAAAGGCCACACAAAAAAAAAATTAATGTGGCAATTGGATGATCAATAGTCACACAAAATACAAATTTCTTCACTTTAAACAGCATATGGTCACACTTATTAACACTTTTGACCACTTTATGCTTAATTGTATGTGACTAAATACCCAAAACAAACATGTTTTGTGTGAATAAATATTACAAAAGGCCACACAAACATAAAATTCAAGTGGCCATTGGATGAACAATAGTCACACAAAATACACATTTCTTCACTTTAAACAGCATATGGTCACACTTATTCACACTTTTGGCCACTGTTTTTTAAATTGTATGTGACTAACTCCAAAAAAGCAACACACATTGTGTGACTAAATCATCACAAACGTCACATTTATTATATATTCATGTGGCCATAGGACGAGAAATAGTCACACAAAATACACATTTACTTGAATAAATCATCTCAAATGTCACATATATTATATATTTATGTGGCCAAAGGACGAACAATAGTTACTCTAAAAAAACATTTGTGTGACTATAAAGTGTTTACGGTCACACAAAACTGATTAATCTAACAAAACTTGTGCCTAATTTGTCACACATATTCAGGTTTTGGTCACTCTTTTTCATTGAAAATGGCCACAAACTAAATAATGTGACCATATGCCACCTACGGTGGCGAGACCTTTCGTGACACACAAAAAAAAAAAACGTGTGTGACTATATGCATATTGTCACACATTTTTGGTGTGACCAATACCACTTTTTGTACCAGTGAATGTGACCAAGTTTGGTTTGTTATTGTTTTAAAAATACTAGATCGATATGACGTTTTGTGAATCTCTTTGTTGGTGCTGGTGCTGGTGCTGGTGCTGGTGCTGGTGCTGGTGCTGAAAAAGATTAAAAATGTAGCTTTTTTTTTGTAGAAGTGTTTGGCAAACTAGCTGTAATTGTAGATTAAAAGTGTAAAATGACGTAATTGGACATACAAATAACAAACCCAATATGAATAAGAATAGTAAATAAAATTATTGATATATATCATAAATATGTAGCATTGCATGAAAATCCATGTAAAAATACAAACAATGTTAAAATGATGTTAAATTATCATCCACGATGTGCATTCCATATTAAAGTAACAATATCGTTACGTATCTGCAATTATAAGTGAGAATATCTATTGTAAATGGTTCAGTGATGACAGCCTATAGTACAATGTTTTTTTGTGACATCAAGGATATGGTTCAAGTAGGCTTTATTATGCTTAGTTGAGAATGTATATAGTGGAAATTGGATTTTCTTGTTATAGTTATAGCTTGTCTTCGGTATTAAGATCAGTATTATTGTTTCTTATGATTTTCTATTTGTTTTCTTTCTTTAGTTATGTAGTTTGTTTGATATTCAATTATAAGCTCATGCATACTTCATTATTTTGGAACAGATGCATCTGTACAAAGTGACATCAAGTTATGGCCTTTCAAGGTTAATTCTGGCCCCGCTGAGAAACCAATGATTGCAGTCAACTACAAAGGCGAAGAGAAGCAAGTTATAATGAAGGTGGGTTTTTTGAAGGTTAAAATGGTAATTATACAAAAAATAATCTCTAGCCCTTTTTAAAAAGTTGATTGGATGAACTTTTAATTTTAGAGATTATTTTTCCTATAATCTTTCTTAATCTTGGCAGCCAAACGATACTACTTTTTGGACAATAGATTATTTTGTGAAAAAAAAGCTGTAGCTCCCATAATCTCCCAATAATCTGTGTCACCAAACACAGCCTTTATCTTTCTTAATCTTGGCAGCCAAACGATACTACTGCAATGACGAACAAGAATACTTTCTTGTTTATGAGTACATGCAGAACCAAAGTTTTGATCACTTTATATATACAGAGGTAAAATATATATAACTCAATATCTCTAAAACCAATATGTAATTATATTTTCTTGAAAGTTAAATTATTGCAATGAAGTTGCTGATATAACATGAGCACTTTTGCAGATGCACGTGTTGTTACTAAACCGCTATCAAGGAGAAACCGACTTCTGATACTGATAGGAGTAGCACGCGGACTCACTTATTTACATTTGTCAAAAGATCAGATCATATTCCGTGATCTTAAATGCTCAGATATATTGTTGGATCAAGTAAACTTATGGCAATTATATTTATATTTAGTGGTGAATACATATTGGGTTGGCATGACTTATTCCATGGTTATAACTCTTCCTTATTCCAGGATTTTAATGCAAAAATCGGAGATTTTGGGTTGGCAAGATATGGTCCTGAATCCGGGAAAACACATGTTACTATAGGTGTTAAGAGCAGCGGAGGTATATTAGCCCCGGAATATACATGCACTGGTAAGTTAAACATAGGTTGAAATGTTGACTCATGTCTTTTAATGGTCATCTAATAGTAATTTGGGACGACGATTATGCTACTCTTAAATTAATATGGGTAGATTTAATTTCTCATACTCAGGCCTATACAGAGCGGTATACGAGGGTGTGCGAGGTGTGTTATTGCACAGGGCCTCAAATTTTTAATGGTCTCAAAATATATAGCCCGTTATTTATTTGGGGCCTCAAAATTCACTTCCAACAAAAATTGTTACCACGAGGCTTCATACAACCCATGCGATGCACGGTCTTTTGGTTGATTAATTAAGTGGCTTTTCGTAACGTTGATGCAGCTGCTTGTATAAGCATATGACGGTATTTAGATGCCTATTAGAGAAGTTGTATTGTATTTAAATGTTCATAGCTTAATGGTTGGTACTAATTAGGTTTACACTATTTAAAATAAAGGTTTTACGAACCCGTGCATTGCACAAATTGTATCTAATTGTTGATTGCGAAATGTTTGAGTAAATTGCTGAGTTGTTAACGTGATGGTCAGGCTAAAATATTCAACAATGTATAACTTGGGCTGCCTAGGTAGTCATTCAGACCCGTGCATTGCACATGGGCTCTATGTAAGTGTTCATAGCGTAATGTTTGACACTAATTTTCATCATATATAACATGGGCTGCCTCAGGACCAGTGCGATGTACACAGGTTTTATCTAATTGTTTACTGTGTAAGGTTTATTTAATTGTTCTTTACGTAATATTCAGCGTAAACCATTGAAGTATAAACCTAATGATGCATATGATTGAAACGTTGAAATGTGCATCACAATTCTTAGCCAAATAGTTTTAAAATAAGTTGAGTTAACCTCATTTTTGTTCATTGTGTAATAACGGGTTCAAATTTTTTTTAGCAATTCTTTTACTTTATAAGTCATAGATTCTTGATCTTTTATGGAGTAACAATTTAGTTCACTTAAACCGTACGACTTTATGTATAGCAGTGTCAAGTGTCAACAGTTGAATAAAACTCGATCGGCCACTTACAGGTTTAACGTAATATGAAATACAAAGTTCACAATGCAACTTAACCACATAAATTAAGACAGCTGTGTAAACCCATTAGATTAGATGGTCGAGTCAAAAACCAAAAATGATATTCAGACCCGTTCGATGCACACGGGCTGTATCTAAGTGTTTATAGCGTAATGTTTGGCACTAATTTTCGTCATATATAACTTGGGTTGCTTCAGGACCCGTGCGATGCACACATTATTGCATAGAGTAAGTTGTTCCAAGCATCAAAACTATTTCTTTGACAAAATCACACAAATAAGCAGATATGCTAATAAGCACATGCTCTTTTGAATATTATAGCCACTGCACATAATTAATAAATAAAATAGAAGAGAGTAAGTTATATGATTATAATGGTTGTTATTAGCTAAAATAGTATTAAAAAAATTTGTAAATCCAAAATACCACTCTTTCTCAAGTATTATCAAAAAAATTATATATCCAAAATATAATATGGATAATACTTTTTGATAGTCCAATTAAGCGAATGTAATATTGCAGCCCAATCCTTGTACCAATAATAAATATTATGACACCATGGTTCAATAAATATTACGACACCATGGTTCAATAAATTAAATATGAAGGAATAATAAACAGCTCACAACAGCTGATAGTAGTTAGAAAGTCTTTGGCTTTCAAAACACCTTAATCAACTGGAGTAAACATGGGTAAACTTATAAACATCAATACCACAGTATGCAACATTGATTATTACATATGAAGAGTTTAGGATGATTTTACTCCAAAGAATATCTGAAGTGGATTAAGAATATAACTCGAGTCTTCAAGATACTGTAGTTATCATGAGTCATTCAGACCCGTGCGTTGCACACGGGCTATATCTAAGTGTTCATAGTGTAATGTTGAGCACTAATTTTCGTAATGTTTGAAACTCTCATGTTTTGGTGATGGTCGGATTTTGTTGGTCAATGCCTGATGACGTATAGTCCGCATTCGGGTCATGAGCCCGACCAATGGACGCTACTAACACTTAAGCCCATCACGAATGGGCTATCACGATAACGGTTTGGGCTCACGATGGCCCAAACCCAAAGTTATTTATGGTCTTGATATAGGATATCTCTTATTTATGGGATATATATCACACAAACGACTTAGGCAGATACGCCGAAGGGTAAGGAACACGAAACCAACAAGGATTTTGTGTGTATATATAGAACATCTCGTCTCTCATTAAAGGTACGATCTACAACCCTAACTCTTCAACTAAACCCTAAAACCGATTACTTACTCTCACGCCGGAGGATAATCGTGGGAGACAATCCCACGATAAGCCTAATGGTGTCTTTTTGTTTTCTTAGTGCGCAGGTCTCAAGCATTAAGATCTAATTGGTACGGAAAAAAGGAACGCCCAACTTTTGTATCAACAAGTGGCGCCATCCGTGGGACCCTACACTAAGAACTCTACGAAGAACTAGAATGACGAAGCATGGAAACCCAAATCAGCGGACTCCGCAGACAAAGAAAACGTATGACGACCTACTGGGGAAGAAGCAGCAAACTGATTCAGCCGCTAAGCAGGCCTCTGGAACAACCAGTGCGCCCAAAAGCCTAGGATCATACTCAGATCTGGCTTTTACTCCAGTAGAACCGATCACAAGGACTACCCATGCTACTACAACAACCACTAGCGCGGTAGATCTACTGCGCACTCCTCTCACCATACCAGAATTAAACTTCACTGAGCCACCAAATGCGCCCACCCGAAACAAGGGTCCTGATTTGGAAACAGACATCCTCGCGCTAGAAGGAGTCGCGCCTGAACTAGCGCCAAGTGATTTCGTGTCCCAAAATTACGAAACCTTGGATGCGCTGATGCGAGAGGAAGCAAAAAAGAGGTCAAGTCAGAGCCTGCAAGCCAGGCTCAACTTTGATCCTGAGCATGAAGCATCCCCACCGCGTTACCGAAAGGAAAGGCGCGAGAAGATGGTCGCCGACACCCTGTTTTTACTAGGATCGGAAGGAAAGTTGTGGACGATGAAGCAGCCGACTTACAGTCTCTGGAGAAGCATGAAGATGATGGACGGCGCACCAATGTCCATGCTAGACTTGGTAGTCGCAGGATCCATGATAGACTTGGGCGACGATGCTCCCCAAGTGAAAGCCCTTCAAGCTCGGATTCCGAGGATAGTCGGCGCAAGCGCCGCAAAAGGGTAAGCTCATCCTCAAGTGACTCCTCGGACAACGAGGACAAAGAAACAGGACACTGGAAGTCCAGGGGAAGACCCCGCGACTGGGAAGACGAAGATATGTCTCGTCCCTGGCGCCGCTAAAAGGTTGACGCATTCACTCGGCGCATCAGTGATTTTTCAGAAGATTAAAAAAGGCGCATGCCCGCTAATGTTAAGACTTATGATGGGACAGGTGATCCTGATGACCACCTAAAAATTTTCGAATCAGCAGCAACCATCGAAAATTGGCCACAACCTGTGTGGTGCCACATGTTTAACTCTACTTTAGTGGGGAATGCGCGAAACTGGTTCAGTAAGCTTCCACGTAGAAGCATCAATGGGTTTGAAGAGTTGCGGAAGGCATTTCGTTTGAACTTTACTCAGAGGAAGAAATGCGCCAAGAACCCTATCGAGCTCGCTAGGGTAAAACAGCGCCAAGGGGAATCCACAAGCGCTCTCATGGAGCGTTTTAAAGATGAATGCATACATGTCAAGGCATGCCCCGAAATACTAAAGATCTCAGGATTCATGAACGGAATCAATAATCCAGAACTTATCAAAAAATTAAATGATAGGGTTCCCCAAACCTTTGATGAACTCATGAAGCGCACGAGGTCCTTCATCCAAGGAGAAGCCGCCGCTGCGGATAGCAAGAAAGGCTACTCAAACTATAGGTCACAAGAAGAGCCAAGGAGACAATCCAATGACCAGAGTAGCAATCGTAACAAAAGCTATCGCAGTCAAGGGAGCGGACGGGGGAACGACAAGTATACCCCACTAACGAAGACTCCAAAGGAGATATTTGCGACGGAAGGCGCGAACTTTCCGAGACCACCACCGATGCTCACCCCAGAAGATCGGCGCGTAGGGAACGGATACTGTGAGTATCATGCATAGAAGGGCCACACAACCAATGAGTGTGTCCAATTACGCCAATTAATTGATAAGCTAGTAAAAGAAGGCAGATTGGACCATCTAGTTAAGAACATTAAGGATGGGAAAGACAAACAGAAAACTGGGGGCAAGAAAGAAGCGCCTAAGGACAAGGCTGACACAATCTACATGATACAATCATGGCAGCGAAAGACTAGACAAAAGGTCAGCCATAAATTTTCCCATGGAAGCGAAATCTCTTTCCCCACCTTGGCTGCAGACAACGCAGTGGCAGAACCACTCACCATTGAGATAAATGCGGGGGGTCACGATATCCACCGCATGTATGTTGATGGAGGGGCATCAGCGGATATAATGTATGAGCATTGTTTCAAGAGATTGCGCCCTGAGATACAAAGACAGTTAAGCCCAGCCACGACTGCGTTGACTGGCTTCACAGGAGAAAAGATATGGCCCATGGGGCAACTGCGACTACTAGTCGCTGTTGGTAATAAGGAACACTCCACGACGGCCTGGATGAATTTTATGGTGGTCAGATCTCCTTCACCATACAATGGCATTATTGGAAGACCAGGAATTTCGGTAATACGCGCGGTACCGTCCACAGCACATGGGATGCTCAAATTCCCGGTAGAAGGCGGCATTGTCACCATCTACAATAGCGCCGCGCCACCTAGGGAGTGTAACACGATTACATGCGAGACGACGCACACCCCAGAACAGAGCGCAGCTAAAGTACCAAATCTGAAGGTCGCAATTCATCCTGATTATCCGGAACAAGAAGTATCGATCGGGGGATCGTTGTCTGATAAAGGCAGAGCAGCCGTGTGCGCACTCTTGCAAAAGAATCTGGATATCTTCGCATGGGAACCAAAGCACATGACTGGTGTGCCACGATCGATTGCAGAACAAAAGCTGAAAATCCGACAAGGATATTCCCCAGTACGGCAGAAAAAGCCGGCCAGGCTCCAGAGCGCGCAAAAGCCATTCTGGAAGAAGTACACAAACTTGTGGACGCAGGCATCATGCGAGAAGTCTATTACCATGACTGGCTCTCCAATCCAGTAATGGTCAAGAAGAGTGATGGTAGTTGGCGGATGTATGTGGATTTTACTGACCTCAACAAAGCATGTCCACAGGACTGCTACCCACTACCAGAGATAGACTGGAAGGTAGAATCTCTGTGCGGATATCCCTTTAAATGTTTCTTAGATGCATACAAAGGGTACCACAAAATCCAAATGGCCAAGGAAGACGAGGAAAAAATAGCCTTCCACACAAGCCAAGGTTCTTTTGTTATACAAAGATGCCTTTTGGCCTGAAGAATGCGGGCGCCACCTACCAGCGATTGGTAGATAATGCATTTGAAAAGCAAGTGGGCCGCAACCTAGAGGTCTATGTGTACGACCTTGTCATAAAAAGCCATACTAAAGACGAAGTGGTGCGTGACATTGAAGAAACATTTAGAACACTACGAAAGATCAACATGAAGTTGAATCCTAAGAAATGCACTTTTGGCGCTACAGAAGGCATTTTCCTGGGATACTTGATAGAACCAGATGGCATTAAGCCATGCCTAGAAAAAACAGAGGCTGTCATCCAACTCCCTTCACCGCGCACGTTGAAAGAAGTTCAGTCTCTGAATGGAAAGCTAGCCGGTTTGAACAGATTCCTATCCAAATCAGCGGATAGGTCACTTCCTCTATTTAAAACACTCAAGAAGTGTACATAAAAGGGAGACTTTCGTTGGACTACGGAAGCAGAAGAAGCTTTCACACAGCTTAAGCAACATGTAGCAGCGCTTCCTAAGCTAGTCGCACCCCGACCAGGGAGGAATTAATTTTCTACTTATCTGCGACTCATGGAGCGGTCAGCGCAGTGCTACTGACAGATAGGAACTCCGTACAAACACCGGTATATTTTGTAAGCAAAGCACTCAAGAAGACAGAGATTAACTACAGCTCAATGGAGAAGTTGGTTTTGGCGTTAGTATTTGCCGCCAAAAGACTGCGTAGATACTTCCAAGCACAACCAATAGTGGTGATCACAGACCAACCTATCAGCAAGTTATCTCTAAACCTGACGCATCAGGGCGATTACAAAAATGGAGTGTGCTGCTAGGCGAGTATAACATCTCTTATAGACCGCGCACTGCGGTTAAAGGGCAAATACTAGCAGACTTGATCATCGAAAAACCAGACACCGATGCCGCACCTCCACTGAGAAAGGTAGAACTACAAGAACCATGGGTCCTGTTCACGGATGGATCTTCATGCGTGGATGGGTCAGGCGCTGGCCTTATCCTCACTAATCTAGAAGGAATGGAATTCAATTATGCACTGCGCTTTGAATTCACAGCTACGAACAACGAGGCAGAATATGAAGCCCTAATCGCAGGGTTACGCATTGCAACTCGAATGGGTGTACGTAACCTAGAAGCAAATGTGGACTCCCGATTAGTAGCCAACCATGTGTTAGGAGAATATGTGGCTAAAGAGGATAACATGGTTCAATACCTCGACAAGACCAAATCACTAATCCAAGGTTTTGACAGGTTTACCATTAAACAAGTTCCTAGAGGTGAAAACAAGAAAGCGGATGCGCTAAGCAAGATCGCATCTACAAGCTTTGCGCACCTGTCAAAACAAGTGCTGGTGGAGATTCTAAAAAATAAATCCATCTCGGAGATGGAAATATCCACGGTAATAGAGGAGGAGAATCCTACGTGGATGACCCCTATTGTGGAGTTTATAAGCAAAGGTATATTGCCCCAGGAGCAGAAGGATGCTCGACGGATACGGCGAACAACGCAGAGGTTCGAACTTCGAGATGGTATCCTATATCGGCGCTCATTCCTACAACCATGGCTTCGGTGCATTGGACCTCTTCAGGCAGATTACGTACTCCGAGAGATCCACGCTGGTTCATGCAGTATGCATTCAGGACCACGATCCGTCGTAGCGCGAGCCTTGCGGTCAGGATATTACTGGCCCACTATGCATCGTGATGCGCGTGAGGTGATAAAGAAGTGTAACGACTGCCAAGTTCATAGACCCATCCCGCGCAGACCACAACAAGAGCTAACGCCTATCACTTCTCCATGGCCATTCTATAAGTGGGGTATCGACATTGCGGGTCCCTTCCCTGTTGCAGCGGGGGGACTGAAATTTCTTATTGTGGCAATAGACTACTTCACTAAGTGGATTGAAGTGAAAGCAGTGGCGACAATCACAGGTAATCAAGTAAAACGCTTCGTTTGGGAAAATATTGTATGCCGCTTTGGATTACCGGGGGAGATTGTTTCGGACAACGGAAAACAATTCCGCGATAATCCGTTTAAAGACTGGTGCGCAGAACTAAATATCACACAACACTTCGCGTCAGTTAAACACCCACAAACCAATGGTTTAGTTGAGCGCGCAAATCGTAGTTTAGGCGAAGGAATTAAAGCGCGCCTGGACAAGCACAAAGGAAGATGGGTGGACGAATTGTCGCATGTCTTATGGGCGCACCGCACGACAATCAAAGTTAGCAATGGAGACACTCCTTTTTCTCTTGTCTATGGGACAGAAGCTGTCATACCAGCTGAAATTGGGATGCCAACTATTCGAACCGCGGAAGTTAATGTCGCAACCAATGACGACGAACGACGTATCGACTTGGACCTATTGGAAGAAAGGCGTGAACGCGCAGCTATACGTAAAGCAAAAGCCAAGTCAAAAATGAAGGGATATTACGACGCTAAAGTTCGAAGCACCTCATTCAGACCAGGCGACTTTGTATATCGCGCTAACGATGCAAGCCTCGCAGAAGATACAGGTAAACTTGGACCGAAGTGGGAAGGACCCTATGAGGTCGTTGAAGCACTAGGTAAAGGCGCATACAAGCTGCGTGACATGGATGGCCGCGAGCTACAACGCACATGGAATGTTTGCAATCTTAAGAGATGCTATCTTTAGGAAAGGTTACGACCTCACACACGGACACCTCCGCACTTTAGTAAGTGATTAATAAATATCCGTGTATTTAAATTTTGTTTCATTTAGGCAAATGTTTTTTCTTTTTCACAAAAACTTGCAAGTATTAATTCAATGTCGCGGTTTCTAGCTAATTCCGCGACACATTTCACTTTATTGTTTACATGTTATTTGTCTCAATATTGTTGTTATTTTATTTTCTGCCTACATGGCGTGCATGCACTTATTAAAACCCACGATGGTAAAAGGATGAGTAAACCTACTAACAAACTCGTTGAGTAAGAGGGTTGCAAACCCATCAACATCGGATCACGCATCCTTGTTAAACACCTTACTCTCAAGACGTTGGAGTAAGTTCAATGTGTATCCCACGACGGATACACAACAATGCACACTGTGCGCGTTTAACAACTTAGGAGCTAAGACACTTAACTCCTTGATATGCTATTTGCAGTACGCTGCATATAAATCAATAAACTTGTAAATTTTATGAACTTCATACACGATTATGGATTTTTTATAAATTTTCTTAAGTATATACACAACAAGTTGCTATGTTAGACACAACATAGACGTCTTTTACGCAAAGACAAAATAACTAAGTACAAACATTATAACCACAATCACATTTGATATAATATACGTACAATCGTACTTTTCAACATTTTATTGTAGACTACGAGTCCATATACAATATAGATTCAACATGCACATGTGCAACAAAAAGTGAACCTGTTACAAAACATCACTACATCTAAGTAGCCTATATACTACGTGTGCGCTTAAGCCTTGAACTGCCCACTTGGCGCGCCACACTACCAGCCTCTTCAAGCTTCTTCAACAGGTCAACATCCTTGGGTGACACCGTTGGCACGCTAACGGGCACTCCATCAGACCTCAGAATATGGGCCGCACCAAGACCACAAAGGATGGCTTTACCCTTCACACCCTTCTTCTTTGCAAGTCTCATCTCATGGGCCTCTAGGGACTTCTTTAGAGGAATTTCCTTCTCAAGAGCGAAAGGATTCAGGATATCACGCGGACAAGCAAAGATGGGTACATGCAGCTGCGACACATCGGGCTTCAAAAAATAATCAAGCTATGCCTCAGCGTCATCTGCTGTGTGCCTAGCCAAAGTCAGCCCCTCCATAATCACACCTATGGGATAATCCTGGTCGCGCTCCAGTTGAGCAATATGAGGAAGCTCCAAAAGCTTCAACTTCTCCATCGCAGCAACAAGATCATCATAAGCGTTCTCGTTGTAACCCGGTACTTGGGCGGCGGGCACAGTCAAGATCTTGTTCGCACAAAGCTCCTCTACAGCCTCTGCCTTACCACGCGCCAGCGCACACTGAACAACATTCCCAAAGGAGTCCTTCACCTCTTGAGACTCCAGCGTTCTCAAGGCAGCAAGGCGCAAGCCATGGCTGATAAGCCACCTGCGCTTAGCAATGGTTGACACCAAGTGAGGGTACAACTCTTCATCGTATTTGATGAGTGTGTAAATACTCATCATTTTATACCCATTTAAGACACAAAAATGACCAAAAACACCCAAATATATTGCAGATATCCTTGGTTTTGTGTTTTTATGTGTTTCAGGTACGAAGGAATTGAAAACGGAGCGAAAACGGGCATTTTTGGATCGACTCGACAACAATGGTGCATTTGATCAAGAAAAGTCAAAAGTCAAAATCAGAAGTCAAAGTCAAACCCAAAAATACCTAAATAACACAAATGGTCCTTGGAATTTATTTTCAGATTTTGGCTGCCCTAGTCCTTGGATTTTTGGATTATTACACAAATGGTCCCTTTACTTACACCTAAATTTCATAACTAATCCTAAATCCCTTAAAACAAATAACTTTGATCCAAAATCCTAAAACCCAGCTACAACCCACCAACAAACTTAACCCAAAACCCCAACCAACCCATCACCACAATTAACCCAGCCCACTATCACAAACCAAAGCCCAAAAAGAAATAAAAACCCAATCCGGTCTTTTGCTTGTTAGCTAATGACCAGTTGACCACAGTCAACTCTTTCCCCTTCCTTCATTTCCCGCCAATATCACCACTACCCAAACCTGTACCTTCCCCAGACAATCATGTTCCCCCTCTCCATTCCCCAATACCTTTTCCCTTACCCAACAACTGCTAAGCCACCCTACCCTACACCCTTCCCTCATCCACGTCACCTATCCGAGGGACTAATTGGGCGCCAAAGGTTAAATTAAGGGCTGAGATCACTTCCTTTTTAATCAAACGAGTGGGAAATGCTCAGAAGACCCAAGGGAAGATTTGGAGTGATATAAATAGAAAAGAAGACAGAAGAAAAAGATGTCACTAGTCTTAGACCATTTTCGTAGTGTAGAGAAATAGTTAAATTCTGTTTTAAGCTTTATTGTTCTTTAAGAATTATGTTTTACATAAATTTAAGATTTGTAACTTTAATTTCACATCTCAGTTCTAGTTTCAGTTTCAAAAACCTTGTACTCATTTGATGTTATTTCAAGTTTAATTCAGTGATTCGAAATTGTTGTTGTTAAGATTTCCACAGCCTTCTGTTATACTCCCTTTAGCTTATATTAAGTCATGTTAAGCTTATTGTTAATTCATTTGGTTTAATTCTGTTAAAATTGCCACAAGTCAAAAACTGGTCAACAAAAGTCAAAATGCTTATTTGCTGAATTTTTGCTTATTGGGGATTACCTAGTGCCTTTTTAGGGTGTAATTTAGTTGGTCACTCTTCTGTTTTCAGAATTTTAGCTTGATTTGATCTATTTCAAGTTTTGAACACCAAGACAGTCAACATTAAGGACTGTTTGGCACAGTTTGATTATGGGTCAAAATAGCCTTGTTACTGTTCATATGCTAGTTTCTTAAGTTTGTTTGAGCTTATTTGAGGCATGATAAGCTGTTTTCAGTTCACTTTGAGTATTATTTGAGCCTTTTGTAGATATCTAGTAGCTAGTGAAAATTTAGACCCTAACTGCTTCTTATAAGCTTGAATTAGCTGTGCTTGAGTTTTTGCTACTTTGTGCATTTTGTTAGTTCTTTCTGATCATCTTTAGTATTGGTTAAAGTCCCATGTGGTTTTGCATAGCTGAGGTACAAAACAACCCACACCAAGATAAGCAGCCCTGCACAATAGCCCAGCTTTACTCAGCTTTTTGCTAGTTCATCAACTGCTTATTCCCTTGTGAGTTCTGATTGAATTTTGGTTTACAAGTTGTTAGTAGTATAGGGTTTATGTTTCTGGAATTAGTTTCCACTTTTTAGCTCATTAGCTAGCTTATTTTTACTCTGCAAGTTCCCCCCTTGGCCTGTTCTGATCCTGCACTTTTGCCCTGTGCAGTTTTGTGTTTTTAACACATCTGATCTAGTGTTAATTTAGGATAGCAATTGTAGTTGGATTTTGGGCATTCTTAGTTTTTATGTAGCCTATAGTACTAGGTAGATTTTGCCCCCTTTAGTTTTCCTTTTCCAGCTTATTTAGTGCTTATTTTAAGGTCTGCAAATCTAGGATTTTTCTGCTTTTCTGTCTTGATATTACAGCTGAACTTATTGCTTAATTGGCTTATTCTGTTAGTTTAGTTGTTTGATTTTAGTTGTTTTATTCTTATATAAGTTGTTAGAACTGATTTTGAGCTTTTGGTAGTTTCTGGTTCTATTTCGCTTATTTTTAGCTTATTTTCAAACTGCTTATTTGCCCAAAGCAGCTTATTAGGGTTAGACAGTTGTTAATTTTATTTTTCTTAGCTTTTAAATATTATTTTAGAATTACTTGAATTTTTTCAGATTTTTCTGTTTTCATTTTCTATTTTTAAATCATTTAATTAGTTTAAATTAGTTTTAAATTCATATTAATTAATTAAAAAGTTAAAAAAATATTTTTCTTTTTTGTAAAATTTTCTTTTGTCATTTAGTATGTAGGAAAAATAGATTTGTACCCGTAGAGTTTATATTTCATCGTTTTAACGTTTTTAGCTTCGTTCTTGCTCCCGTTTTTCTGTAATTCGCGTTTTTAATTCCGTTTACGTTTTTAATCATATATGTTTTTATTAAATTGTTTTTCTTGTCCTTTTAAATCATTTTTAATTTATGTTCATCTATCTTAGCGTAGAAAACTAAAATCCCACTTTTATTCACCATTCACTGCACGCAATCACGATTCGAGATCACGAATTCCATTCACGCCTTCGTTGGGGATAACGACCCGGGAATACAACTTCCATTGTATTCCTTGGAAATAAATATGTGTTGATTCCAGCGAATCAATTTTTGGCGCCGCTGCCGGGGAGGGCTTACGCGAATTTTGAAATCTCGTTTATCGTTGCGTGTATTGAAGACCCTTCTCTCGAGAAGTCATCGTTTTCTTCGTATATATTTTTCTTCTAAAAAACCCAAAAAGATTTTCTTTTCAAAATTTATTTTTCCTTTTTCCTTTGTGTTTTTCAAAATGTTTCTAAAAATCCAAAAATATTCTTCTTATTCCCATTCGTTTAATTCTTTTTCTCACCCTCTACACGTTTAATTCTTTTTATGTCTTCATCTTACAACTATGGTTGTGAATGGTGTGGGGGACGTCTAAATGGTGGAAATTGCCAGGGTTGTACCATTGTAAATTCGGAAAACGGGTTTGTCTATGACCAAAATCCCTACAATGAAACAACCAATTTCTTTAACCAACCCCTACACCATGAGATGGAAACATACTTGTGTGAATTTTGTGGAGGTAGTCCTCACCCGGGTTTTGATTGTCAAACAGGGAACACGTTTGTCTATGAACAAGTTCCATGTAATCAAAATTTCGGGTATGACCATTATCCATATAATTCACCGAATCAGTCACAACAACCATATTGTTGTGATTACTGTGGAGGTCCTCACTATAGCTCTGATTGTCAAACAAGGAACCCGCTTGTCTATGAGCATGACCCTTGTGACAATTATGACTATTCTTATCATGACCAACCTTCACAGTATCAAATGATTCATGTACAACCTCAGCCATCATTCACAGAACAAAAAAATGAAATTCTCATTGGTCTTCTTGATGTGCTTAAAGATCTTAAGGCTGAAATAGCCGAAGAACGAAGAGCACAAGAAAATCCTCATGAAGAATCTATAGCAGAATTACTAGCCAGAGAACGAGGAGCGAAAATGCGTTCCATATTTCTCAGGGCTGCCCTTCTTGATGACGATGATGAGGATGAAGAAGACGAAGAGGAGAGTGCTATTCCTTTAAATGATACCATTTCTCAACCCTCTCAGTCTAGACCCGAGGACTCTCTTATTATGGGGGATGAGCCTCTTAGCACTATTCCTGAAAAGGAATCGGACGAATTCATAAAGTCTAGTGCTGAGAACCTTATCCCAATCCCAAGTGAGTCTGAGGATATATCGGATTGTGAAAGTGATGAGTCAGATACGGAGACAATAATGGACGAGGTGCAAATTTCTAGCACACAAAGTACAGCACATGTCCCACCTCCGTATATCCTTCCAGAGCCCGAGCTCAAGGATGCTTTTCCCGCATATGAGAGTTTTATTTTTGATGACAAAGAGGAGAGTAGTGGCAGTCCCACTTCTCATCCCGAGTATTCTCTCGCGGCTTACGAATCATTTAGTTTTGATTTCACGGAAGAGACGAGTAGTGGCAGTACCACTTCTCATGCTGATCTCTCTCTTCCTGAATATGATTCGTTTACCTTTGATCTTGATCATGAGGAGTTCTCCGATGAACTTACTCCCATCATATCTTCGCCGGAGTATGATCACTTCTACTATGATCTAGACAAAGATGTTTTGTGTGACCCGCGGGGAGGCATTCTCAATCATGAGAATTTGCTTATTGATGATTTAATCCCGACCCTCCCTCCCGAGTCATTTCTTGAACAAAAGCGCTTAAATGATGAGACTCATAATATGAAAATTATGAAGTCTACTTTTGATGATGATGACCTAATCATGATTGTTATCATGACCTTCTTCCCTTTCATCACATATGATGTGACTTCTCTTCTTCTTCACTCATTTGGGAGTGAAGACAAAGTTTTTGACCCCGGCATCTCCATGTATCATTCTTTTGAGCCGGATGTATCTCATCGGAGTGGAACTTTCAAGCACTTCAATGTTTATCCAAACATTTCGAATGAAAGTCCGATGAAGATTTTCTTTTCCACATGCTTCCCCAAGAACAAATGAATTCGGGGTCGAGTCAAGCTAGTGACTCGGTTAACAAAAACATTAGCAACACATGGGTAAACGCCCATGTTTCTGGCTTCTCTCTATTTTCTAACACTAAGTGTTGGGGGGGGGGAATTCCTCTGCTGTGTTTTCTTTGTGTGTTGTTTGCTCTGATTTTCAGGTTTCCCTTGGATAGTGTTGATTGACGCGCCTGTTTTCAATCCAGCCGCTCAATATCCTATCCTTTTGCTAACGTTTATCTAGGGATATCTTATTAATCCTTTTTTGTGAAAAAAAGAATTCTGTTCCACACTTGGCTAGTGGTATTACCTTTTTACGTTCTAAGCGTCGGCATAATAGCCGGTACTTTGAATATTGAGGGCAATATTCAATTCTAAGTGTGGGGGGGAATTCTCTCGAATTTTGTCACATGTGTACCTTCTAGTGCCCTAGTACCCCCGTTTTGACCAAAATTTTAAAATTTTTTCGTTTTTAAATAAGAAAGAAGAAGTGTTTAGTCTTGATTAGGTTAGAACAAAGGGAATCCCGACTCTGCCAGAGTATTGATCTGGCTGCTTCCTTAACGATTAGACTAAGGTTTTACAATTTGTGCAAATGAAAATGCTAAGCGTAGAGTAGTTGGTTCTCTTTAGAGCTTATACAAGTAATCTATGGCTTTTCCTCCCAGAAGATAACTAATCGGATTAAATACGTGTTGTTTTCAAACGTTTGAACGTTAAAATCATGTTGTTATGAAAAACAAATTTTTATACAATTTTGATATAGAGCCCGAGTTCAACTTTTTATTTTAATTTTTGAGAAAGCATATATGTAAATATATATATAAGTTAAAAAAAAAATGATGAAAAATGAAAAAAATGAAAACATGAAAAAGAAAGAAAAAAGAAAAAAAAAATTGAAAAAGAAAATGGAATGATATTGCAAAATGCAATAAATTTTGATGTTGTGAAAATAAAGATGTGTATGTTAATAAATATGGTAAATTTGCTTTCTTTTAAATTTAAATCGGAAGTTGAACTTGGATTCGTCAATTTTGTATAAAAGTTAAACGGTAATTTAGTAGATTGTTGATTTCAAAGACCCGAAAGCTCCGGTATTATTCTCTGTGAGGTGTCAAAAGCCTGGTCACCTAAAACCAACTGGTTTGGGATGTGCCGAGAAGAAAGCCGTTACATGGAGTGATCTCGTCTTTGAGTCTCTAATCTCTAAATGATCGTTTGTTGCTATTTATTTAAGTATGTAATACTAGCGTAGTGGGAATATCCTAAATCTTTGAAATCGAAATTCCGCTGATTCCGGTACTATTCTCTGTGGGGTGTCAAAAGCCTGGTCACCTAAAACCAACTGGTTTGGGATGTGCCGAGAAGAAAGCCGCTACATGGAAAAGGCCCTTTTGATCCTTAGATTTTCGAGGTTCCCGGTAAATTAGTATTTGACTTAAACAAATAACAACCATAATAAATGTCGATTTTTGCGGTCAAAATTTTGAAAATTAGCACAGTCACCTAAATTGAATAATTGTGGGAGTGAAAAGTTAAGTTTCGGCTTACATAGATTATTAGTATAAGTAGTGTTAGCATTTTACAAAAACGTTTGCACAATGAGTTTAAGCTTAGTTGGGAGTATTAAAAAGAGGATGACGATATCAATTCCCTGGAGACACCCATTTTGTGTGAATCCCGTTCCATGATACCATTTTTGAAAATCAAGCATGTTATTTATTTTGTTCTAGTTTAAATTTCTCGCATTGAATAAAAAGTCAAAACGGGGTATACTTGATCCTTTCATTACTTCACATGATTGGATTGCTAGGGACTAGCAATAGCTTAGTGTGGGGGATTTGATGAGTGTGTAAATACTCATCATTTTATACCCATTTAAGACACAAAAACGACCAAAAACACCCAAATATATTGCAGATATCCTTGGTTTTGTGTTTTTATGTGTTTCAGGTACGAAGGATTGAAAACGGAGCGAAAACGGGCATTTTTGGATCGACTCGACAACAATGGTGCATTTGATCAAGAAAAGTCAAAAGTCAAAATCAGAAGTCAAAGTCAAACCCAAAAATACCTAAATAACACAAATGGTCCTTGGAATTTATTTTCAGATTTTGGCTGCCCTAGTCCTTGGACTTTCGGATTATTACACAAATGGTCCCTTTACTTACACCTAAATTTCATAACTAATCCTAAATCCCTTAAAACAAATAACTTTGATCCAAAATCCTAAAACCCAGCTATAACCCACCAACAAACTTAACCCAAAACCCCAACCAACCCATCACCACAATTAACCCAGCCCACTATCACAAACCAAAGCCCAAAAAGAAATAAAAACCCAATCCGGTCTTTTGCTTGTTAGCTAATGACCAGTTGACCACAGTCAACTCTTTCCCCTTCCTTCATTTCCCGCCAATATCACCACTACCCAAACCTGTACCTTCCCCAGACAATCATGTTCCCCCTCTCCATTCCCCAATACCTTTTCCCTTCCCCAACAACTGCTAAGCCACCCTACCCTACACCCTTCCCTCATCCACGTCACCTATCCGAGGGACTAATTGGGCGCCAAAGGTTAAATTAAGGGCTGAGATCACTTCCTTTTTAATCAAACGAGTGGGAAATGCTCAGAAGACCCAAGGGAAGATTTGGAGTGATATAAATAGAAAAGAAGACAGAAGAAAAAGATGTCACTAGTCTTAGACCATTTTCGTAGTGTAGAGAAATAGTTAAATTCTGTTTTAAGCTTTATTGTTCTTTAAGAATTCTGTTTTACCTAAATTTAAGATTTGTAACTTTAATTTCACATCTCAGTTCTAGTTTCAGTTTCAAAAACCTTGTACTCATTTGATGTTATTTCAAGTTTAATTCAGTGATTCGAAATTGTTGTTGTTAAATTTCCACAGCCTTCTGTTATGCTCCCTTTAGCTTATATTAAGTCATGTTAAGCTTATTGTTAATTTATTTGGTTTAATTCAGTTAAAATTGCAAAAGTCAAAAACTGGTCAACAAAAGTCAAAATGCCTATTTGCTGAATTTTCTGCTTATTGGGGATTACCTAGTTCCTTTTTAGGGTGTAATTTAGTTGTTCACTCATCTGTTTTCAGAATTTTAGCTTAATTTGATCTATTTCAAGTTTTGAACACCAAGACAGTCAACATTAAGGACTGTTTGGCACAGTTTGATTATGGGTCAAAATAGCCTTGTTACTGTTCATATGCTAGTTTCTTAAGTTTGTTTGAGCTTATTTGAGGCATGATAAGCTGTTTTCAGTTCACTTTGAGTATTATTTGAGCCTTTTGTAGATATCTAGTACCTAGTGAAAATTTAGACCCTAACTGCTTCTTATAAGCTTGAATTAGCTGTGCTTGAGTTTTTGCTACTTTTTGCATTTTGTTAGTTCTTTCTGATCATCTTTAGTATTGGTTAAAGTCCCATGTGGTTTTGCATAGCTGAGGTACAAAACAACCCACACCAAGATAAGCAGCCCTGCACAATAGCCCAGCTTTACTCAGCTTTTTGCCAGTTCATCAACTGCTTATTCCCTTGTGAGTTCTGATTGAATTTTGGTTTACAAGTTGTTAGTAGTATAGGGTTTATGTTTCTGGAATTAGTTTCCACTTTTTAGCTCATTAGCTAGCTTATTTTTACTCTGCAAGTTCCCCCCTTGGCCTGTTCTGATCCTGCACTTTTGCCCTGTACAGTTTTGTGTTTTTAACACATCTGATCTAGTGTTAATTTAGGATAGCAATTGTAGTTGGATTTTGGGCATTCTTAGTTTTTATGTAGCCTATAGTACTAGGTAGATTTTGCCCCCTTTAGTTTTCCTTTTCCAGCTTATTTAGTGCTTATTTTAAGGTCTGCAAATCTAGGATTTTTCTGCTTTTCTGTCTTGATATTACAGCTGAACTTATTGCTTAATTGGCTTATTCTGTTAGTTTAGTTGTTTGATTTTAGTTGTTTTATGCTTATATAAGTTGTTAGAGAACTGATTTTGAGCTTTTGGTAGTTTCTGGTTCTATTTCGCTTATTTTTAGCTTATTTTCAGATTGCTTATTTGCCCAAAGCAGCTTATTAGGGTTAGACAGTTGTTAATTTTATTTTTCATAGCTTTTAAATATTATTTTAGAATTACTTGAATTTTTTCAGATTTTTCTGTTTTCATTTTCTATTTTTAAATCATTTAATTAGTTTAAATTAGTTTTAAATTCATATTAATTAAATAAAAAGTTAAAAAAATATTTTTCTTTTTTGTAAAATTTTCTTTTGTCATTTAGTATGTAGGAAAAATAGATTTGTACCCGTAGAGTTTATATTTCATCGTTTTGACGTTTTTAGCTTCGTTCTAGCTCCCGTTTTTCTATAATTCGCGTTTTTAATTCCGTTTACGTTTTTAATCATATATGTTTTTCTTAAATTGTTTTTCATGTCCTTTTAAATCTTTTTTAATTTATGTTCATCAATCTTAGCTTAGAAACCAAAAATCCCACTTTTATTCACCATTTACTGCACGCAATCACGATTCGAGATCACAAATTTCATTCACGCCTTCGTTGGGGATAACGACCCGGGAATACAACTTTCATTGTATTCTTTGGAAATAAATATGTGTTGATTCCAGCGAATCAGTATTCAATGCTAAGCTTACGCAGCTTGCTCTCCTGTTTCTCCCGCAAACACCCTACGGACTTGCGGAACTCCTCCAAATTAGCGAAGTGCTCATTCTTCCCATTCTCCAAATATTTCAAAACCCAAAGACAAGAAGCCTTGTATTCTTTGAAGTTAGCACGCTCTTGGTTCACTTGAGCAAACAAGGATAGCCTCTCATCAGCAAGCTTTTGAGCATACACAGTGGTGGACTCTACTTCAGCCTGAGCATTAGCTAACTGCGCCTTCAGTAGCGCAATTTCCCTATCCTTCAGTGCATTGCTGCTGCCCTCACCCGCATACCTAGCCTTCAGCTGTGCAACCAATGAGCCTTGCTGCGCAGCAGCCAAGCACAGCTCCTCAATCAACTGATCCGTAGGAACATCTTCGGGAGCCTTTGTCCCAGATTCTTGGCCCCCCTGCGCAAGATGATCAGCAGGCAAAGGACTCGCCTTGGGGGGCGATTTCCCAGCGCGCGCAACATCATCACCAGCAACCTCGACACTGCACGCAGATAACAGAGCTACTTTATAATATCATTGCGGAATAAAGAAGTGCAGATCTAAAGATACAAGCCTAATTACTTACTTGAAGGAAGGAGTTTCAGTTGTATCCTTCTGCGATGCATTCTCCTCTGATGATGATGATGGCTCACTAGAGATGAGATGGCGCCTTCTTTTGGACGTACCAGTGCCATCATCTCCAGCAGCTTTCTTGCGCTTCACCCCTGGCCAGCGCCTTCTTGCCCACCTTCAGACATGGCAAACTCCCCACTTTTCGACGAATCAGTCTGCGATAGCTCTTCTACATGGATTTGTACCTCAGGAGTGGGAAAACTGCGCAGAGGAGTCGCTTCTAAAACAATTGGGGGCGTATCCTCTGACTCCTCCTGCACGATTTCCATCGTGCGCCCCGCGGTAGCCTGTAGAACTGGCTCCTCGCCATCTCTCAAAGGGCGCACCCCTACAGTCACTTGTTTTGGCCTCTCCAAGCGAACAACACTGAATAGATCCATCTCTGCGCAACAAACAACAAACAAACAAAAAATGAGTTAGATAAGCTACAAAGGGAAGAACGCTTACAACTAATAAGCAAAGAGGAAGGGAGAGACAAGCACCCACCCCGGCTATTCTCGTCCAAAAAAGTTGGCACTTCTTCCGGACTACCGAAGTAATTGCGACTGATGCCCATGTGCACCAAAAACTCCTCTGGATACGCCTTGATCGGTATGCGATTGGCATTAATTGTCTCCGCATCCTCTGCGCTATATGTTCCGGGGATGGGGCGCTCATCTCTCGGCAATGATTCTTGAGTATAGAACTCAAAAATCCATGGGAAAAATGCACTATCAACCCAAAAGAACTTTTCCCTCCAAACCCTCAGTGCGTCTAACTTCTCCGTATAGCACTGCAGTGGCCCTGCACGCTTGGAAAAGGACACCCACCCGTTTGACCACGACGTGTGGTAAAACGCGCGGAATAGATGGATTGTGGGTTCTATCGCTAACAAGCGACAATTCACTTCAAAATTAGTTATTTTTGCTGCACCTATACAGTGCAGCTGTGAAATATGTAGACGATAATGGTTTAAAATATCGCACAAAAATAGGGAAATGGGCACACGTTGGTTCGCAAATTCGAAGAAGCGTGTGTAAACCCCCACCTTCCCTTGCGGGAAGTTCGCAATTGACGCAGTCGCCACCGGAACTACCGGGTGCAATGCGATAGGGATGTAATAATCTGAGGTGAACTGACGAAGTTCGTCCTCAGATATATCGGAATTAAAATCGGATAACTGAAGCACCATGGTTAGAATTTAAAGGATTCTGAAGCGCACGCGCTATTACCTTAGCTTTCGTTGATTTTTAATTGCTGTTTGAAGGTTTAACAATGGTGGAAAATGATTTTTACTGTGGTAGCCACAGTGAAACGACGGCTAACCTTTATATAGGGTTACACATATTCGTGGATGGATGACACATGTACCCCACTTGCTCTAATCGTGTGGCTGGGAGGCCAAAAGGTAAAGCACTTTTTCACCCACCCCTCACGATTTACGAAGGAGATACGGATGTACTTGGACTAGTTTATTATATAGCTTCTTTAGGCGGGAAACACTTGAAACTTCCCCGCTACGCATCGAGGAATATTTTCGCTACATTTGTTAGTCTAGCATCCGCAGTCGTTACACTACGCATACTAGACTGGGGGGACATGATGACGTATAGTCCGCATTCGGGTCATGAGCCCGACCAATGGACGCTACTAACACTTAAGCCCATCACGAATGGGCTATTACGATGACGGTTTGGGCTCACGATGGCCCAAACCCGAAGTTATTTATGGTCTTGATATAGGATATCTCTTATTTATGGGATATATATCACACAACCGACTTAGGCGGATACGCCGAAGGGTAAGGAACACGAAACCAACAAGGATTTCGTGTGTATATATAGAACATCTCGTCTCTCATTAAAGGTACGATCTACAACCCTAACTCTTCAACTAAACCCTAAAACCGATTACTTACTCTCACGCCGGAGGATAATCGTGGGAGACAATCCCACGATAAGCCTAATGGTGTCTTTTTGTTTTCTTAGTGCGCAGGTCTCAAGCATTAAGATCTAATTGGTACGGAAACAAGGAACGCCCAACTTTTGTATCAACAATGCCGTTATTTCGTCACCTTTAATTGAGGTCGAGTCAAAAACTCAAAATGATATTCAGGTTTTATAGTCGACTGGCTTTTTGTGTGTACATCGTAATTTATATAGTTTTTTCTTAAGTACATGAAAAGACTATAATAAATGTTTGTAGTAATGTAAGTTTATGCATATTTAAGCCCCTATTATTTTTTATTGAACGATTTTCATGACTTTAATGCATATTTAAGCCCCTATTATTTTTTATTGATCGATTGGTATTCCTTATTTACTGTGTGGTTAATAATTTCATACTTTCATTCATGACTTTATAAATTATTAAAATTTATTTGTTGCATTTAAGCTCAAGCCATTTAATCTCAATTTATTGGTGTTCACGTTATATTGAGAACCATGAGAGAGTTCACCTTGGTAGCATTCACTTATTCTTTATGGAGTTATGTTTGAAATGATCTATATAATAATAAACTACTCCAATTTGAGCGGTTTTATTAGTTACTTATGACAGAACTACGTATATGTCGTTGGAACACGTTTATAAAACTTTACTTAGTCTATGAAGAAATCATAATTCATAATCATCATGATTAATAAACTCATTCACTCATTATTTAAGAATACATATAACGTAACAATGTTATTTTCTTTAGACAAATTACAATTATCATGATTAAGAAACTCATATGGTCATCAAATAATAATACATATATCCCGTTAAAATGTGAAAGTACTGCCATCAGATTGTTAAGTGCACAAAAGGATTTGTTTTTACTACTAATGACATATTTAGTATTGCCCTCGTTAGTACTGCTCTTAATATATTAGTACTGCTTGTTCATTCAAGTTAGTACTGTTGGCTATCGATTGTAGTGCTACTTCAACCAAATTAGTAATGATTTCCAGAAATGGACCTTTGGGAAATGCAGTTCAAACATAAGTTAGATCGAATAAAATCATTGATATATTTAAACAAACATATAAATATATTTGTCATTATGTAGTTATGTACACGAATCGATGGAGTTTACCATTGCACTTGCAGATATCCTTACAGCTAAAATACATTCCACAAACATATTTTTATTCAGTACAATAAACTACCAGATAACAATAAGTCAAATGATACAATGCCTTTCGTCCCATTGGACTTACATGTCCTCTATTCATAAATTTTATTCTCTTCACACTCGAACAATAAGTTCAGATTGAAGTCAGACATTAAAATGTTGAAAGCAAAACGAAAAGAATGAAAATCTACTGATAAGTATTTAATATGATGCATGTTCTATGTGCAGGGTGGCATATCTGGAGGTGGTGGCAATAATGATTCCCCTGCCCCGGCACCATTCTTTGTGATGAACACAGTCTCCATTCCCCAGCTTATGTGACGCTCGAGATGACAATTCATTAACCACACTCCTGCAGGCAAAAGCACGCAAATGCATGTCAGACTAAAGATCATAGTATACCCTAACGTATCTGTATTAGATATTTAATGATACGATTGACAGTTTATGGACACAATATAGATCCAAGAATGTTGAGTGATCGAGAAGAATTTGTGATGACTGATTCTTAATGCGTGGTTACATGACAGTTTATGGACACATTATAGATCCAAGAATGTTGAGTGATCGAGAAGAATTTGTGATTACTAATTCTTAATGCGTGGTTACAATGTCTGAAATTTGATCTTACCTGGATTATCAGCTTTGAATCTAATGGCTGTCCAACTGTTTTTTGGGACTGCAATCGTCTGTTGAAGTGGCGAGGATGGTGGTGAAGATCGTTAAAAAAAATGAGATGGTGATAGTTCTATTTATAATCTTCAAAATCCAACTCAAGAGTCTTATATTTAAAGACTTATTGATACAATGAGGATGCTTTGTATTCTTTTTTCAATACACAAATTTATGAGTTGTGTAATTCCGGGAATTTGCATTCAAGATGAGGCTTTTCATAAACGAAACTAGCTCATAACCCGTGTTCAACACGGGCTTTGATAGTAAATAATTAAAGTTAACCAAAAAATTTAACTTTAAGAAATTATATGTAACATATAATATGTGGATAATTTGCATAAATGTAAGTTTTGAATACTAAAGCAAAAAGTTTATTTTAGCCGAAACAAATATTTACAGTTAATTACACCTTAAAACTTGAAGAGTTCGCTTAACATCTATTGTGTGGTTCATAGAAAACGAAAATCTAATCATATTGATATGTAAAATTTGTAGAATAAGCATTGTGCACCAAAAGTATACAAAAAAATCGTAATCCTGATAAATCCAAATGCAGTATTTTACTTTAGTTAGTTTTGTCAGCTGTAATCACTTCATTTTTGCATGAATACATATAATGTATGATTCATACACTTTTGCTCCTACTGTCAAAATTATGACTAACATAAATTTTAATAGTATCACTAACATAAAGTCTATTGCAGACTCCAACATGAAAAAAGTACTTCCACAAATTAAGAAACATCTCATACATTTCCATTGAATGAATTCATCACAAAAGTAAATTTAAAGTACACATATCTTAGTAGCTCTACAAATTCTGAAGGACTTCCTTGTAAACTACATTAGTTGTAGTGCTCATAAGCTTACCATCATTATCACAAACTAATACCTTTAAGCCTTTTTTACTTTTTACAAAATGAAATCCAAACACAGGTCCTTGAAAATCTAGTGATTTCTTCACAATGGTGTTGCGATAGAAGTTTAACTTGTATTGATGTTTGATCACTGGATACTTACTATTGTTTTCTGCAATGCCAAACTTACTTAGAATGATGATACTACCTTCTTGAAGTAGCATCTCAAAATTAGGGATCAGCATCTTCTTTATGGTAGCCTGAATTTTTTCACCCTGGCAAAAAAAAAAAAAAAAAAAAAAAAAAAAAAAAAAAAAACTTTTAATAACAGTACAATAGAAAGTCATGAAAAGAAATAACATGAAAAAATTCATGAAAACAAATACCTTTTCATCCATTAAAATCATGTCCATCTGAAAAGGTTGCTTCCAAAGCCGGAGGATTCTCACCTTAAGCTTCCATGAATCCTTAGAGGTACTTATTTGGTCAATGAAATTCACTCCAATGTTGTCCATGCCTTGAAGATGGAAAGTAAAGAAAAACCTCAGCACAAAAGAAATTTTGAATTAGCTTATAACACAGACTGTGATAACAAAACTCATATAAAAGGATTTCTTGGAAACAAATAAAAGAAAGATTAGACATGTTGGTATTTCCAATGTTGGCTAAAGAGATAAATGATAAGATGTTTCAAAATAAAGTAGAAAAGTACTGCATTGTTTAACTTTTGAAATAGAAAAAAAAAAAAAGTTAGTATTGTACATGTTTACTTGATTTCCCAATGAACTTGGAAATCTACCCACACAAGACTACTGTATATACTTTGGTACAATAAAGTGGAAAAGATGTTGCATTGTTGCATTGTTTGACTTTGGAAATCTACCAAGACCAGACTACTCTATATACTTTGGTAAAATAAACTTGGAAATCTACCATGACCAGTAAGTTACTACTGTATATAGTTTGGTTGAAGAAATTTGGACTCACTCAATTGAAGTTCAAGAAGTAACTCAGCCAAGTGGTTAAAGAGCAACTTATCTAAAATGTCATGTCCTTGTAAAACACTTGATATGCAAGCTTTTTTATTGGTACTTTTATGAGTTGGAATTAGGTATTAATACCTGAAATTACTACATGCCTGGGAAAACGCCAACATCTTCTTCATAAGCCTGAATGCTCAAAATCTTCAATTAAAATAAAAACAGAATATGCATCAATTTTCATTATCTGCAATTATAATTAAAAAAAATGAAAGACTTTGCACAACATGTCCCATGATACTTGGTCAATCTCAGTTTGAGATAGAATATACCTTATCAGTGCCATCTCCTTTGATCAAGGAATCCATGATCTCAGCATCATCACATAGCTTTAATACTGTATAAACATCATAGCCATACTCAATATTGAATCATAAACTTGTGTATGTTTTCTTGTGTTTTTTATTTATGGGCCTCAATGTAAATTCTTACAGTGAGAACAATGGAGTCTCTTGCAGCAAGAGCAATAATATCAGCGCATGAAACAACACGAGGACATTCTGCTTCAACTAAACTCTTTATTGCATCAATGAAACCAAACCCTCTCACGGTTCAGTTTGGGACCGCCACCTTTTCGGTTTGATTCCCTGAGCTTGAAGTGAAATTCAATAGGACTGATCCATCACAACCCTATTCCAAACAACATACAATAAATTTAGTAAGGGTAAAATTGTTATTCTACATTAAATAGGTAAAATAGTCACTTTCCATGTTATAAGGTTTTTAGACCATGTTCATTTTGTTTTCTCTATGCTAGAGTCTTATAAGGCAAGAAAATTATAATTAAATTAAACTACAATTTACCTTGACAAAACAGTCATGGAAGTGCATTCTGATAAGAGTCACGGCAAGCGAAGGAGCATTTGGGATATGCTGGTTCACAAAATCTTGTACAATTTTTTCAGCTTTTGGGCATGAACTTTAATAGTAGCCCATCTGCAAATCACCTTGAACCGATCCAAGAATAGATAAAACTCCAACAACCATTAGCCCGAATGACCAAAACTCCCACAACCAGTGTAATACCCGAAATTTAGGTAACCCGTAAAATTACCAAAGTACCCCTGAAGTCTTTAAAAATTAATTAAAGCTTAATTAAGTCCCGAATCGATCCCAAACTTCTGGAAACGAACAAGACATGATACAAAATAATTTTGACGACTTCGATTAATATTTATACAAGTTGTAAGATGACCATAATACCCTTGTGTGTACCGAAAATTACAATACACAATTATTATTATTTATAAACCATTTAAAATACAATTTGAATTAGGAAAATTCAAAATAAAAAGGAAATTAATTTGGGCCATATTGAAGGCCGGTTATATGGCCTTAAACCCTCCCCCCTTAACTCTCTTGATCGGTTATTAATAAAGAGATAGGGACAAACCACATAATCTTTACAATTTAAAAGATTTCACACTCCATAATATATCACACGACCGATTTGCATTATTTTCCTGTGCACACATTTGAGTCGAAATAAGGTAACTCTAAATCAGAATCATTCTATCAACCAAGCACCCATAAATCTCGGTCCAATCACATCCTAATTTATCTCAACCATACGACCCATTTATTGTGATAACTCTCTCAGTATTGTTTCTTATTAAACAAATACACCCTCATCCCATTCGAAATCTTAGAAACAAAACACACATAAAACCTTAAGAATAAACTAAAAGCGGCGGCCTAGTTTTCTCCATCTTCGAGTGGTACAAAGGTGTACGAAGGGTAGACGAAGTGGTGGTGATCATTGGTACTTCTGTGGGTTTGATCATGGTTATATTGTTTTCGAAAAGAGTCTTGCTTGGTTCGAATATAAATTCTGGTTTGGGGTTCTCGTTTCATCATTCCGACCCAAGGTATAATCTACCTTCGTTCTTGTTTTGCTTCGCGACATGAAACACATAGAAACGTATGTATAACATGTAATTCTAAAACTAATCCTTGATCGATTGAATAAGAATATCTACGAATGAAATCTTTGTCACAAGAAATGATAAAAATCTAATTTATGTGTCCCGTTAATAAGATAATACGTATGGGATTTTGTCACATGAAATCAATGAAGTGTGAAATATGTATGTCAAATTCTGTTTATGTTTCGCTATTCAAAGATGCTTGTACGTTTTCGACATGGTCACCTAAATTATAATATGATCAGCCCTTATATTCGGCCTTCAAATCTGTAAATAACTCAAGTGATAATTACGATGGGCTTGCGTAATCATTGACGTGAATAATAACCTGTTTTGGTGTGACTGATGAAATGCATACATGAATATTGATTCGAACCTCGCATGAAATGATATAAGATACACGAGATTCATATATATTAAGCTAGAATTCTGTTTTGGTTTTCCAATATGGTTCATGCACGTTACATTTTTCGAATGAGCTCACATAAAATCATAGGAGATTTCTTACATGCAATGACGTTTGAAGACTGCTCTAAATCATTTCATATTTTTGTCGACCTATATGTTTTCTTTGTATGATTCGACTTACATTCAATCTATAAAACTTGTTCAGCTAAAATCTATAAACGAGCTAATAAAATGAATCGCATGCATGTTAATTGGAATTATTTTCGAATCGAAACAAGTAATATAAAAAGGTACGAATCGATTTCGGCATATTTCTGTTATAAGTTTTATACGAAAAGGAAGGTTTGCATGCATGGAATGTTAGTTAAAACTAAATTATTGATTTATATGATAAATGATACTTTAGACCCTATACTTTGCTATTTTGACATTTTAAACCATAAACTCTACTATAATTGTCATTATTAACTTTTAACTTAATTTAATTGTCATATATAACCTTAAAGTGTTAAATTACTGATTCTATAAACTTACTAATTATGGAAACTCTCTAATTATGGAAACTTACTAAATTTAGAAAGTTACTAAAAATGGAAAGCCGACTAAAATGAGCAACCTGATTTAAAACAAGCTATTAATAATTAGCCGATCATTAATTCGTGTAGATTTGCTGAAGAAGAAGTGACTTCCTATTATTACGTTATGATATGATTTCGTTGGCGGTTTAAGGTACAGATATTCTGCCCTTTTTCAGTAAGGGTGTCCTCTTGCTTGTTTCATTCAGTATCTATGATTCATCTTAGTATTTCTCTGAGCCGTTGTTATGTCGTCTCATACTCTGATTGGTTCTTCATTATGCATATCAGTTGGTTATGATCTGAGCCTTTTATATGGGGCTTTCCTATTTGAATCTATGCCTTTGTTATGTTTTCCATAATTCATGAACCTTGCTTTATTTCTTTTGATACATGATATGACCTGTCCATCACCTTGTAATGTGAATATTTATGACCCTGGAATATTTTGAAGGTTCATAGGATTTTATAACTAAATGTAAAAACTCTTCTTAATTACATGTGAAAATGTTTTGAAAACTTTCTTTAAAGGACCTACTGTATGAAGACGGTTTTAAGGTTTACTTTCATGAAAGCTATTGTAAGAGATTACTTTTTGAACTATGATAGGAACTTTTAATATAAACCTTTAAATTGAACCTTGTTATGAACCTTGAAACAAATTGATATGAACCTTCTGATTTCGAACTCCCTGATACTTGACCCTTCTGACATTGGACCTTTTGATATTGAACCTACTTTCTGATTCTTGATTTATTGCTATGTTTCCTTGTTCTGGGAACCTTGCTTGCTTCTTTAATGATATGATGAGCTTTTGGCATGATCTTTCTGATACATGATCTTTCTGATATATGATCTTTCTGATGTATGATTTTTCTGGTATATGATCTTTTGATATTAAACCTGTCTGATATTGAACATTTCTGATATTGACCTACTGGTATGACCTTTCTGATATGAATCTCTGATATGAACCCCTGATATGAACTTCTGATATTTTGAAATGGAAATTGACTTATGCAACTAACTTAAATACTTGATACCTTGCTATAAACTTAACTTGAACCCTGATTCACTTGATATGAACCATTCGACTTGAACCTTTATTTGAACCCTTGTTTTGATCCTTTGTTCTGAACCTTGTCTTGAACTCTTATATAAAACATGACTTGGACTACCTGACCTTTAAATACTTGAACCTAACACTTAATACTTGAACCTGACACCTGAATACTTGACACCTGATACTTGAATCCGACACCTGATACATGATACTGATTTCTGATACATGATACTGATTTCTGATGCATGATACTGAATCCTGATACATGATATTTGATACACGTTACTGATCTCTGATACATGATACTGATACATGATACTGATTTCTGAGGCATGACACCTGACACTTGATACATGATACCTGACCTTAACCCACAGTTTGATACTAACGAGCCATAACTAGTCATGAGGGTTTCATGACCATGTCATTGATGCACCGATGGCATGACTCTAGGGCAGGAGAGTGATGACCTGTTCCGTCCCTTTTCTGTATTTTATTTGGTGTGTTGGGAGGTTTATGGCCACCAGGGGCGTATGGATGCATCCTAGAACTGTTACTGTTACTGATTACTGATCTCTGTATTACTGGTGACTGATGGTGTGTGCGATACACGTCTTTCACATACTGGGAGCTGATCACTCCATTTACTGATTGAGGACTCCCCTCATAATTACTGACTACTGAGAGGTCTCCCCTCTACATGATTATACTGATACTGTTACTGTTACTGTTACTGTTTCTGGGCTCGTAGAGGATTTCTGTTACCCTGCACCTTGTGACCTTATAACTTTACTCACCATTATTATTACTGTCACCCTGTAACCTGATATATGACTTAACACTTGACTTGACTGGATCTGATCTGGTATGTGGTAGAATTACGGATTACATTTTATACTATTTCTGCAACTAGTTTTAATAATGTTATATCTGTATAACCTTTACTTTCCATTACTGTTACTGCTACCCTATAGCATGATACATGACTTAATACTGAACCTGATTTTTGACTTGGGCTTGTGGTGGGTTACGGTTTCCTTATCACCTATCTTCTGTAACTAGTTCTGATCCTGTTATATCTGTATAGTCTTCATGTTCCTGTTTTTGACTATCGTGATACCTGGTACTCGTTCATTTACTTCGCTACTTTACCGTTACTACTTGTTATCGTTATATCTGTTCACTGGGCTTTTTAAGCTCAGCCGCACGTTTTCTTTTCGTGTGCGGCAGGTTATAAGCAGGACGACGGGTTTGGGTATGAGTGAAGAGACTTTTGGACTTAGAAGACCTTGATAGTTATTCTGAAGTAGAAGTCATTAGAAGGATTGCATTTGCAGACTTAGTATTTAGTTTTGTTTCATTCTTAACCCTATAATGTTAGTATCTCATTTTGTAACCTTTAATATTTTATTGTATTACTATTGAAGTATGCTTTGTTTAATCTGATATGAAACCATTAACGTGACATCGTTACCCTTGCCGGGTTGGGGTGTTACAATTATGGTATCAGAGAGACAGGCTGCGACTTGTAATACATTTACCCTGTCCTGTGCGTTTAGGACCACTAAGTTTCCACTGTAGGCGCTCATAAGATAACCTGTAAGAATTTGCTTTAGGATTTCCCTATATGAACTTAAGTATTACCGGTGAGGAATGGGTAGACTATAAGGCGTTTGTTTAAGTAGCATTGCTTCCGTATCACTCTGATTCATGCCTTACTTCTGGTTAAAGCTTATTGAAATCACTTTTGATGATTGAAAGCTTATGCGTTGCAGCACCTAAGTTTTGAAACCTTAATCATTCTTGAAGGCATTCAAAAAAAAAAAAAAAAATTCATAGAAATTTACCTGACACTATTTGATCCTTATCTCCGGATTCTGACTCTGACCTCTGATCCTTTGTAAATCATGTGATACCTCGTCGGGCAATTCTGAGAATCTCCATAGCGATGACGTACTCGATACATTCTGTTGTTTGTCTCTTGCTTTTGATAAGCATCTGTGAATTTTCTGACGCTTTTTGACTTCTGAGACAGTAGGAAGACTAGGTGGATTAAGATAAGTTTGTCCTGTTCACTACTTGAGATAAAGTATGACCATCATGAGGGCATATTTATATGATGCTAGTATTATGACGTCTGGCCAACGTGATAATACTTACATCATATAACGTGCACTTGTTGTGGGCATAGGATATTTCGAGAAGTGCCTTAGAGCTGTAAGAATTCTGATAACTGTTTGAGATTATCTGCATTAGTGAGACTTTAATTCATCCTAATTTTACGCGTAATCTGTTTTCACCGTTATGCGAATTGATACGTCTGGATTTCTGTCACGCGTTTTGCTGACCTCTGTACATCTGATACTAATCTTAGTTTCTGTTATAGAACTTTCTGCCATTGATGTCATCGATAATCTAATTTCTGTATGTTCAAATCTAATCTGTCTAATCAAAATTCTGTGAACGGCATATCTGTCAAAACCCTATGTATTTCTTTGTCTCTTCCGAGAGAATCTGATTTTCATCTACTACGTTTGGTATGTTATTCTTCTGATCTGGATTCAGTATGTTATGTCTGTTCTGAGGATCTGAAACAATTTTGGAATCTACAAGTTCGAGTCATGAAAAATAAATCTTTCATATGTCTGTTCACCGTCAGTTGTGTTTCTGTTTCGTTTCACCTAAATTCTCGTCTTAGTTTGTAAGTCTTCGTTTTGTTTCTGCTCTCTCCTCGTTCTGCTTTCTGCAAATTTCGAGGACGAAATTTTTTTGTTAGTGGGGAAGAAGTTGTAATACCCGAAATTCAGGTAACCCGTAAAATTACCAAAGTACCCCTGAAGTCTTTAAAAATTAATTAAAGCTTAATTAAGTCCCGAATCGATCCCAAACTTCTGGAAACGAACAAGACATGATACAAAATAATTTTGACGACTTCGATTAATATTTATACAAGTTGTAAGATGACCATAATACCCTTGTGTGTACCGAAAATTACAATACACAATTATTATTATTTATAAACCATTTAAAATACAATTTGAATTAGGAAAATTCAAAATAAAAAGGAAATTAATTTGGGCCATATTGAAGGCCGGTTATATGGCCTTAAACCCTCCCCCTTAACTCTCTTGATCGGTTATTAATAAAGAGATAGGGACAAACCACATAATCTTTACAATTTAAAAGATTTCACACTCCATAATATATCACACGACCGATTTGCATTATTTTCCTGTGCACACATTTGAGTCGAAATAAGGTAACTCTAAATCAGAATCATTCTATCAACCAAGCACCCATAAATCTCGGTCCAATCACATCCTAATTTATCTCAACCATACGACCCATTTATTGTGATAACTCTCTCAGTATTGTTTCTTATTAAACAAATACACCCTCATCCCATTCGAAATCTTAGAAACAAAACACACATAAAACCTTAAGAATAAACTAAAAGCGGCGGCCTAGTTTTCTCCATCTTCGAGTGGTACAAAGGTGTACGAAGGGTAGACGAAGTGGTGGTGATCGTTGGTACTTCTGTGGGTTTGATCATGGTTATATTGTTTTCGAAAAGAGTCTTGCTTGGTTCGAATATAAATTCTGGTTTGGGGTTCTCGTTTCATCATTCCGACCCAAGGTATAATCTACCTTCGTTCTTGTTTTGCTTCGCGACATGAAACACATAGAAACGTATGTATAACATGTAATTCTAAAACTAATCCTTGATCGATTGAATAAGAATATCTACGAATGAAATCTTTGTCACAAGAAATGATAAAAATCTAATTTATGTGTCCCGTTAATAAGATAATACGTATGGGATTTTGTCACATGAAATCAATGAAGTGTGAAATATGTATGTCAAATTCTGTTTATGTTTCCTATTCAAAGATGCTTGTACGTTTTCGACATGGTCACCTAAACTATAATATGATCAGCCCTTATATTCGGCCTTCAAATCTGTAAATAACTCAAGTGATAATTACGATGGGCTTGCGTAATCATTGACGTGAATAATAACCTGTTTTGGTGTGACTGATGAAATGCATACATGAATATTGATTCGAACCTCGCATGAAATGATATAAGATACACGAGATTCATATATATTAAGCTAGAATTCTGTTTTGGTTTTCCAATATGGTTCATGCACGTTACATTTTTCGAATGAGCTCACATAAAATCATAGGAGACTTCTTACATGCAATGACGTTTGAAGACTGCTCTAAATCATTTCATATTTTTGTCGACCTATATGTTTTCTTTGTATGATTCGACTTACATTCAATCTATAAAACTTGTTCAGCTAAAATCTATAAACGAGCTAATAAAATGAATCGCATGCATGTTAATTGGAGTTATTTTCGAATCGAAACAAGTAATATAAAAAGGTACGAATCGATTTCGGCATATTTCTGTTATAAGTTTTATACGAAAAGGAAGGTTTGCATGCATGGAATGTTAGTTAAAACTAAATTATTGATTTATATGATAAATGATACTTTAGACCCTATACTTTGCTATTTTGACATTTTAAACCATAAACTCTACTATAATTTTCATTATTAACTTTTAACTTAATTTAATTGTCATATATAACCTTAAAGTGTTAAATTACTGATTCTATAAACTTACTAATTATGGAAACTCTCTAATTATGGAAACTTACTAAATTTAGAAAGTTACTAAAAATGGAAAGCCGACTAAAATGAGCAACCTGATTTAAAACAAGCTATTAATAATTAGCCGATCATTAATTCGTGTAGATTCGCTGAAAAAGAAGTGACTTCCTATTCTTACGTTATGATATGATTTCGTTGGCGGTTTAAGGTACAGATATTCTGCCCTTTTTCAGTAAGGGTGTCCTCTTGCTTGTTTCATTCAGTATCTATGATTCATCTTAGTATTTCTCTGAGCCGTTGTTATGTCGTCTCATACTCTGATTGGTTCTTCATTATGCATATCAGTTGGTTATGATCTGAGCCTTTTATATGGGGCTTTCCTATTTGAATCTATGCCTTTGTTATGTTTTCCATAATTCATGAACCTTGCTTTATTTCTTTTGATACATGATATGACCTGTCCATCACCTTGTAATGTGAATATTTATGACCCTGGAATATTTTGAAGGTTCATAGGATTTTATAACTAAATGTAAAAACTCTTCTTAATTACATGTGAAAATGTTTTGAAAACTTTCTTTAAAGGACCTACTGTATGAAGACGGTTTTAAGGTTTACTTTCATGAAAGCTATTGTAAGAGATTACTTTTTGAACTATGATAGGAACTTTTAATATAAACCTTTAAATTGAACCTTGTTATGAACCTTGAAACAAATTGATATGAACCTTCTGATTTCGAACTCCCTGATACTTGACCCTTCTGACATTGGACCTTTTGATATTGAACCTACTTTCTGATTCTTGATTTATTGCTATGTTTCCTTGTTCTGGGAACCTTGCTTGCTTCTTTAATGATATGATGAGCTTTTGGCATGATCTTTCTGATACATGATCTTTCTGATATATGATCTTTCTGATGTATGATTTTTCTGGTATATGATCTTTTGATATTAAACCTGTCTGATATTGAACATTTCTGATATTGACCTACTGGTATGACCTTTCTGATATGAATCTCTGATATGAACCCCTGATATGAACTTCTGATATTTTGAAATGGAAATTGACTTATGCAACTAACTTAAATACTTGATACCTTGCTATAAACTTAACTTGAACCCTGATTCACTTGATATGAACCATTCGACTTGAACCTTTATTTGAACCCTTGTTCTGATCCTTTGTTCTGAACCTTGTCTTGAACTCTTATATAAAACATGACTTGGACTACCTGACCTTTAAATACTTGAACCTAACACTTAATACTTGAACCTGACACCTGAATACTTGACACCTGATACTTGAATCCGACACCTGATACATGATACTGATTTCTGATACATGATACTGATTTCTGATGCATGATACTGAATCCTGATACATGATATTTGATACACGTTACTGATCTCTGATACATGATACTGATACATGATACTGATTTCTGAGGCATGACACCTGACACATGATACATGATACCTGACCTTAACCCACAGTTTGATACTACGAGCCATAACTAGTCATGAGGGTTTCATGACCATGTCATTGATGCACCGATGGCATGACTCTAGGGCAGGAGAGTGATGACCTGTTCCGTCCCTTTTCTGTATTTTATTTGGTGTGTTGGGAGGTTTATGGCCACCAGGGGCGTATGGATGCATCCTAGAACTGTTACTGTTACTGATTACTGATCTCTGTATTACTGGTGACTGATGGTGTGTGCGATACACGTCTTTCACATACTGGGAGCTGATCACTCCATCTACTGATTGAGGACTCCCCTCATAATTACTGACTACTGAGAGGTCTCCCCTCTACATGATTATACTGATACTGTTACTGTTACTGTTACTGTTTCTGGGCTCGTAGAGGATTTCTGTTACCCTGCACCTTGTGACCTTATAACTTTACTCACCATTATTATTACTGTCACCCTGTAACCTGATATATGACTTAACACTTGACTTGACTGGATCTGACCTGGTATGTGGTAGAATTACGGATTACATTTTATACTATTTCTGCAACTAGTTTTAATAATGTTATATCTGTATAACCTTTACTTTCCATTACTGTTACTGCTACCCTATAGCATGATACATGACTTAATACTGAACCTGATTTTTGACTTGGGCTTGTGGTGGGTTACGGTTTCCTTATCACCTATCTTCTGTAACTAGTTCTGATCCTGTTATATCTGTATAGTCTTCATGTTCCTGTTTTTGACTATCGTGATACCTGGTACTCGTTCATTTACTTCGCTACTTTACCGTTACTGCTTGTTATCGTTATATCTGTTCACTGGGCTTTTTAAGCTCAGCCGCACGTTTTCTTTTCGTGTGCGGCAGGTTATAAGCAGGACGACGGGTTTGGGTATGAGTGAAGAGACTTTTGGACTTAGAAGACCTTGATAGTTATTCTGAAGTAGAAGTCATTAGAAGGATTGCATTTGCAGACTTAGTATTTAGTTTTGTTTCATTCTTAACCCTATAATGTTAGTATCTCATTTTGTAACCTTTAATATTTTATTGTATTACTATTGAAGTATGCTTTGTTTAATCTGATATGAAACCATTAACGTGACATCGTTACCCTTGCCGGGTTGGGGTGTTACAACCAGTAGCCCATCTGCAAATCACCTTGAACCGCTTGTGGTCCAAATATATAGATAGAGCAACAAGTAACACCTGGATTAAAGCACATAAACTATCAGAATATATAATTAATCAAATCTTAAAACTTTATAAAAGTTGAGATTAGTTATGGTGACAAGAGACAAAAACACAAGAAAACATACACAACTGCTAATGAAGTCCATTTATGTAATTTTCTATGTAAATATGTACCATTAAGTGTTTAGTACATGAAATGTTATGGATATTTTTATTTTTTGGCAAACTTAAATGTCACTATGAGAATTGGGAGAACTGCGACGAAGGTATTGGCGAAGACACGATGTTCTCGTCAAAAGTCACTAAACGGCAAAATAGCTTGGTCTCAGACATTGACTTTGTCAAAAAAACAATAATGTTGTCGGTTGGAGCGGGGATTTGGGCTAATGCTGTCGGTTGAGGATAGTATTGTAGGAAGAACAAAGTTTTGCATTAAGTGGCAAAACACATGGGACAAAATATCTTAATTTTGTGATCACTCAGAAAAATATTTAGCTAATAAGCTCAAATGTGTTGACATCTCTTTAAATGAGGTTAACCAAACAATTACAGTCTTGTGCTTAGAAAAACAATGATAAATTCAATGATTTACAACATCTAACAAAATCGCAGACCAAAATCTGCTATCTATATTCAATTCCTACATAAAGCTTCACAAATTGATCAATGAACTAAAAAATCAAAACCCAAAATAAAAATAAAAAATTTAATTGGGTCTCCAGGTACCACTAATCACACATCTAATTCCACACTTAAATCAAAGAAACTAACGAAGAAACATAACACCCCAATCGATGTGGAAAAGCAGTTTTAGAATGGCTTTATGTAGATGAAACATTTCATCAAACACTTAGTGGGCATTTAGAAACAACAAAAACTAAAGAGAACTTAAATGAGAATTATTGATACCTTCTCATTAAACCTTAAACAACTAAAATGAAGAGGTAATAGTTTGGAGTCGATAAGCATCCCCAGGATCTTCATCTGCTATGTTAAATACAAATAAAACGAAATATGAGATGATGTAAATCGAGAGGTTCATCATCAAGAACAAAAATTAAATGAAGAACATAAATTGACAAAGAAAATAGGTAAATTAACCTGTAACTTTTAAGGAGCTTGAAGATGTAAGATGTAGATTTGTTGCAAGGTAAAGGAGATGAGAGATAAATTTTAAGATAAATTTTAAATTCTTGGTTAAAGAGCCACTTGTATTTTCAAGAAGGCTGGTAAAGGACACTCCAGCAAATGCCTTTTGAGGATAAGAGATACAACTTTGATCACTAAAACAATATTGTATTTTTTTATTTATAACTAAAAAAAAAAATACATATTATTACATCAGCAAAATTGCAATGGGTAAGTAATTGAAGGACACCTATACAAAATGACATCAGCAAAAACTCCTTTTTAATAATATGTATAGATTGTTTGTAGTTATTTTGGTGTGCATACTCATGTTTGTTCCGTACTTATGGTTGTGCACAACCCCCCTTGCACATTAAATTAAGGTACTTAAGCTTTATATATAATAGATTATACAATTTTATGTTGTAAATATTTGTTAAAACTTAAGATAGATCATCAGAACACTAAGGGTGCGTTTGGTTCGTAAGTGGGATTGTAATTGGATTCGGATTTTGGAAAGGTTTGAAAGATGTGAGAAAGATTTGAGAAAAAAGTAGGAGAGATAAAATATATTATTATATATAATTATATATAATTTATTAAATTTTATATTGTATTTAAATATTATATTATAATAAAAAAGTTAAGAATGTGAGAGGGAAAAAAATAGGGCCCGCGGGTTTGAAGTGAAACCACCCAACTAAGCTAGGAATGAAATCTATCAACTTTTCATTCCTTCATTCCCAAATTGTGGGCCCCAATATTTGTTAAAACTTAAGATAGTCAGTATATATATTTGGCGCAACAAATTATTAAAGATTATGGAAAAATTATGCTTATTTTTTCAAAAAATAAGCTATTTAAAAAATAATCTTTGTTTGGTAGACAGAACTTATTAAAGATTATAAAAAAATAATCTTTCATAATCTCTGAAAATCAAATGTTACTTCATGTAGCTTATAAAAATAATCTCTTTTTATAATCTCCATCTCCAGCACCATCTCCAGTTCCAGCAACAGTTACTTTTGCCAAACATCCGCCGCATTTAGTTATCGTATAACTTTCACACAAGGCCTCCGATCATTTAGCTACGGGACTGGCGTGATATATGAACCAACATCTCATTTGATATGTTATATTGTGTCAATTTAGATCATGGGTTAGTTAGAATTATGATTCCAAGTACCAATTCTACTTCCGTTTATCTATTTATTTTAAAAAGAGTTAAAAACTCATTTAAGTTTTGACACACTAAAGTCACCTCTTGTATATCTAATCAAGATTTGAAATAACCTCTCAATATATTTGATCCACAAGGCTTGTACTTACACTTTTTTGTTTGAACAACAATTTTTCACGCACCTGTAACACATATCTCACAATATTACTCACAAATGTCTCAAACGAGCATTGACCCTGTAACACAACCTCTGGGTTGGTGAGCCAACTCACATACCACTAGGTCAAATGACTTGGTGCTTCATGTCCTTACACTGATTGGTGCTTTAGTCCACGCCGCCAATCTAATGACACTTTCAACAAACTTCTCTGCTTGATAGACCCCAACAAATCAATACGACACGTACTTTTGACCTTAACTAGCTTAGTCCACAAATCTTCATACAAAACGTCCTTTCTACACGATCGTAACCAATATTATTTATTTTAATTCGTAGTTGTACGCGTAAAAAATCTTAAACAAATGTGACCATCATAAAGGCTACATGAATGGTATATTTCTCTGAGACGTGTTCATAAGGTTTTCCCAACACGGTTATCTGAAGTAATTAAGTTGTTTCATGTCGTAAAGACTTTGTCTAGTTATCATTAATGAGTTCTAAACAAAGTAAAGTTTTGATGCAGATATGCTAGATAATTGATGTTTATAATAGGTAAATAAGAAGATGAATTTAACCACTTGCATGCTGTTTCAAATTACAGTATAAATTCAGAATGCATCGGCTCCAATCTTTTCATGCAAAGCAACCAATCTTTATCAATGGAGAAAGTTCATCAACAATCGCTATTGCTTACTACCTTTCTTATTGCTCTCTTGAGTATTACAACAATAATCGAGGGCAAAGCAACACAATCAATCTTTATCAATGGGGAGAAGTCAGATGTGTCAATCGGGGAAAATGATGAGAAACTTGCTCATGTCTTACCACATGTCTTGCCACTGATCCTTGGATTCCCTCCATTTGGATTGCCATTTGGACTCCCCCCACTCGGTGGACTTGGATTGCCATTTGGACTCCCCCCACTCGGTGGACTTGGATTGCCATTTGGACTCCCCCCACTCGGTGGACTTGGTGGACGTGGGGGGCTCGGTGGACGTGGTGGATTCGGCGGTGGATTTCCTGGCGGTGGGTATGGAGGCGGTCCTGATGGATATCGAGGCGGTCCTGGTGGCTTTCCTGGCGGTCCTGGTGGATATCGAGGTGGCCCAGGTGGGAATAGGGGTAAATCCGAGGTGGATGCAAAAGATGAGTCGAAGAAGAATCCATATCCATGATCGAGTGTGGAACTTATATATTTATAAAATAATGTTATCTTCGACAAGTTGAAAATTTATATGTATTTAAGTTTGTGTTACAAAAGAATTTGGTCGGTTTATGATCTAGTGTGGTTTTCTCCCAATCAGGTTGCTTATTATTCATCCCAATCTATATAAGATAGTGTTTTGTATTGATGACATGACAACAAAATAATGACATTGAATTATAACATCGCACATATCATTAACTCCTCATTCTATATCGATCATGTTCAGACACTCTATTCTTCCTATATACCCGATCATATCTCACCCCTTTCATCTAATCACTCTCAGATTCCAAATAAATCTTCAAAACACCATCATAATTTAAACCTCCATTATGACCTTCATTATAACAAACTAAGTAAACACAAGAGCAAATAGATGGAAGAAAACCATCAATAGGAAAAGAAATAAAACTAAAAACAAAACAAAACAAAACCTAAAAATAGAAAATAAAAAATATTGTGACTCAGAGCCCCTTACACGGTATAGAATGAATTTCTATACGCCGTATAAGACCTCTGAGACTAATTCCAAACAAAAACAAAAAGACACACAAGAACCAACTATTTTTTTTTTAAGACACAAATAAACTAATTTTTCAAAATAACAAAGAATCAAAACCGCTCTCCGGCAGCCGCGCCAAAAACTTGATGTGTAAAATCGAGCCTTAAATTTATAAAACTAGAAATACCTCCTTTAGACTCACACTAACGGACAATGTACCCGATCAAGTGTAGAATATAAATGGTAAGTCCAGGTATCGTTCACTAGAGAGCGAAGTGATAATTGTAAGTTACTTATCAAAACTAACTAACTACCTATTAAACGCAAGTAAATAATGACAACGTTGTTTTAGTTCCGAATGAACAAGGATTATGATAGTCAACTTTAAAGCAAGTAATAAAAATGGACAAGCGTGCAAACAAGATATAAGAAGCGTGTTTACCTAGTCATTCCTCTAACCTATCGATGACATGATTCATTAGTGCAATGTCTAATTAGCAGGGCCTTAGCGGGTCTTTTGTAGTGCAAGTCTAATACGGACCGTTAGTCCCTACACACTTTATCTAATAACTACCTATCCCGACACTAGTGGGTGATAACCTAGTTAATATCTAAGCATTAAATACCCCAACTAATCTATGTGACATGATTTTATGTGTTTTGCCATACACTTAATTACTAGATAAATTGTCAGTTTACCGTTCACTAAATCTTAAACCCTATTGTCTACTACTTTTAATCCCGTTAGGTTAATGTCTATAATCCTAACCACTAATTGATATTAGTCAATATATTAGTGAACCAAGTATTTAACTTTCAGTTTATGACCTACTAATCAACTACTATCAACGGATAGCTGTTATAAACTCTAAGGCGTAAGTATACTAACATGCACATAAATTACCTACAACAAAGCTAAATATCGAGAGGCGAAAAAATAGCCACAGAAATGCAAGTGACAGACATACATGCTTTTGTAGACTCCAAGCTGGTAGCTAGTCAAGTTGAGGGGTCATACAAAGCCATAGGCGTAAAAATATCGAGAGAAGGTCATAGAGCTAGCCGGGTCATTCAATAGGTTCCGGATCAACCATATCCCTAGAGCTCAGAATAAAAAGGCTGATGCTCTGAGTAAGTTGGCTGCTGTTTAATTTGATGACCTATCTAAGGAAGTCTTGGTAGAGGTGCTGAACGAGCGCTCCGTTGAAGCAAGGGAGTTCAACATGGTACGGAAGAGGAAGGCCCTACATGGATGACCCCTATCCATAATTACTTAGAGAATGGGACTCTACCCGAAGACCCGGTGGAAGCCAGATCCCTTAAGGAAAAGATTGGGAATTACACCTTGGAAGATGGAGTCCTATATAGAAAGTCTTACCTGGTGCCACTAATAAGGTGTGTAGGACCTCTTCAGGCCAATTACGTTATCAGGGAGGTGTACATGGGCTCCTGCGGGATGCATGATGGACCAAGGCAAGTGGTAGCTAAAGTTATGAACTTGGGATACTACTGGCCTACCAAGCACCGGGACACAAGAAAGGTGATTGAGAAATGTGATAGTTGTCAATCTCACGAGTCAGTACCAAGACTCCCCAAGGCAGACATGATCTCAGTAACATCAACTGGGCCATTCATGAAGTGGGGAATGGACATTGTAGGACTGCTACCGGAGGGCCCAGCAAGAGTCAAGTTCTTAATCGTGGCAAGTGATTATTTCACAAAGTGAATAGAGGCAAAGCCAGTAGCTACCATCACTGGCAAGCAGGTACTGAAATTTGCATTTGCTAATATTCATACATTTTCTCTCAAGGTTCCATATTCTCTCTTTTCTTCTCACTAGATTCGGCCTAAACCACAAGAACCATATGTGTTTAGATTAATGAGTAGCTTACAATTGGTATCAAGAGCCATGGTTAGGTCACTTAGAATGTGGATGCTCGGATTTTAGATTGGTTTTTGTGAGTTTATTGTGGTTCAACTAGTTTTTTGAGAAAATACCTTGGTTCGATTTTGTTTGTGGTTAATCTTGGAATATGTTAGTACTTTCTTGATTAGGATTGTTGTATAAGCTTAGTTTAGTGGTTGGATAGCTTGTTTCATCTGTTTATTGGTGTATTTTAGTCAATTTGTGTGTTATTTTGAAGTTCCTCCTCGTTGCGATTTGAGTCTCGGTAAGATTTTCATCGTTGCGATTTGAGTTGGTTAGGGAAAGGCAGGGTTACGACTTGGGTTTGTTCGGATCTGCGATTTGGTTTATAACAAAAGGGGAAATAAGACAAAATCGCAAGAAAGGGACATTTTTGTCTGGTTGTGAGCTTGCGATTTGAGCCTTCGATTTGAGTCTCTACGATTTGAATCAGTTGCGATTTGAGTCTCTGCGATTTGAGTCTCTACGATTTGAGTCTCTGCGATTTGAGTCTCTACGATTTGAGTCTTTGCGATTTGCTCAAGTCTTGCGGTTTGAATATTGTTGCGGTTTGAATATTGTTGCGATTTGAGGACTTGCTATTTGAAGAATTGCGTTTTGGAGTCTGCGATTTAGGGTGTTGCGATTTGAAGAAAAGGACATTTTGTATGCTTATTTTTCAGTCAAAGTAGTTTTAATTAAGTCATTAAGTCATTTTAGTAAAGTTTCAATCAACTTCTCTCAGGTTTTCAAACTAAACCAGTTTTAAAATCATAACAGTCTCACAATAAGGGGTGTTTGGAATAAGCTTAAAATGGGTCAAAACATTTGTGTCACTGTTCACATGCCTTTTAGCCAACTTTGTTTAGCTTAAATTGATTGAGATAAGCTGATTTCTAGTTGATTAGAAGTGATTTGATTAGTTTTGCTAGTTCTAGTTGTATTCCTAAATTTTAGGTTCTTACTACCTGGCATTAGCTTATTATGGGATAAGCTATTTTAGAACATGTTTTTGCTTCTTATAAGTTCATTATAGCATATTAAGTTGATGTGAAAGAGTTGGTTTAATCTTTATAGGAATTGTAGTCATTTTTGCTCAATTTAATTAAATCCTGCATCAGTATCTATTTTCCACATCAAACCAAATCAGCCTCAACAGCCCTTTTTGATCTCATTTTTAGAATAGCTTAAGTAGGAATTAAGCTCTAATTTTTGGTTTATAATTAGCTTGTAGTATGAACTTTACATGTTTCAACTTATTTTAGGTTTTTGAGCTTTTTTTGGTTGGCTTATTATAGGCCGCAATCATTAGATCGGGACTAGATATCCTAAAATTGTATCAACAACACATCTTCTCAGCTCCTCTCATAAGCTCATTTTAAGCTCTCTAAGTCTGATTTTTGGTTTTTAAGATCTTTGGTATATGAACTTTAAGGATGTCCAGCTTTTGTGGTTTTTGAGCCTTAACTTAGTGCTTAAAATTAAGCTCAAACTTACCTCTTTGGACTGATTTTGCCCTGCACATCAGACTCTTTTGCTTATTTTGATTATAAGTGTTTAATTGCTTATATTTGTTGCTTAATCTGATTCCATTAGCTTATTTAGATTATACTTAGTTTACATTAGCTTATTTTAGAATTCTTTTAGCTTTAGATAGTTTTTTTTTTGGCTTATTTTCATTTTGCCTTTTTCATTTAAGTCCTTTAAAGCAATCTGCTCTTTTAAATACCTTTTTCTTAGCTCATTTATAAGCTCTAATTTAGCTCATTTAGGCCTGATTTTCATTTTATGAGATCTTTGGTTGGTGAACTTGATTCTTTTTCAGTTTTATTGGTTTTGCTTATTGTTTAAGCACTTTTCTTTTAGCTTAAAAATGCCTCAGTAGGCTACTTTTGGCCTGCACAATTGTTTAACTGCTTAATTTTGAATCTGTGCTTATTTGCTTGATTATTTTGCTCAATTTGTTTACTTTCTGCTTATTTAGGATTGCTTTTAAGTATTATAGCTTATTTCATTTCCCCTTTAGCTTTTAGAAGCCTTTTAGCTTATTTACAATTAGCTTTTTCATTCAAGTTTTATATTAAGCTGTCTGTTCATTTTAAGCCTTTTCTGGCTTATTTACTTAGATATAAAAATATTTCTTTTACAAAAGTTTCTTATTTTTACCTTATTTTCAAGTCTCAAAAGAAAAGTTTTCCAAAAAAAAAATAAAAAGGGGAAAGTGGAAGTCAAGGGTGAGCCTAGACTCGAACCCCTGACCTCAACACTCTCAACCCTTAAACACACCACACGCTACCATCATGCCCTTGGGACTTCTCTGTTATTCCTTTCTTCTTTAATTCTTTTAACCACTTTTTTTTTTCTCTTTTGCTTATTTTCTCCTCTTTACTTAATAACTGCTTATTCGAATAAGCAATTACCTCCATTTTATTTTTCCTAGGATCTGCTTATCATTAAGCACTTTTCTGTAATTTTTCATAATTTTTCTCATTAGTTTAATATTTTTTATAAATTTTTCTTTCCAAAATAGTTTTTAATTCATAATAAAAAATATAAAAGTAAAAAAAATACAATTCTTTTTTCCAAAATTTTCTTTTATCATTTAGGACCTAGGAAAATTAGATTTGCACTCGTAGGGTTAATTTTTAAAGATTTTGGTTTTTAGGCTCGTTTTTTTAATTCCCGGTTAACGTTTTTAGTTTAATTTCGTTCGTGCTTTATTTTGCTTTGTTTCTTTACTTTCCATAACTTAATTAGAATTAAAAAACACAAAAAGTGAAAATCATCTTTCAAGCACTTTAATTCCAAACCATACACGAAATCCTCGATTCACACCTCGTCGGGAAACGACCCCGGTATCACTTTCTCGGTATCTTATATCGTATTCGCAGGTTTTGCAAGTTGGCCTTTTTCCTAAGGGTTGGCTTGTCAGTTCTCGCGCCTTACGCGTATCTGATATTTTGATATATACTTTCTAAGACGAATCAAATTTTTTGCGCCGCTGCCGTAGAGGTTGTGTTGCGACAATATCGTTAAGGTTTAAACGACTAGTGACTTGAAGATCCTTCATCGTGAAGTTATCGCTTTCATAAAATTATAAAAAACAAAAATATTTATCACCCGTCTAAAACCATAAGCCTTAAAAATGAAATCACCAAATTTACTCAAAAATTTGATGAATCCTTTAGTGAAGCGTAGGTCCGTTTTAAAGAATTACTTCGCAAATGTCCTCATCATGGTTTTTCCGAGTTGCATCAACTCGATACTTTTTACAATGGTTTAAACCAAACCGATCAAGACTCTCTTAATGCCGCCACCGGTGGTAATCTTTTGAATCGGACTCCGAAAGATGCTTTAGCTATCATCGAGAACATGTCTAAGGTTCGCACTACACGAAGCAAGCCGGTTGTTTCCCAAGTGAGTGCTTCTCCTTCTACTTCATCTCCTGTGAATTCTTCTAGTACGGATGCTAAGATAGACAAACTTACGGAGGCTATCCAAGCTTTGGTTCTTTCCAAACAAAAAAAATTTTCTACTCCACAAACTTCTTCTCCCGCTCAAGTCAAAGCGGTGGAAGAAACTTGTGTCACTTGTGGTGGACCTCATGCATACTACAATTGTACTACCACCGATGGTAGTCAATTTGAGATAAAAGCCGTAGCCGGGGCTTACAACCAAGGAGGTAACCAATACCGTCCTCAAGTTGACCCGAACTATCGTGCTAGCAATCAAAGTGGACCACCCGGATTTTCTCAACCCAACAACCCAAATAGATTCAATCAAAATCAACCCAGAGGGCAAAATGTTCAAAACCAATTTCAAGCCCCGATCAATCAATACGTGTTGGTCCACACGAATATGGATCTCTAAGTAGCCTTTAACAAATTAGTAGACGACTTGAATAAAACAAATCAATTTAAGCGAGACTCTAACACTTTGTTTATGCTAATGCGGAATCTTAACACAAATAATGAAGAACACAACTAACTTTGTATTACTAATTGTTTACTGAATTACAATCTTTTTCGTCATCACTAAACTATGCGTTAGGGTTCCTTTTATACACCAAGGAAACCCTAGATACAAAACTTGCTAAAGGATCTACGTATCTTCTCTAAAGATAACTTCAAATCCTTTCCTAACTTATCTCTAAAATACATAATCAGACTTAGCTTAATAAGTCAACCGAACTTAACAATATTTTACTCTACCAGACTTAATATTGTACTACCAGACATAATAATACAAAATACACTAACAGACTTAATTGTGTACGCCACCAGACTTAAATTTGTTTTCCCATTAAGTCTCCTCTTGATAATTCCTAACAATACGCAACCCAAAGGGTTAATTTCAATCAAGGGTATCAAGCTCCTAATTACGAAGCCCCTATTGTTCCCTCCAATGAACTTGCTAATTACATCAAGTCAAATGAGGCTAACATGAGGTGAATGCAAAATCAAATTACAACTTTGAAAAATGATTTCCAAACTTCAATGTCAAAACAAGGTAATGAGCTTAAAAGTGAACTTAGGACTACAAATCACAAAATTGATCAATCTCAAAGCAAAATTGAGAACATGTTTTCTAGTCTCATGAATCAAATGAATCAAGCTTCAACTTCTGGAACTCTCCCGGGAAATACCATTCCCAACCCAAAGGGTGAATTGAAAGCTATTACCACTCGTAGTGGTAAGGCATATGATGGACCCTCGATTCCTACTCCTTCTCCGATGAGGGAAGTGGAACGAGAGACCAAGGTGACAAAGGACAAAGTGCACTCTTCAAGCCCACAAAGTACCGCACCCGTCCAACCTCCGGTCGTCCAAATTCCAATTCCGGAACCCGATGTTCCGAAGACCAATCCTAAGCCTTCAATTCCATATCCTTCGAGGCTTAATGATCAAAAGCTCCGTGACATAACTAATAGCCAAATGATGAAGTTTCTTGAAATCTTTCAAAAATTACACTTCGACATTAGTTTCGCGGATGCTCTTCTTTATATGCCAAAATTTGCTTCTACATTCAAGAGTCTCCTTAGCAATAAGGAAAAATTGTTTGAATTGACTAAGACTCCACTGAATGAGAATTGTTCGGCGGTGCTTCTTAAAAAGTTGCCCGAAAAACTAGGAGACCCCGGCAAATTTCTCATTCCTTGTGATTTTCAGAAGCTAGATAAATGCTTAGCCTTGGCCGATCTCGGCGCAAGCATCAATCTAATGCCTCTTTCCGTTTGGGAAAAGATTTCTCTTCCGGAGCTTACTCCTACATGAATGACTCTCGAACTTGCAAATCGATCGGTTACTATTCCGAAAGGTATTTTCGAAGATGTCTTCGTTAAGGTAGGCAAGTTCCATTTTCCTGCTGACTTCGTAGTGGTCGATTTTGATGCCGATCCCCGTGTCCCCCTTATCTTGGGAAGACCATTCTTGAAAACGGCTCGTGCATTAATCGATGTCTACGAAGGTGAGATGACTCTTAGGGTCGGAGATGAAAAATTGGTCATAAATATTGAAAGCACTTCAAAATATCCTCTCGAGCATGGAAGCGACTCAATTAACCAAATTGATATCATTGATGCTACATGCGAGGAATACTTCCATGAAGTGCTAAGTGGCAATCCTACTTCATTAAATCCTACCGTTGCTCTCTCTTCCCCCTCTCTCACTCCGTTTGAGGGAGGTGACTTCATTTTGGAAGAGATTGAAGCTTGTTTATCTTGTGATTCAATTCCATCTGGAATTGATAATGGTTTATTTGACCAGGCGGGAGACATTCTTCTCCTTGAGAAATTGCTTAAGGATGATCCATCATCTCTCCCTCCAAAAGAACTTCGGAATGAGGAAATCAAACCTATTGAAAATTCTAATGATCCTCCGGAGGTCGAACTTAAGGACTTACCGCCTCATCTCGAATATGCATTTTTGGAGGGTACCGATAAATTACCCATCATAATTGCTAAGGATTTGAATGATGAGGAGAAAGCCGCTCTCATAAAGGTTTTAAAGTCACACAAGCGAGCCATCGCTTGGAAACTTTCCAACATTAAGGGTATTAACCCGGAATTTTGTACACACAAGATTTTAATGGAGGATGACTTTAAACCAGCGGTTCAACATCAAGGAAGGGTTAATCCTAAAATCCATGAGGTTATCAAAAAGGAGGTTCTCAAACTCCTTGATGCCGGCTTGATTTACCCTATCTCGGATAGTCCTTGGGTGAGCCCCGTGCATTGTGTGCCTAAAAAGGGTGGCATTACTGTTGTTGAAAATGATGAAAATGAGTTGATTCCTACTTTGATTGGTAACGGGATGGCGTGTATGCATTGACTACCGAAAGTTAAATGACGCCACCTTTAAAGACCACTTTCCTTTACCCTTCATGGACCAAATGCTCGAAAGACTAGCGGGAAACGAATACTATTGTTTTCTCAACGGTTTCTCGGGTTACTTCTAAATTCCCATCGATTCGCAAGACCAGGAAAAGACCACCTTCACGTGCCCTTATGAAACATTTGCCTACCGACGCATGCCTTTTGGCTTATGTAATTCTCCAGGCACGTTCCAAAGGTGTATGATGGCTATATTTCACGATATGATCGAGAAAACTATAGAGGTCTTTATGGATGATTTCTCGGTCTTTGGGGATTCTTTCAAAACATGTCTCTCCCATTTGGGCAATATGCTTAAACATTGTGAAGACACTAATCTTTGTCTAAATTGGGAGAAAAGTCATTTCATGGTCAAAGAGGGCATTGTCCTCGGCCATAAGATTTCTAAGAACGGGATTGAGGTCGATAAGGCTAAAGTTGATGTTATTGCTAAGCTACCTCATCCCACAACCGTCAAAGGTGTTCGGAGTTTTCTTGGTCACGCCGGTTTCTATCGTAGATTCATTCAAGATTTTTCAAAAATCGCCCGGCCGATGACTCGTCTCCTTGGGAAAGAAACTCCATTCATTTTTTCTAAAGAGTGCATTGAAGCTTTTCAAACTCTTTACACCACAACGGAGAAAGAATTATTAGCCGTGGTGTATGCTTTCAAAAAATTCCGGCCATACTTAATCTTGTCAAAAAGCATAGTGTATACGGATCACTCGGCTCTTAAATATCTTTTTGCAAAACAAGATGCAAAGCCGAGATTGCTCCGATGGGTTCTCCTCCTTCAAGAATTTGATATCATCATCCGTGATAAAAAAGGAGCCGAGAACCTCACGGCTGATCATCTGTCCCGATTAGAGAATCCTCATCAAAGTGTGCTTGAGAAAAAGGAAATAAATGAAACATTTCCTCTCGAGACACTTAACATGGTATCTTTTCGTGGTGATTCTAGTACCCCATGGTTTGCCCATTTTGCAAAATACCATGCGGGGAACTTTGTTGTTAAAGGGATGTCGTCCCAACAAAAGAACAAATTCTTCAAAGACGTAAAGCATTACTTTTGGGATGACCCCTACTTTTTTAAAGTATGTGCGGATCAAGTCATCCGGCGGTGTTTTCACGGCCAAGAATCCATGGATATTCTTAAGGCTTGCCACAATGGACCCACCGGGGGACATCATGGCTCGAATTACACCGCAAAAAAGGTGTTTGACTCCGGTTTCTATTGGCCCACAATTTATCGTGATGCCCATGACTTAGTCAAATATTGTGACTCTTGTCAACGTCACGGGAAAATCTCGCAAAAAGATGAAATGCCACAAAATGCCATTCAAGTTTGCGAAATCTTTGACGTATGGGGCATAGACTTTATGGGGCCATTCCCGTCTTCACGAGGGAACAAGTACATACTCGTGGCTGTTGATTACTTGTCTAAATGGGTTGAAGCGAAAGTGACTGGATCTTTACACACGCCTTGTGTTAGATGTGATACTAAGAATTATACGTAGTCTAGCACGCGGAATTTACTAGCTAGCACTTAGAAGACTTTATGTGTTTGTGTTTTGTATGGTTTGAATGTAACAATGAATGAACACAGAATAATGAACTTCAACTTCAATGATTCAATATTATTAGAACAATAATACGAGTGATCTCCTATCACTAGGGTTTACAACCTTGAATCTTAACTAAACAATACGTTTTTCTTCTATGTGTATCTATAACCTTAAACCTAAGCAATCCTTTTATAGACCAATGATTCCTTCACAAGAGAACTATCATTCTAATCGTATAAGATATACACAATATCTTTTCCATATTTATCTACTTACACGTTTACAAAATAATAATAAGCAGTACAAATATTTCTTTCATAACCGTACTAACTGCTTATGTCTTCAAAACTCTTCAGCAGTACTAACTTCCATCTTCAACAGTCCTAACTGCTATCTTCAACAATTCTAACTGCTATAGCTTAATTTCCTAACAATCCTCCCCTAAACTTATGATTTCTATCCAAATCACTAAGTTTCTTCAAATTAAGCTTTGTCTCTTATATGAATAGAATTCTTCCAAACACCTATCAAGCAAATCTCTTAGATCTAACTTTCACTTCTTCTGCAAGGTTGAATATCTTTGTCACCAACATATCAGCCATCTCAGATTCTTCATTAGCTTCTAGCATAACATTTACCATAATTGTCAAAACACCTGGTCTGAGTGGATAATCTTTTTCAACCAGCATATAGATCTATATTCCATCCTTGGTAGACACTCTGTGTACTCCACACGTTCCAAATATCTTCCAAGTGACATCCTTGACTTGTGCTTGAAATCTCCATATTGACTCTCCTCCATCTGGTTCATAAATTCTCTTCAGTTGAACCCTAATTCTTTATCTTTATCTTCAATAGGATCTTTATCTCTGAATCTCTCTTTCACTAAGCTCCATAGTTGATTAAGATCTTCTCTGTCAAAACCTCTGAGTAAATCTTCAAACAACTTGTACCTTTCAGAAATATCTCCAAGTCTGATTATCTTCCATCATTTCATTCTTCCATCAGTGAACACTTCCCAGTTAATGATTGGATGTTTTACTTGTAAAGGTTTGATATAAGAAGATTCTGGAACAATCATCATCATACTCTTGATCTTCTCATTTGTTAACCCTTCTTCTTCAGACTTTTGTTTCTTTGCAACATCTAATTCCATAGTTTCTGATTCTCTCTTCTTACCTGTTTTGAAACCTCTTCTTGGAGTGTTCAGAATAGCATAAGTTTCATAGAATTCCCTTTCAATTATAGCATAAGATTTTCCCTTGAAGTCATTCATAGTGTAATTTGCTGAGTTCTTCAAATAATGTTTCATAGACTCAACTTGTTCCTTCTTTTTGGCAACTTTATCTTGTATCCTGACTTCTGCCTTTCTCTTATCCTCTGAATCAGATCTTCCCATGTTGCTACTCCATTCTTTTTGAGTATGAACTCTTTAAGCTCCTCTGTCTTTTCTTCTTCATTCAACTGTTTGTCTTTGAGAACCATTGAAGCTTGAGCTCTTACAATCAAATCAGAATCCAACAAATATTGTAGCTGTTCATTGAACTCCTCTTGATTTGCCTCTTTTGATCTTGTTCTTTCCATGAATTCAGCTATGTTTCGTACATCATCAGCAGCCATTTTTCTTGCAAATTCCTCATCTTGAGCTATCTGAGCTTGTTTAGCTTCTTCATTAGCCAAATCTTCTTCTACCATTCTTCTTGCAACTTCTGCATCATGATCTATCTGATCTTGAGTTTTTGGTTTTAATCTCTTAAGCCTTTCAAGTTCTTGAGCAGCAGCAACTTCTTCAGATGTCATTGGCTTCTTTCCCTTATCTGCCCTTTGAACTGCTTCATGCTCTGTCTCAGCAGTCTGAACTGCTTCAACAGTTTGAACTTCTTTATGTGTCTCAGCTGTTTCTTGAACATAACCAAAACCTAAACCAATATCTGCAACATTACCAAAACCTTCATCTTGTTCTGAGCCTTTATCATGCCTCCCCTGAGAACCTGATCTATCCTTGTCTTTACCAAATTTCCTCCCCTGTTTGGAAGAATTTTCATCATCCCCTTCTGAACCATCTGAATCATCATCATCAGAAGAATCATCATCCAATATCACTTTTGCCCTTTTCTTCTTTAACTGATCTTCAAGCTTCTTCACCCTTTTAGTTAGCTTGGTGTAGACTTTGGAAAACATTGCTTTATGAGATTTCAGCTCCTCATTGTTCTTCTTAAGCTCCTCCTCCAAGGTCTTTACTCTGTCAACTAACTTGGTACATATTTCCATCAATTCAGTTTGTGAAGAGCTACCCTCATCACTTCTAGCTGTGTGACCTGCTAGGAGAGGTGAATCTTTGGGCAAGGATTTGACTAGGTTTAGACCTTCTCCTATAAGTTGTGATGGTTGGTGGTTGGGTTGTTTCAAGTTCTTGAGTGGATGTGTGATGGGGATCAGTTGGAACTGCTGAACCTTCACCCAACTCAGTTTGAAGCATTTGAGGAAACAATGGAACTGGTTCCCCTTGAAAAAGCCTACTAGCCATAGCCATATTTTGAAAAACCTTTGATTGAAGGCTAGGCGTAGCAAAAGTTTCTGTTGGTTTTGTAAGCAAATATTTCTTTTTATTCAAAAGAGTTTGAACAAATCTTGGATACATTAGAAACTTTGTTTTACTGTCAACATTTGATGCCATACCCTCAAAAATAAATTTTGAAAAATTAAAAACTCTGTTTGTAGACAAGCAAATGAGAGCAATAGAAATATTGCTACTGAACTGCTCCCAAGCAGTCTTTTTAGGACTTAAACAACTTAAAAGGGTATGTATCAAAAATCTCCATTGAGGTGAGAAACATCCTTTTTGAAAAGTTAATTTGTTTTCAGATGTATCATACCCCATTTTAGTAAGTTCTTCCCATATTTCAGTATTTAGCATAGTGTGGATACCATCAGAGTCTTCTAATTTAAGATGTCTCCTAATTATAGACTCGGTAACAACAAACTTAATACCATCTACTTCAGAATGAATTTCTATGTCTCCGTCATCACTTGTCAAGACAGATGAATTCTGCCAGAACTGTGTGATGTGCGAGACATAAAGAGTAGGAGAAACGGTTAAAGCATACCTTATGTGAGAGTGGTTGAGAAAGTCCACAATCTCATAAAACTTTGGCCCATCTCCTTGCTCTGTTTTCTCTAAAAACGCAACCTGGTTGTGACGCTTAACAAATTCCAAATTAGCCATTCTTCTTGGTAAATTTTAGTTAACAGCCGTGAATAGTAATAATTTTGATTGAAAAGATAGAAGATGAAAGCAATATTGAGATTTTATGGAGAGAGTTGTAGGGTTTCAATTGACCGACTTAAAGAATATGGTAACTTTTATTTTAGAATAAGAATATAATAGAATAAAAGGTAAAATATCTATAAGAGTATCCCTCGAAATCCGTAATTCAATCAGTAAAAATCGCAACAAACTGCCAACGGCTAGTTTTTACCTCAAAATTAATTACTGACACGTCAGTCATAACGGCTAGTTGAACCGTACCAATTTTTTAACTAACAGTTCCAACTGTTAAAAAAATAATTTGTGAGCCGTATGAACTTATTGAAAAGGATTTTAAAATACCATGGCTCAAACATAGTTTTTAGCAAACTATCAGCTATCAACGGATTTGTTATGTCTTTACCAATAGCCGTTTGCTTTGGACTAGCCAACTCTTCACACTTAGATATGGCGAGCTGATAACCATACAATTTTTGGTAAATTGTCAACCATCAACGGATTTGATTAGTCTTTACCAGAAACCGTTTGCTCTGGACTAGTTGGTTCTTATGTGGGTAAGACATGGTGAACCAATTACCATTTGTTGTGTGTAAAGATCACACACTCAGCTTCAAATCACCATAACAGTCCAAAACATATAGCATTAAATTCCTTGATGTTTATCATTCAAAACCTACAAGTGTTAGTCCAAAAACAAAGAAACAAGCCACAAAGCACTTGTCTCAAAATATAAAAATATATGACTAACAATGCACATAACAAGAAAAATTAATTTCCTTGTGGAACCCAAGCCAAAACAGACTTAGGCTTTCCTCTTGCATCAACATAATTCATTCTTTTCAAAACAATTTTAGCACCATTAGGTTTAATAGGTCTCCATACCCAACATGCTGATGCATTCACTCCATTTCCCATGTTTCCCTTAGCAGTGTTTTTATCCACACCAGTACCAATTACTCTGCTAGCAGTTGGAACTGCTGGCTTGGTAGTTGTTACCTTAGGTTTCCAAACTTGATTTTTTACAACTGCTTTGTGATGAAAGGGTCTATTAACAGTTTTTGGTGCTGGTTTGGAAAACATTTTTGCACCTTGAACTGTTGGCCTTGGGTGAATAGGTCTAATAGGTCTGACAGTCTGAACTACTGGTCTAGCAGTTTGAATTGGTCTTTGGCCAGGCTTTAATAGAACTGATCTGGGTATCATTCTATCATTCCTTAGAAAAGATTGAGGTCTTGCTATGCTCAACCTATGATTTGTATATCCAGATACCCATTTATCACAATAATCTACAAGATGGTCAAAGCTACCACAAGAGTAACAAGCTTTCCTATAGCAGACAAAATCCTCCCCTAATTGGTGAGATTTGAGGTCATTCCAATTCCTTTGGTTACCTCTTGGCTTGTTTGTGGTTCTATACATTTCTGCATACCTAACTGTTGGTCTAAAAGGTTTGGCAATTGATCTAGGCCTAACAGTCTCAGGTTTAACCATCTTTGGAACTTTTGGTTCCTCCACTTTAGTACTAACAGGCTTAACCACAGCCTGATCATCCTCATCATCAGAGGTCCATTCCTCAATGGTTGGAGCATCTGAGTCCTTAGCTGAGGACCTATCAGAAGACACCTTGTCCTCAGATAGTGATTGATCACTTGCACTTTCATACACAGGTTTGTCAACTACATCCTTCTTGGGTTGAGGACCATAGTTAAGCACAGGTAATTGAAATTCAGGAAGTCCTGTGTGTTCTAAGTCTATGCCTGGGGGTGTTGGAATTCCTCTATAGGGAGGTGGAACTGACTTATAACCTAGGCCTGACTTAGCTTTATTAAGGATCTGACACTCAATTATCTTTTGAACACCTTTTGATGTGTATTCTAGCGTGTCTACACTCATCTGAATGTTCTCCTTAGCTTTCTTAACCTGTTCTAGCTCATGTTTTAACACAGTAATTTCATTCTCTCTAAACATTAAGTCTCTCTTAACAATAATCATATCATCAGAAAACTTAGACTCATTACTTTTATAATGAACAATTTGTTCTTCTAACACAGCTAAAGCTCTCTTATGATTTGCTAAGCTAAAAGCAGTTTCAACTAACTCTTTTCTCTGATTCTCATGTCTTGTCTTAAGTGTTTCTAGATCTTTTAAAGCTTCACAAGATTTAGAACATTTTGAAACTTGTACCTCAGAATCTGAGAATGCCATGAGAGCAACCTCTGTAGATGCTTCTGCTTCCTCCTCTGCAATGTAGATCCAGTCAAATCCTAAGCCATCAATGGCAACCATGGCTTTCGAGCTTGAATTAGTAACCTCCACAACCCTTGACTTGTTTCCATATCCTCTGCTCTTTCCATCTTGTTGGCTTGGTAATCTGCACTCCCTTGATTAATGACCTTTCTTGTGGCAGTTGAAACACTCAATCTTGGACTTGTCATACCCTGCAACATCATTGCTGTTTATGCCAATCTTCTTGCCAGTCTTCTTCAAGAATCTTCTAGCTCTCAAACTGAGAAGAGAGAGCTGCCACTTGATATCCATCTCTTCAATATCATCTTCATCAATTTCTTGAAGATCTGAATGAGTCAACATACTTCCATTGTGCTGAGTAGTCAAGAAAGCACAATAAGTATCATCATTCAAAAGTCCACTAGTACTGCTTGAGGTGCTAGCAGTACCAAGGTTTGCACTAGCAGTACCAACTGCTCCAGCCACTTTCACTTCTTCATCTGGACTTGAGGAACTGGGAGTTGATACAAAGGCCAAATTCCCTGAGCTTGAGCTTGAGCTTGATCCAGCAGACTTCTTAATATCATGTTCAACTATCTTAAAGTTGCTATAGAGATCCATTAAGCTCATGGAATCTATATCAGGCTTGTTTTTCCATACAACCACATGCATAGCCCATTCAGCTGGTAGACTCCTCAGAAATTTGGAGTTGAGATCTTCCTGAGGCATCTCAATTCCTAGAACATCCAATTGACTCACCAGCTTTTGAAGCCTATTGAACATATGATCCAACGACTCATTGCTTGTTGCTGTAAAGTTCTCAAACTGATGCTTGAGAAGGGTCTTCTGGGTTTTCTTGGTGGCTTCATTCCTACCATATCTTGCAACAATAGCTTCAAAAAGAGATTTAGCACACTTAAACTTACTAAAATTCAGCAACTGATCATTGGGAATAGTCATCAGAAGCAAACTTCTAGCCTTAACATCATTCTTGTACCTTGCCTTCTCTTCAGTAGTGGTTGGCTTTGTCTGCACATTAGTCTCAGATTTTCCTTCAACAACAGTTGTTGTTACGGGTGTAAAGGAGTTTCCTTCTTCAATGATCTCCCAAAGTGCATAGTCTTGCACTTGGAAAAACTGCTCAATACGAAGTCTCCACATGTCGAACTCATTAGGTTTAAGCATAGGAAGCTTAGCAGCAATGTTAGTTGTGGTTGGTGTTGTTTCTATGTCCATCTTTGTACTTCTCGGATCTTCTAAATCTAAGTATCAGTAACCTGGCTCTGATACCACTTGACCGGATCTTCACACACGCCTTATGTTAGATGTGATACTAAGAATTATACGTAGTCTAGCACGCGGAATTTACTAGCTAGCACTTAGAAGACTTTATGTGTTTGTGTTTTGTATGGTTTGAATGTAACAATGAATGAACACAGAATAATGAACTTCAACTTCAACGATTCAATATTATTAGAACAATAATACGAGTGATCTCCTATCACTAGGGTTTACAACCTTGAATCTTAACTAAACAATACGTTTTTCTTCTATGTGTATCTATAACCTTAAACCTAAGCAATCCTTTTATAGACCAAGGATTCCTTCACAAGATAACTATCATTCTAATCGTATAAGATATACACAATATCTTTTCCATATTTATCTACTTACACGTTTACAAAATAATAATAAGCAGTACAAATATTTCTTTCATAACCGTACTAACTGCTTATGTCTTCAAAACTCTTCAGCATTACTAACTTCCATCTTCAACAGTCCTAACTGCTATCTTCAACAGTTCTAACTGCTATAGCTTAATTTCCTAACAAAAATCACTCCCCACCAACGATGCCCGAGTAGTTGTTAAATTTTTGAAATCTCTCTTTGCTCGGTTTGGAACTCCCCGTGCTATCATTAGTGATCGCGGTACGCACTTTTGCAATGAACAGTTTGCAAAGGTCATGCTTAAGGACGGTGTCACTCACCATCTTGCTACCGCGTATCACCCACAAACCAGTGGACAAGCGGAAGTTTCCAACCGTGGTTTAAAAAGAATTCTGGAAAGGACCGTAGGTGATAATCGTGCCTCTTGGTCGGATAAATTAGACGATGCACTTTGGGCCTTCCGTACCGCTTACAAAACACCCATCGGGCGTACTCTTTACAAGCTTGGGTACGAAAAGGCGTGTCATCTACCGATCGAGCTCGAGCACAAAGCCTATTGGGCCTTGAAGCCTGCAAACTTTGACCTTAAGTCCGCGGGTGATCACCGGAAGGTTCAACTCAATGAATTAAATGAACTTCGTGATCAAGCCTAAGAGAACTCTTTGATCTACAAAGAGAAGACAAAGAAGATCCACGACTCCAAAATCAAGAACCGCATTTTCAACGTTGGTGACTAAGTCCTTCTTTTCAATTCTCGATTGAAGATGTTCTCGGGGAAACTTAAAACCCGTTGGACCGGACCATTCACCGTTGCCAAAGTTTTTCCTTAAGGTGCCGTCGAGTTATCTCAAACCGACGGACCAAACTTCAAAGTGAACGGTCATAGGTTGAAGCATTACTTTGGAGGGGACATACCACCCATCGTTGTCCCGGATCTCCAAGCTTTCCCCATAGACCAATGAATTCTGGGTCGAGTCAAGCTAGTGACTCGGTTAGCAAAAACTGTTAATACAAATATCGTCCTAAAAACGTTATTTATATTTTACGATCTTTGCTTAGTTTTGTTAATGACAATTACAAAGTTTATCTTTAAGCAAAGCATAAATAAGAATAAGTCTTTTACATTTATAGTGATAAGTCTTTTTAAAACTCATTTTCACATGAACAAGATCACTAGACATACATACATACATTTTACAAGTTTATTTCTTAAATTAGAAACTTTATTATAAAATAATAGGATGACATCATGGCATGCATCATGAACATATCTTGGAAAGATTTTGTGATATTTTGTTTAGATTTCAAGCCAAAGAGTTGACATTTGAAGATATGGAAAGATTGTGCAAGATTTGGAAAGATATGAAGATCTCTTAGCTGGCCTGACATGGCGGATCCAAAGCCATACAAAGGCGGATCCAATTTTTGGGATCCGCTAGATCCGCCAGCTGTTTACTCAGTTTTCCTATAAATAGCAAGATGATCATTTGGCCATTCTTCATCACTTACATAACATAAATTATATATTCTTTCATTTGCATATTACTAACCCATATCATTTCATTCCTAGTGATCTTCCTTTTTGTAGCAAAAGAGATCAAGCATTAACAAGCTTCAACATTCTGTTGCAAGACTTGATAGTTACCCACTGTGTAACTTATTAGAAATTAGGCATCATAGTTGCACCTTGTATTCAGTAGAATCCGGTTAGTGTTTTAGTCCTCAAAACACATAGAGTAAACGGGAGTGGTTGTACCCTTGTAAAGAACTCGACATCTAGCTTAGTGTCGGTAATCATTTAGGCGACGTCAGGTTGGTTCTTCCTTAAACAAGAACCCGGTATTTAGCTTTGTATCGGAAAAAGGTGTAAGCGACGTGTATTAAGGTTTTCTCCACCGAGAAGGGAGTTTGTTTCTTAGTGAAGAAAAACTCTCGAGTTAGAGGCTCGAGGAGTGGAGTAGGGAAAGGAAAAGAGTCCTTGTAGCCGAACCACTATAAATATCCGTGTTGTGTGGTTTGATCTTTCCTTTCTCTACTTACTTATCTTATATTGTTTGTTTGTGCATACTTACTTTGAAATCACGTTAAGTCACAAAGCGAATCAATTTTAAAATGGTAAAACTATTCAACCCCCCTTCTAGTTTTCCACAATTGGTACCAGAGCAGTGTTACTCAAGATTTTCAAAATATATTGTATTTTAAAAACTTGAAACGATCAATGGATTTTGAAAACTTTAAAGAAGGGCAATCTATGCAAAGACCACTACTATTTGAACCAAATTGTTTCATATATTGGAAAATTTGCTTTGAGACATATGTGAAGTCAAAGGACATAGATCTGTGGTATATTATTGTAGAGGGTGATTACAAGCCCATAAGTAATGATATTTCAGGTGGTCGGGATGTAGGTACTTCTTTTATTCGTCACAGTGATGAACAAAAGAGGTTGATTGCCAAAAATAATGAAGCCAAAATGATGCTTTACAATGCCTTACCTAAGAAAGAATATGAAAGAGTTTTTATGTGTAAAACGGCTAAAGATATTTGGCAATCACTAATTATCACTCATCAAGGAAACTCACAAGTCAAAGATAACAAAATTGATCTTTTTGTTCAACAATATGAACAATTTGTTATCTCTGAAGATGAGACCATTGATAGTGCGTTTGCTAGGTTTAATACTATTATTACATCTCTTAAAGCACTTGATGAATCTTTTTCTAGTAAGAATTTTTTCAAGAAATTTCTAAGAGCACTTAACCCGAAGTGGAGAGCAAAGGTGACAGCCATTGAAGAATCTAAGGATCTTTCAAGAATGACACTGGACGAGCTCATAGGAAATCTCAAAGTTCACGAGATGGTAATGGAAAAAGATTCAGAAATAGTCAAAGGCAAAAAGGAGAAAGTGAAGTCCATTGCCTTGAAAGCTAGGGTAGAATCAAGTAGTGATACAGAACCTAGTTCTAGTAGTGAAGATGAAGAATATGCCATGGCCGTAAGAGATTTCAAGAAATTCTTTAGAAGACGAGGAAAGTTCGGTAGACCTCCTCATAAAGAAAAGAAATCCTTCCGAAAAGACCGTGATGATAGGAAAGGAAAGGTAGATAGAAAGTGCTTTAGATGTGGAGATTCTAGTCACTTTATAGGAGAATGTCCAAAGCCTCCAAAGAACAAGTCTCAAAGAGCCTTTGTCAGTGGAGCTTGGAGTGATAGTGAAGGAGACGACGACGAGCCTAAGAACAATGAAGTTGCTCTAATGGCTCATGACACAGCAGAGGTACATTCTGACTCTTCTATAGATGATGAAACTAAAAAGGAATTTTTTAGAAAACGAAATTCATCGGTTAAAAGAGAAAGCTATAAAGTTAGAAAAAGGTAAAGGTATTAGAGAAACATGTGTTTTATGTCAAAAACTAAAATTTGAAATAGATACACTAAAATCTACACAGGATAGTCTTATCAAACAAAACTCCAAATTCAAAAGATTTGACAAACACTTAAGTTGTACTGATGACATAATGAAAATGCAAAGAATACCTCATGGTAGTTTCAAACCAGATTTTATGAGAAATGGAAACTTAAGTGACTTTCAGGAACAAACGATAAAAGAAAAAGAAACTGTTCCAACAACTTCTGATAACCACGGATCCGACGGATCCAAAATTTTGGATCCGCCAGTTGTATCCAAAGGATCCGCGGAAACAGAAGATGAACAGAAGGCTATTAAATTAGATCTTACAAATTTTGTTAATATCACTAGAAAACCTAGCACGAGTACAACTATTAACAAACAAAAACCATTAGTCTCTGTAGGAAAAGGTCAAAATAAGTATAGGGTCAAAACAATTGTAGACTCCTCATTCTATGAAGGAACCATGCTGAGAGAATAATTAGCAGCAATTCCCTTCGATTATATGCTAGATATCAGTGAACCATGGTAAATGTTATGTCTAACCCAAACGGACCCATGAGATATTGGGGACCAAATGCTTGAGCTTTTCTTAAACTAAGGTATGCTCAAGAGTTGAGTTAGAATCAGATGAGTGAATTAAAGATAGTAGGTGTTCAAGATACATGATGAGAAACAAAAGCCTTTTCTCAAACTACCAAGTGTACGACGGAGGTATTGGCACATTCGGTAGCGAGCTTAATAGTAAAATCATCGGAAAAGGTACAATCTCTCATGACTCTCTCACTATTGATAATGCTACTCATATAGATAACTTAGGTTGCTCAGTATTAGTCAACTATGCCGTAAAAAGTATAACGTCCTTTTCAGTAAAAATGGAAGTAAAATACTTAGAGACGGTATAACCGTAGGAAAAAGTGTTTTAAAGAATAATGTATTTGTTATTAGACAAAACACCTAAAGAAAAATCTTGTCTCACTTCTTTGGACAATAACTCAACTCTATGGCATTGACGCTTAAGTCATGCTAATATAAGGTTAATTCAATCGTTATCATCCAAGGAAATCCTTAGAAACCTGCCTAAGTTGAAATATGACCAACTCTTTTGTGATGCTTGCAAAATAGGAAAACAAGTTCATAATAGCCATAAGGCTAAAAATATGGTGTCTGCATCTAGGTGTCTGGATCTATTACATATGGATTTGTCTGATCTATCTGCTATACAAAGTTTCGAGGGAAACTTCTATACTTTGATAAAAGTAGACGATTACTCTAGGTATACATGGACTTAGTTTTTGAAAACTAAAAATGAAGAGATTGATAAATTTGAAAATTCAAAATCAAACCATGACAGGTACAAAATGGGTTTTAAGAAACTAAATGGATGTCAAAAGTACATTTCTAAAATGGTTTCATAAATAAGGAAGTGTAAATTACACAACCTCCTAGCTTTGCCAACTTTGAAAAACCAAATCATGTCTACAAACTTAAGAAAGCATTATACGAACTTAAGCAAGCACCAAAAGCTTGGTATGATCGACTTAAGACCTTCCTAGTTGACCATAAGTATGCCATGGGCCTAGTAGACAACACTCTCTTCACCAAGGAAAAGGGATCACATATTATCATTGTCCAGATATATGTGGATGACATTATATTCGGTTCAATTTGTCAAGAGTTATGGGATGAATTTTCAAAAATCATGCATGATGAGTTTGAAATGAGTATGATGGGGGAACTAAACTTTTTCTTAGGTCTCCAAATTAAACAATTATAAGATGAGATATTCTTCAACCAATCAAAGTATATCAAGGATATGCTTAAGAAATTTGGTCTTGAAGACTCAAAACCTATGAAAACACCCATGTACTCCGAAACCAAACTCACCAAGGATAACGAAAGTGAATCCGTAGATAGCACTAAAGATAGAAGGATGATTGGTAGTTTACTCTACCTAACGGCTAGTAGACCGGAAATTATGTTTAGTGTTTGTCTATGTGCATGCTTTCAAGAAGATCCCAAAACATCCCATCTTGAAGCCATTAAACGGATATTTAAGTACATAAAAGGCACTACACATCTAGGATTATGGTATCCCAAAGGAACGGGAATAGAAACCATAGTGTACGCCGACTCTGACCATGTTGGTGATTATGTTGATAGGAAAAGTACAAGCATTATTTGTACTTTTGTAGGACATTGTCTCACCTCATGGTTTGCTAAGAAACAAACAGCCCTCGCCATATCAACAAGTGAAGCCGAGTACGTGTCAGCAGGAAAAGCTTGCCAATAAGCACTATGGATGAAACAAGCTCTCATCGACTATGGAATTGTACTCAACGACATTCCCATTCTTTGTGACAACAAAGGAGCTATCGATCTTAGCAAAAACCCAGTCCAACATGCTAGAACCAAACACATAGAAATACGTCATCACTTCCTATGTGACAATGTTCAGAAGGGAAACATCTCAATTGAGAAAGGTTCCTCAGAGGACAACATTGCCGGTATCCTCACAAAACCTCTCAAGTTAGAACCCTTCAACTATCTTAAGACTTGGTTTAGGATTAATGGAACCTAGTAAGTAGACTAAACGTTAGCTCAAACCTTAGGTTAACCAAACACAGGCAATTCCAAAATTGTTCTGATCCTGCGGATCCAATCGACAATAAGGGCGGATCCCTTTTCTTGGATCCGCCAGATCCGTGGGTTACTGAGACAGTTTTTAATACATTAAAACAAACACTCTTTACTGTACACCATATTCCCTAAAAACAAACATCCCACTGGAACTCGACCCTTACCACACCAAACTCAAAAATTAGGTTATTCTCCACAACCAATTTGTGCTTAATTCATCACTGTAAGTATCCTAATCTTATCTAATTTCTAATCTGAGTCTAGGATTCCTATTTGTTGCACAAAATCAAAACTTAGGGTTTGTACGTTGTTCTTGTAAAATCATGAGGCATGCTAAAATTGCATAACAAATCATGTTTTTCATAGTTAGGAATTGCATCTTGTAGTACATTATGATTATTCATCAAAAACCCCATGAGAAATTTTTGCAAAAATCTTCTCACAACTAGGAGAAACGGTTTTTGAACATTGTTCATACAAATACAAAAACGTTATGTTTTAAGCATCACTTGCATAATGTCTCTTGAATGCTAAAGGGAATACATAACTAATATGTATTTTTGGGTACATTCAAATGAAGCTACATTGAAGTAGGAGCGTTCGGGTTATCTCTCATTTTTATCATAAAACTTGCACAAACAAAAGTTTCATGCATCAAAAGAAGTCGAGATAATCGTACCTCCACATTGTCCCCATGTAGGCACACACACTAGACTTTTATACACATTTTCGATAATTTCAACTAAACCATATATTTTTCGTGTCTAGGATAACTATGCCTCCCGCAACTAATTACGATCACAAAAACACCATCAAATACCTACCTCAACACCACAAAACCAAAGGTCTCACCGAAGCTCAAGTAAATATCTTTAAAACCTTAGAAAAATGGTATGTTCACGAAGGTAGAACCGTAGACTCATCATTTTTAGAAGAAACCAATATCCGTGAACAATTAACCACTATCCAACTTGATTGTCTCCTCGACATAGATGATCCTATCATTCCTAGTTTTATACTTGAATTTTATGCCTCTGTAAAACTTAGATCTGACGACTTTGGATCTTTAAGCATCCATTTCAAAGTAAACCACAATCAATTTAGTTTTCCTTTAAATCAATTCGGAGAAGTTTTAGGCATTCCAAATCAAGGAACTTGCTTTTATTCAGACAAGTGGCCTTTGTCCATTCTAGAATGCAACCTTGGTCGTACCCATCCATACGATACACCTCTCACTTCCAAAGAAATCATCCGAGACCATCTCTTCAATCCTAGAACCAACCCAACTAAGAAAATCCGAGGTAAACAAGTAAATCGAGACCCATTTGCCATAGAGCTTAATGAACTCAAACCTGAATTTAAGAAACTAGAAGAGATTTTCAGAGCCAACGTCATTAGCACTGTTGGCAATAGGGATCATATGAATGCAAGCCTATGCTACATGCTTTACTGTGTGTCAACCCACCAAAAATTCAACTTAGCCTACTATATCGCCAAAAGAATGGCCGATATACCTGTCTTAGGTACCACCATCATGCCATACGGGATGTTTCTTACCCGTCTGTTTAGAGCTTCTATACCTATTCCTCGAAATGAGAGTGGTTTCCTTCCTATCTACACCGAAATCCCACACACCTTTGTTCCTCTCAGTGACCATAGAGTAGCTGTAGCAAGAGGAAAACGTGCTCTTACTCCATCCTCATCCTCATCATCATCGGCTAGTGACGAAGACGGTTTGCCCAACTCTAGGATTCCTCCACCCGAATACTTGAATCAACTTCCTTCCATTAACAATGAATCCGAGGAGCTTCGACAAACAAAGGGAATGATGAAAAATCTAGGACGGTGGATCATGAAACTTCACAAGAGTCACAAGAAATTGATCAAGATAATGAACAACAAGTGACATCTAAGGAGTGTTTGGTCTTAGACTTTATTAGACAATGAGATGATGAACTTATGTGCTTCTTAAGATATTATGTTAGTACTTGACATGCATGTGAACTAACTCAAAATTGCAGGTCGATAACACATGTTGTTATCAATTTTCCGAGACTAAGCCCCCGTTTGGCTTAACTCACTTTATGGTAAGATATTATGATTGGATTAATCAATGTGCAAACGTGTGTTAGAACCTATATATTTAGTAGTTTTCTATCACATATTAGTTATTACATACTCCCTCCGTCCCTAAATAAATGTCCACTATCGACTTTTTAAGTTTTTCTTATTCAACTTTGACCTTAAATTAATTTATTTGTGTTATGTAATACTTGATGAAAATTATATCAATAAAAATACATTTAAAACTCAATCTATTCATATATTTTGCATCAAGTATTACATAATACAAATAAAATAATTTAAGGTCAAAGTTATAAAGAGAATACTTAAAAAGTTAATAGTGGACATTTATTTAGGGACGGAGGGAGTATGTTTTAGGAGATTTTTCGGGTTTTGACCGAGAAATGCGAAATTTGACATTCATTCTGTTAAGAAACTGACTTTCCATATGGCGGATATGGCGGATCCCAAAATTTGGATCCGCCTAGTGTATCTCTCGGCTCCGCTATTCCTGAACCTGCGGATTCTGCGGATCCCAAAATTTGGATCCGCCTTTGTTGTCGATTGGATCCGCAGAATTACACAGTAATATTTTTCATAACTTTCCCAATTAATCGACTCTTAGATTCTTCATTTTAGGAGCATTCTAATGATCTTTAGGATGTTTAGAAACCTTTAGAACAACTAGAAAGCAATAGAATCAATTTTCCACTAAAATTTAAATATTCAAATTTTTGTCTAGGTTACCCTTCTCTAACACATCAGGATTCCTTTAACTAGGTTCCTTGGAATCCGTGAATCAATAACATCACATTCTTTTGAGTCATCTTCTGCATATCTTCATGTCAACTTCATTTCTATGGATTGACTTTGATAATATGACAAACAACTTTATCTTGCTCCAAGTTTTTGGAAACCAACATCTCTTTAAACATCTAATCCAAACACCAATTTCCATACACTTTAGAGTAGTATAAATTAGAAGCCTTAGGATGATTTCAACTCACATTCTCATACTCATACCTGCACAATCTCATAATGCACAAATCCAACAAGTCACACACATCCAGACCACCCAGAAGGACCGCTAGAATTAGTATAAGACCATACTGGTTCATAAATCCCATCTCTAATGTGAACTTCCCTACCATATCCACTACTACTTCAACACCCATCATCACTCCTATGGTTAACATACCATCACCCGTTTCAACTCAACCATCAAGATCACCTTCACCTATCATAACTCCACTAAGTACCACACCATCACCTACATCAAAGTCACCATCACCTACCATAACTCCAATAGGCAATACACCATCACCAACTCCATCTCAACCAAGCTCACCATCACCACCATTAGCTTCCTCACCACTACCCACATCATCTCAAGTGAGAAAATCATCATCACCTTCACAATCACCCAACTTGCAGCCATATGATTTACTTACCACACTCCAAAACATTGATGACTCAATGTGGCTAAATCAACCAAACATTCAAAACAATAAGGATCTTGATCCTCTCAATTCCTCTTCAAACATAATGGACTCTAACTTACGTGATACAAAGGACTTAGAATCCATGTGGCTTGCTTCCATTATATCTTCATCAAACCCAACCAATCCTCCGCAATAGGCGTTCTTAGGATTCATTCTAGTATTCTCTTTGTAGGATTTATTTTCCCTTTGTAACATCATGTTTTTGACTTATGTCATAAACAAATTTTCAATGAATGGATGTTATATTTTTATGCTTGTAGGTGATCAAAATTAAGCATATAATCTCATTTTAGATTACTAACATCATAGTATGGTTGTTTTAACCTCACATATTGCTTTGCTCAAATGTACATTAGGTACTAAATTTTGATCAGACACTTCATTTTGACTTTTTAAAGTCAAATATGTTGACCTTTCTTGTTTGGTTGACTATTACATATGCATTTTGCTTCTTTGTTGAAGTATTTCATTACTAACCTTTATTTTGTAGCTTTTCTCAACCTTGAATCATATACGTTGGTACCCTAGCAACGGGGAGTATAGATCAAGGGGGAGTATAATACATATATCGTCCTAAAAACGTTATTTATATTTTACGATCTTTGCTTAGTTTTGTTAATGACAATTATAAAGTTTATCTTTAAGCAAAGCATAAATAAGAATAAGTCTTTTACATTTATAGTGATAAGTCTTTTTAAAACTCATTTACACATGAACAAGATCACTAGACATACATACATACATTTTACAAGTTTATTTCTTAAATTAGAAACTTTATTATAAAATATTAGGATGACATCATGGCATGCATCATGAACATATCTTGGAAAGATTTTGTGATATTTTGTTTAGATCTTCAAGCCAAAGAGTTGACAATTGAAGATATGGAAAGATTGTGCAAGATTTGGAAAGATATGAAGATCTCTTAGCTGGCCTGACATGGCGGATCCAAAGCCATACAAAGGCGGATCCAATTTTTGGGATCCGCCAGATCCGCCAGCTGTTTACTCAGTTTGCCTATAAATAGCAAGCTGATCATTTGGCCATTCTTCATCACTTACATAGCATAAATTATATATTCTTTCATTTGCATATTACTAACCCATATCATTTCATTCCTAGTGATCTTCCTTTTTGTAGCAAAATAGATCAAGCATTAACAAGCTTCAACACTCTGTTGCAAGACTTGATAGTTACCCACTGTGTAACTTATTAGAAATTAGGCATCATAGTTGCACCTTGTATTCAGTAGAATCCGGTTAGTGTTTTAGTCCTCAAAACACATAGAGTAAACGGGAGTGGTTGTACCCTTGTAAAGAACTCGACATCTAGCTTAGTGTCGGTAATCATTTAGGCGACTTCAGGTTGGTTCTTCCTTAAACAAGAACCCGGTATTTAGCTTTGTATCGGAAAAAGGTGTAAGCGACGTGTATTAAGGTTTTCTCCACCGAGAAGGGAGTTTGTTTCTTAGTGAAGAAAAACTCTCTAGTTAGAGGCACGAGGAGTGGAGTAGGGCAAGGAAAAGAGTCCTTGTAGCCGAACCACTATAAATATCCGTGTTGTGTGGTTTGATCTTTCCTTTCTCTACTTACTTATCTTATATTGTTTGTTTGTGCATACTTACTTTGAAATCATGTTAAGTCACAAAGCGAATCAATTTTAAAATGGTAAAACTATTCAACCCCCATTCTAGTTTTCCACAAAAACATTAGCACTTCATGAGTGACAACCCATGTTTCTGTCTTCTTTCTATTTTCTAACACTAAGTGTGGGGGAATTCCTCTACTGTGCTTTGCTTTTGTGTGTTTGCTCTTATTTTCAGGTTTCCCATAGATCGTGATGATTGATGCCCCTGTTTTCAATCTAGCCGCCCAATATCCGATCTTTTTGCTAACGATTATCTAGGAATATCTTATTAATCATGTTTCTGAAAAAAGATTTCTTTCCCAAACTTGGCTAGTAGTATTACCTTTTTATGTTTTAAGTTTCGGCATAATAGCCGGTACTTTGAATATTGAAGGCAATATTCAATTCTAAGTGTGGGGGGAGGGGGGGGGGGGGGAATTCTAGCGAATTTGATCACATGTGTACCTTCTGGTGCCCTAGTACCCCCGTTTTGACCAAGATTTTTAAATTTTTTCGTTTTTAAATAAGAAATTGCATGAAAAAGAAGTGATTTGCACATAAAAAAAGTGTTTAGTCTTGATTAGGTTAGAACAAGGTGAATCCCGACTCTGCCAGAGTGTTGATCTGGCTGCTTCCTTAATGATTAGACTAAGGTTTTACAAATTGTGCAAATGAAAATGCTAAGCGTGGAGTAGTTGCTTCTCTTTAGAGCTTATATAAGTAATCTATGGCTTTTCCTCCCATAAGCTCTTAATATGACTAAATTAGTGCTGTTTTCAAACTTTTGAACGTTAAAATCATTTTCTTATGCAAAACAAATTTTTATACAATTTTGATATAGAGTCTGAGTTCAACTTTTTATTTAAATTTTGGAGAAAGCATACTATCTTAAATAAAAAAAATAAAAAAAGAAAAAAAATGGAATGATATTGCAAAATGAAAAAATGGAATGATAATGCAATATGAAATAAGTTATAATGTTGCAAAAGTAAAGATGTAAGTATGACATAAAAAAAAGAGAGAAAAAAAATGAAAATATACGTTGTTTATATGAATAAATGTAGGAAACTTACTTTTTCTTAAATTTAAATCAAGAGTTGAACTAGTATTCGTCAATTTTGTTATAAAGGTTAAACGGTAATTTGGTAGATTGTTGATTTCAGAGGTCCCGTGAGCTCCGATTCTATTCTCTGTGAGGTGTCAAAAGCCTGGTCACCTAAAACCAACTGGTTTGGGATGTGCCGAGAAGAAATTCGTTACAAGGAGTGATCAATCCTTTGAGTCTCTAATCTCTAAATGATCATTTGTTGCTATTTATTTAAGTATTTAATACTTACTTAGTGAGAATATCTAAAATCTTTGAAATTGAAATCTCGCTGATTCCGGTACTATTCTCTGTAAGGTGTCAAAAGCCTGGTTACCTAAAACCAACTGGTTTGGGATGTGCCGAGAAGAAAGCCGCTACATGGAAAAGGCCTTTTTGATCCTTAGATTTTCGAGGTTCCCAGTAAATTAGTATTTGACTTAAACAAATAACAACCATAATAAATGTCGATTTTTGCGGTCAAAATTTTGAAAATGAGCACACTCACCTAACTTCTTGAATAATTGTGGGAGTGAAAAGTTAAGTTTCGGCTTACATAGATTACTAGTATAAGTAGCGTTAGCATTTTACAAAAACATTTGCAAGCTTAGTTGGAAGTATTAAAAAGAGGATGACGATTACAATTCCCTGGAGACACCCATTTTGTGTGAATCCCGTTCCATGATGCCATTTTTAAAAATCGAGCATGTAATCTATTTTTGTTCTAGTTTAAATTTCTTGCATTGAATAAAAAGTCAAAATGGGGTATTGTTTGGAATTAGTATAATTAGTTTTATTTCATTACTGCTGGTAGTGTAGTAGTGGTTCCTGCTGGCAGGTATGTAGTTCCTGCTGGTATGGTTCCTGCTGTTAGTAGCAGTTTGTTTATGCTGGTAGTTATTATTTTGTTTCTGTATTATTAGAAGGTGAGGATCTGCATGAGTTATATTAGGAAGTGATAGGGCATATCTTCTTGTAATGGGCCGTATTAGGGTTTCTGATAGTATAAAAGAAACATACAGCTGTGAGTGTTAAAAAAAATTGAAGAAAAATATTTTTTTAGTTATTAATATAGATCCATAGAGGATCAAGAGTGATTAGTTATTCTTCTTTCAATTCTGTTGTTTATATTCCGCGTAAACAATAGTTAGAGTTTCTCTTAGTTTGTTTGTGATTACATAAACATTCTATTGATCTTAACCGGCTCATAAGATCTATCAAGGCGGTCGATCCAACAAGTGGTATCAGAGACTGGTTAGAGACTCTGTGAAAGAAGAGTAGTTTCAAAAAAGTTTTGAGCAGATCTGATTGGCTGCTTTAAATTAAAATAGCCTCGTATTATTTTAATTCGGTTTGTGGGGACGATTGGTTCAATTGAGTGTGGAATTAAATGGCTGATTAAATCTCGTACTGGTCAGTGGCATTTTAATTGTTTGTCGCTTGCGGTTTTTGATCAATATTGTGAGGTTGATCTAATTACATCAATTTGTCGCCTACTGATTCAATATACAATTAATTGGTCGGTAGCCTTTTTTTTGATCTGTTTGTCGCTTATTGTTTGGTTAATAAATTGATCGTGGCTATTGTTGGTATAATCAATCAGTGTTTGTTGTGTGGGATTCGTGATGATTGGTTTTGTCGATTGTGAAGAATAGAATTAAATTGGTCAGTGTGTGGAAGTATGGTGTGATTGGTGGAATCAGTTGAATTAATTCTTGTCTAACATTTGTTAAGTCTGGTGGAATCAGTTAAATTAGTATTAGTAGTAAGAAGAAACCTTTTCAATCAAATCTCTTAAACCCTCATACAATGACTTCATTCGGAACAGATGATTCTTTTGAGATATTTGCCATGAAGATTAAATCCTTGCTATCTGTTGATTCCATGGTGGATTGGTCACAACATGAGGAAGAGGATGAGGAAAGAGGTGCTGCTCAAGGTTATGGGATGATTGCTGGATATGGTGCTGAGGCACAAGTGGCTGGGGAATTTGGTTTGATGGGCTACCCATCTCAGGTACAAAATTGTCCCTTTGGTTGTGAAATTAAATATGCTGAACTGAAAAAGGAATTTGATGATATAGATAGTCAGTATAAAGATTATTATATACAAGTCCAAGCCTATAAAAACTCACTGAAAACTTTAGAAAAACAAAAAGTTTGGTACCAAAATAATCAGTTAGCATATGAGGAAAAGATAAGGGTTTTAGAAAGAGATTTAGAAAACACCACTAACATGTTAAAACATTCTGAAAGAGAAAATGCTAAGGTGATTTTAGAGAAACAGGATTTGCAGGCTAAGTTAGATAGTGAGGCGGCTAGGCTGAATAAATGGAATGAATCACCTAGAAACCTACACAAGTTAATTGATAGTTCTATGTCTGTGAGGTCTAAACTTGGGTTGGGATATGGAGACTATATAGGGCCAGATGAAGTATATGACCCTAATGAGCCAAGCCATTTTGACCCTGAGCCTGTAAACTATCAAACTCCTGTTAAGTATGTTAAAGAAGGAGGAATGAATGTTGTTCCTCCACCAATAACAGGAACCTTTAAGCCTACCTCTCCCCATACAGACTTTGATGAATCACACATGACCTATGGCAAAAAGTCAAATGACTTGCCTGATTCTGACAGTGAATCTAAAGACTTTGTCTCTTGCTCTTTCAGTGACAAGTCTTCTGAGACCAAGACCAATGACTTTGCCTCCTGTGATTCAAATGACAAGTCTCCCACACCCAAGTCTGATGACTTCTCACCAAGAGTAGCTAGTGTGGAATCTAATTCGAAGACAGCTACTTTAGAAGACATCTCTTTTAGTTCTGTTAAAAACAAATTTGTTTCTGGTTCTGTTTGTGAGAAGTTTTTGTGTAATATGCAAGCTCATGATAAGAAAAGTCAGGTTAAGAATAAATCTTTTAGAAAGAAATCTTGTTTTGTGTGTGTTAGCTATGCTCATCTTATTAAAGATTGTGATTTTTATGAGAAACGGATGGGTATGTGTGCTGGACAACAACAAACTAGGCCTTTGTGGAACAATGTAGATAATATACCCCCATATGTTCCTCAAGCAGCAAAAATGGGCTCTTGTAGAGCTACTTTTCCTGCTGGTAAACCAGTTCCTGCTGGTAAGCCATTTCCTGCAGGAAAACCAGTTCCAGCTGGTAATCCTATTCCTGCTGGTTGGAAAAGAAATACTGCTAGACCCTTCTACAGACCTACAAGCTCTTACTTTCAGAATGATTATAGGCCTGTTTACTATGACCCAATGTATATGGGGGGACTAAGATGGGAAACTGCTGTTAAGTCCTCAGCAGGTTGTTCTTGGAGACATAATGACCAATATTTGAGAAAGGGGTCCAAGAACAATGGTGGATCTCATCAATCTACATGATTGAGGGGAGGCATAAGCCTAAGGGGAGGCTTATTGTTGTATATTTTGTGCTAACTAACATTTTTTTTAGTTTGATTTGTGTTCACTAACAAAAATGTTGCTGCTGATGAATTAATTGAATTGTGGGGCTGCTTTTAATGTTTGTCGATTAGTACATGGGTATAATCGATTTTTAGGCTGATTCATTTAATTCGGTCAATAGCTAATTGTGTGGGGCTGCTTGTTTGTTTGTCGCTTGTGGAAGAGTGTGGTCAAAGGTTGTGGGGCTTTATACTCAAATCTTTATCAATTGATCAGTCATTTATTATATTTGGTTGTCATGATTAAATGCTATACTTTTGTGGGACTGATTGAGAGTTATCAAGTGGGGCCGATACGCTTGTCGGATGGATTTGCATTGTGGGACTGTTGGTTAATTCGAATCCATGTGTGGGGTTTGACTTATTATTCTGACACCTCATTTAATATGTCGCTCAAGTTGTATAATCGGTGGATGATTTCATCTGTGTGGGGCTCATTAATGCTGTGTACTGTGGTTATTAATTATGGTCAGCCTAAAGATGCTGCTGCTACACTATTTTGATTCTGCTGCTACACTTGAATTGTTTCTGCTGGTAGTGCTTCGGTTTCTGCTGGCAGTGTTCCAGTTCCTACTGGTAACACCATTTCTGCTGGGTGCTTCGGTTTCTGCTGGCAGTGTTCCAGTTCCTGCTGGTAACACCATTTCTGCTGGTTGCTTTGGATTCTGCTGCTCTTGTTCCAGTTCCTGCTGGTAACACCATTTCTGTTGGTTGCTTCGGATTCTGCTGCTCTTGATAAAAAAAAAATTATTGTTGTACATTTTTTTTTATCTTTTTCATTTTCTTTCTTTATTTTCTTTATGTTTATTTTATTTTGTTTTCTTATTAGTTAAAAAAAAAAAAAAAAAAAAAAAAAAAAAAAAAAAAAAACTAACTTGTATCTTTTTAGCTGTTGGCATACACCATTTGCAGGTACAGTGTTGGTTTCTTACCACACAACAAATGGTAATCAACTCACCATGTCTCACAGACAAGAAAGAGTTGACTCACCATGAGGGTACGGCTCTGGTGTGATCATCAAATCCGTTGACAGCTGTAATAGTTTGCTAAAAACTATTGGGTCTTCAACTCACCCATGTTTCATTACTGAGAATTGAAATGGTTCTCAATTCGCCATGGATGTTACCCTTTGGGGTTTCCAAAGAATTGGCTAGCCCACAAGAATATGGCTTGTGGTAAAGGCAGTGGCAAACCATATTTGGTAATCAATTCACCAAGGTCATGTAATGAACCAAGAATTGGCTAGTCCTGAGCAAATGGCTAAAGGTAAAGGCATTTCAAATCCGTTTATGGCTGTGATGATTTGCCAAAAATCATTAGGGTCTTCCAACACACCATTGATTCACGTTCTAAGTGTTGGACTGGTTACTAGTTCACCAGGGTGATGCCATGATTCCACCAAAGGACTAGCTAGCCCAAGAGTGAGTAGCTACTTAGTAAAGGCTCATCAAATCTACTCATTTTGCTGTTGGTTCCTATTGCTGCTGATACTTAGAAGTTGCTGCTGGATCCTTGGTCTTTATGCTGGTTACTTGTTGCTGCTGGTTCTAAGTATGTTGCTGCTAAAGTTCAATCCTCATCCTTTGGACGTCAATGATCTATCTGGAAACTTGAAGTTAACCTAGTCAAATTCAAGTTTAGGGGAGGATTGTTAGGAATTAGTATATTTAGTTTTATTTCATTACTGCTGGTAGTGTAGTAGTGGTTCCTGCTGGCAGGTATGTAGTTCCTGCTGGTATGGTTCCTGCTGTTAGTAGCAGTTTTTTTCTGCTGGTAGTTATTATTTTGTTTCCGTATTATTAGAAGGTGAGGATATGCATGAGTTATATTAGGAAGTGATAGGGCATATCTTCTTGTAATGGGCTGTATTAGGGTTTCTGATAGTATAAAAGAAACATTCGGCTGTGAGTGTTAAAAAAAACTCAAGAAAAACATTTTTTTAGTTATTAATATAGATCCATAGAGGATCAAGAGTGATTAGTTATTCTTCTTTCAATTCTGTTGTTTATATTCCACGTAAACAATAGTTAGAGTTTCTCTTAGTTTGTTTGTGATTACATAAACATTCTATTGATCTTAACCGGCTCATAAGATCTATCAAGGAGGTTGATCCAACAGGTATCCTTGGTAATCTTTTGATCCTTTCATTACTTTTTATGATCGGATTGCTAGGGACTAGCAATTGATAGTGTGGGGGGATGACGAGTGCCTATTTACTCATCATTTTATGCACATTTAATACATAAAAATAACTAAAAACAGCCAAATATGCCAATTTATATTGCAGATATCCTTGGATTATGTTTTTATGTATTTCATATACAAAGGATTGAAAACAGAGCGAAAACGGACATTTTTGGTTCGACTCGACAACATTTGTGCATTTGATCTAGTCAAGACGAAGTCAAAGTTAACCCCGGGATTTAGCATTGGATTGAGTTTGGAAAAACGAACCCGACACCAAAATCACATTTCACCATTAAGCCTAAAACTGATTACAAAATTAATCTTAAACTTAATTTTGTAATTTTCCTAAACTAATAAATCAAAAACCCAATCCAACCCAATCATAAAACCCGGCTGGCCCAAACCAACCCCTTCAACCCTTTATCCCTTTTTCCCGCCAAATCACAACACCTCCCATCATCATTACCCTGCACATCCCCTGCTCCACGTCAGCCCCCTTGTTGGGTATGCTTCTCGTACCAAAATGTGACAACATATTTGTGATTACACTAGTTATCTTATTTGCCACAAACACATGGACTAAAAGTGTCATTATTGTAAAGTCATGTGTTTTGGCCCTATATATACCCCTCCTAGACTTCACTAGGAGGGTTGAAGCTTGTGTGTGTAATTTCCCTTTTCTTATTATCAATAAAACATCCAGGTTTCCATCTCTCTCACTCTACACTTTCTCTCTCTAACTACAACCATGAAGATGATGTTCTTTCATCATCCAAGACCTCCCGATTCACAATAAATCACCAAAACACGATCCATCAATTGGTATCAAGAGCCATGGTATTAGTTTTGGTTGATATTTGTGATTTTTCTTGTCAAATAATGTATTTCTGAAACTGTTTTGATACTATTGTTACTGGTCCAACAAAGTTTATCATTTTTTATGATTTTTTAGTGGTCCAACAGTCCTGGGTTACACTTCTTTATCATTCATTTATCTTATCATTCTATTATGACTGTTCGTATCTGAATATTTGTGGTTAACTTTTAGTGGTCTGATCTTAATGATGTACGAATGCTGGTCAGAAAAATTGCATAAAGTGGTCAGATCTGGGTTGCAAAAGGTGGTCGGAAAAAATAGTCGGAAAATTATGGCCGGAATCTCGCCGGATTTCTTGGTCAAAAAGTCAAAACCCTCTTTTGTCGCAATTGCCTGAAACCCTCATCTATCTGGATTCGATTTCTTGTACAAGAAATGCGATAACGATCCAAAACCCTCTTCTATCGCAGTTGCGATTGCGTTTTTATCGCATTTGGGTAATTATCGCGTTTGGGTAATTATCGCGTTTGGGATTTTATCGCATTTGGGATATTATCGCGATTGCGTGTTATCGCAGTTGAGACAAGACCACTTATCGCAGTTGCTCGGGTCAACAGTCAACGGTCAATGGTCAACGGTCAATGGTCGACGGTCATTTATCGATAATCATGAACAAAAAGAAATAAAAGGAGAAGAAGGGTAGACGGACAGAAACAACAACTATAAACAACAACCAATAACTTCCTCAACCACAACAAATCCAATACTAATCCTAATCCTCATCACCAACAGCAAACAAAAACCACAACAATGATTAATCACATCTAACCTAAACCAATCTCATCCTACACTAATTAAATCTCAGTCTTGCTTTGACTCATATCCCGTATGGATATCAAGATCTTTTAGATCTTTGCGAATTAAACGGCATAACCATCATCGATCTATTATGGAATACAAGCTTCCTTCAATATCCAACAATTAAAGATCAAACAAAAACCAATCGGTTTTCATTTGTCTTTCGTTCGTTGAATACAAAATAGATAATTGATCATACCTTAAACCTTTCAAGAATCATGATGCCTTTGATTCATATGTGGGATGCGGATTTTCTAGTATAAGGATGGGTAGCGGATGGCTTATTATTTGATTAGGGTTTGATTGAGGTGATTGACTGCTTGAAAAGAGGGCGGATTTTTTTTAATGAGATTAAGGTTGAGAGTTATTTATAACTCTTTTGTCTTGGATTTGGGTTGACTAGATGGGCCGAGTTTTTTCTTTATGCTTCGTGGGCTGCAACCGTTATAACAAAATTTGGGCCAAAGTTTATCTATTGGTTCAAGCATAATTTTTACATAAGTTAAAATTTGGCAAAATTTTTTGGTACAGTTATTGGTTGATGGTTACACTTGGAAAGTGTCAAATTTCACGGGGATACGATTTTTGACAAGAACGGGATAAAACCATTATCATAGTTCACCTAAACCGTCAAAAGGCTAGTGTTGAGTATTGAACCGCAAGATGTGACTACGGGGATAATTCTTTATTATTTATTTGAGGTTGAAGTGGAATATCACGGGTGCGTGTACTTAGTATCTTGAAGACATCGGGGTTGGTTGGATGCATGATTCTTCGAGATCCTTGTTCGAGCTTATAACTTTCAAAATGATTAAGACTTGAGTTATCTAGTTATATCTGATGTAAGGAGTTACGTTGTTGTGCTCACAAAGTATAGCTATCACTTTAAAGGAGTTACGTTGTAGTGCTCAAGTGTCACACAAAGATGTGGATATCCAAGATGAGTTCATATACAGTAAAGGATGGTTGGATGGGTATATGAATCGACCTATGCTTTAAGGAGTTACGTTGTAGTGCTCAGTATAGGTACTTAGTCAGACAATAGTGCAAGTTTAAGTCACAAGCTTGGGTTATTTTACTTTAGTCTCAAGTTCCTAATACTGGGTTTTCTCCATCAGTGGTCACTACAAAAAGCCGTCAGAATGATAATGGGGTCGGTAAAGAGTTAGATGAGAAGAGTATGGAAGAGTAGAGATTTTATCAGCAGTTGATTCTCACAGGCTATTTTTTTTACTTCACACATCTTCGACAAAATTGGACATACAGGGTGTACGCTGCCTCCGTTTCCATCGTAACCATAGTGTGTATACTTCCGATTCCGCGAAGACATCGTGGGGGAAGAGAGAGTAGATGTGCTTTGACTTTCTTTGACTTTCTTTGCATTTTTTGCGAAAACACTCTTTTTCCAGATGGATCTGCATTCAGGGGGAAGAAATGTGCACATCAGGGACGCATAACAGACTCACGTGATCGAGCTTACAATTTTATTATTGCTGGAAGACGTCCGCAGAGATGATCAGTGGTTCAGTTTAGTGATTTTGGTGTACTCATTTCAACTTTCGCAGAGTGTGATGTGCGAAGTAGCCTACTAATGTGAGAAGATCTTGCTAACTTCTTGCATGTTACCCCCGAACGGGACTTCCGCATTGAGCATAATTGTTACTCCGAACTAGTTAGATTTGCGTGGTGTGGTTTACGATGTCATCTACAAATTCCACTACGTACTTACAACCTTCAAAAGATAGAAGACATGTTAACTACATCAAAGTTTCGAATCTGCTGAAGACGGTTGTCAGTTTGGGGGGAAGCTGATTCAGAAACTTCACCAATAAGAAGTAGATGAAGAAGCCGTTAAAGACATGCAGCATGAATTGGGGGGAACTTAATCCAGTTCATGTATATTACATCATGTGACTACGAGTAAAGAAAAGTTCTCAAGCCGAGGTACAAGATAAAGACAAAGAGCGTCAACTGTAATCATCCTCAGCACATGAAGAGCTTATGAAGACCTTTCTTTATTTGTATTTTTACTTGTAGGATATGATGTAAGTAATCCCATATGTTGCCACATTGGGGGAAGATTGTTGGGTATGCTTCTCGCACCAAAATGTGACAACATATTTGTGATTACACTAGTTATCTTATTTGCCACAAACACATGGACTAAAAGTGTCATTATTGTAAAGTCATGTGTTTTGGCCCTATATATACCCTTCCTAGACTTCACTAGGAGGGTTGAAGCTTGTGTGTGTAATTTCCCTTTTCTTATTATCAATAAAACATCTAGGTTTCCATCTCTCTCACTCTACACTTTCTCTCTCTAACTCTAACCATGAAGATGATGTTCTTTCATCATCCAAGGCCTCCCGATTCACAATATATCACCAAAACACGATCCATCACCCCTCCATAGCTCTAGTCCACCCTACTCCAAGACAAAATACCTTCACATGTATCCCCCCCTCCAATTCCAAGCTGGCAATCCGAAGGCTCATATAAAACTCCAAAAACCAATCCAAGGGCTGTGATTGAAAGGAGTAGTCATCAAGGGTTAAAGTTGAAGCTGAGAAAGCACAAGTTGGTTTCCTCTCACAAAAGAAGCATAAAGCATTGAAGAAAACCCTAGCTAGCTTAGTATAAATAGAACATCATGTAGCCATTTAGTGGCGGTAGAAAAGAGAGTAGTTTTATAGCATTAGTGTAATGTTTTAGCTTATTGTTTTAAGTTTTCCAGCTTTTTAAATTCAGTATTGTAATTTACCTTTTATTAATGCAATTTCAGTTTTACTTTTAAATTACCTTGTCTTAATTTACTTTAAACTTTCATTTATTGTTTATTAATCAGATTTAAGCTTCTACTTCTGTTCCATAAGATCATATAAGCTTATCAATAGTCTTTGTGAATTTATTTCTGCTTAATTCATGTTTTAATCTAAAAAACTCAAAAAGTAAAAAAAAAGTCAATAAAAGTCAAATAAGCTGTTATGGATGATAAGCCAGAAATGGAAGGGCTTATTGCTGTTACTATCTTGTCTTTTAACAAGCTAGAGCTTGTTGAGTAGCTCATCGAGCATAGTTAGCCTTTGTTGAGCTAAGGCTTTTGTAAGTTCCATTTAAATTTCAAGTTCTAGTTCATTATTGCTTATTTACTGTTTATTACTGCTTTTTATTTGCTTTTATATGCTTACTTTAGTTTAAAATTGCTTTTACTGGCTTATTGTAGTTTACATATCATTTGTTTAAGTTTTCACTAAAAAATCTCTAAAAAATACAAAAATATTGCATGTTAGGTTTAGCATATTATTGTGTTTATTTTTCAGTCAAAGCAGTTTTAATTAAGTCATTAAGTCATTTTAGTAAAGTTTCAATCAACTTCTCTCAAGTTTTCAAACTAAATCAGTTTTAAAATCATAACAGTCTCACAATAAGGGGTGTTTGGAATAAGCTTAAAATGAGTCAAAACATTTGTGTCACTGTTCACATGCCTTTTAGCCAACTTTGTTTAGCTTAAATTGATTGAGATAAGCTGATTTCTAGTTTATTAGAACTGATTTGATTAGTTTTTCTAGTTCTAGTTGTATTCCTAAATTTTAGGTTCTTACTGCCTGGCGTTAGCTTATTATGGGATAAGCTGTTTTAGAACATGTTTTTGCTTCTTATAAGTTTGCTATAGCATATTAAGTTGATGTGAAAGAGTTGGTTTAATCTTTATAGGAATTGTAGTGATTTTTGCTCAATTTAATTAAATCCTGCATCAGTATCTATTTTCCACATCAAACCAAATCAGCCTCAACAGCCCTTTTTGATCTCATTTTTAGAATAGCTTAAGTAGGAATTAAGCTCTAATTTTTGGTTTATAATTTGCTTGTAGTATGAACTTTACATGTTTCAACTTATTTTAGGTTTTTGAGCTTTTTTTGGTTGGCTTATTATAGGCCGCAATCATTAGATCGGGCCTAGATATCCTAAAATTGTATCAACAACCCATCTTCTCAGCTCCTCTCATAAGCTCATTTTAAGCTCTCTAAGTCTGATTTTTGGTTTTTAAGATCTTTGGTATAAGAACTTTAAGGATGTCTAGCTTTTGTGGTTTTTGAGCCTAAACTTAGTGCTTAAAATTAAGCTCAAACTTACCTCTTTGGACTGATTTTACCCTGCACATCAGTCTCTTTTGCTTATTTTGATTATAAGTGTTTAATTGCTTATATTTGTTGCTTAATCTGATTCCATTAGCTTACTTAGATTATACTTAGTGTACATTTCCTTATTTTAGAATTCTTTTAGCTTTAGATAGCTTTTTTTCGGCTTATTTTCATTTTGCCTTTTTCATTTAAGTCCTTTAAAGCAATCTGCTTTTTTAAATACCTTTTTCTTAGCTCATTTAAAAGCTCTAATTTAGCTCATTTAGGCCTGATTTTCATTTATAAGCACTTTTATTTTAGCTTAAAAATGCCTCAGTAGGCTACTTTTGGCCTGCACAATTGTTTAACTGCTTAATTTTGAATCTGTGCTTATTTGCTTGATTATTTTGCTCAATTTGTTTACTTTCTGCTTATTTAGGATTGCTTTTAAGTATTATAGCTTATTTCATTTCCCCTTTAGCTTTTAGAATCCTTTTAGCTTATTTCCAATTAGCTTTTTCATTCAAGTTCTATATTAAGCATTTTGTTCATTTTAAGCCTTTTCTGGCTTATTTACTTAGATATAAAAATATTTCTTTTACAAAAGTTTCTTATTTTTACCTTATTTTCAAGTCTCAAAAGAAAAGTTTTCAAAAAAAAAAAAAAAAAAAAAAAAGGGAAAGTGGAAGTCAAGGGTGAGCCTAGACTCGAACCCCTGACCTCAACACTCTCAACCCTTAAACACACCACACGCTACCATCATGCCCTTGGGAATTCTCTGTTATTCCTTTCTTATTTAATTATTTTCACCATTTTTTTTTCTCTTTTGCTTATTTTCTCCTCTTTGCTTAATAACTGCTTATCCGAATAAGCAGTTACCTCCATTTTATTTTTCCTATGATCTGCTTATCATTAAGCACTTTTTTTTAGTTTTTCATAATTTTTCTCATTAGTTTAATATTTTTTATAAATTTTTCTTTCCAAAATAGTTTTTAATTCCTAATAAAAAATATAAAAGTCAAAAAAATACAATTCTTTTTTCTAAAATTTTCTTTTATCATTGACGACTTAGCAAAATTAGATTTGCACTCGTAGGGTTAATTTTTAAAGATTTTGGTTTTTAGGCTCGTTTTTGGAATTCCCGGTTAACGTTTTTAGTTTAATTTCGTTCGTGCTTTATTTTGCTTTGTTTCTTTACTTTCCATAACTTAATTAGAATTAAAAAACACATCAAGTGAAAATCATCTTTCAAGCACTTTAATTCCAAACCATACACGAAATCCTCGATTCACACCTCGTCGGGAAATGACCCGGGTATCACTTGCCCGGTATCTCATATCGTATTCACGGGTTTTGCAAGTTGGCCTTTTTCCTAAGGGTTGGCTTGTCAGTTCCCGCGCCTTACGCATATCTGATATTTTGATATATACTTTCTAAGACGAATCATACATCTTTGAGAATCTTTTGTTTGTCAATCATATTTTACAATCTGAGTACCTCAGATATAGCAGATCTGAAGTAGTAGACATTATGTAAACGTACACGGATTTTACAATTCTATGATTTAAACCGAGAAATAGATTCTTTCGCGGGATTTTACAAAAATCAAGAATAAACCATGAAATGATAGTTGATATGTGTTATGATAACTGTTGGATCGGTACAATGATTAGAGATTGTGTGTTAAATGTGATGATCATTTGATGGACTAGGTGATATGTTGTTTAGTTGTGATTTGGTTTGGTTGATGCAAGTTGTTATCGTGAAATTTTGGTCTGAAAACTTAAAACCTTAATAACTTCATTCCGGAAGGGATTTGGGCCTCGAAAAATTCGTTTCACGACTTTGTGGTGAAACCTTTCAATATTCAAGCTGTTCCGGTTTTTTTGACAGGTATTTCGCTGAAAAAAAAATTACGGTTTAAAAGTTATGGCCGTTTGAAGTTTCCACGCGATGGCTCGCTTCTGTGACTTTAAAACCTTTATGAGAGCGGCTTTCTCCTCATCATTCAAATCTTTAGCAATTATGATGGGTAATTTATCGGTACCCTCCAAAAATGCATATTCGAGATGAGGCGGTAAGTCCTTAAGTTCGACCTCCGGAGGATCATTAGAATTTTCAATAGGTTTGATTTCCTCATTCTGAAGTTCTTTTGGAGGGAGAGATGATGGATCATCATTAAGAAACTTCTCAAGGAGAAGAATGTCTCCCGCCTGGTTAAATACACCATTATCAATTCCAGATGGAATTGAATCACAAGATAAACAAGCTTCAATCTCTTCCAAAATGAAGTCACCTCCCTCAAACGGAGTGAGAGAGGGGGAAGAGAGAGCAACGGTAGGATCTAATGAAGTGGGATTGCCACTTAGCACTTCATGGAAGTATTCCTCGCATGTAGCATCAATGATATCAATTTGGTTAATTGACTCGCTTCCATGCTCGAGAGGATATTTTGAAGTGCTTTAAATATTTATGACCAATTTTTCATCTCCGACCCTAAGAGTCATCTCACCTTCGTAGACATCGATTAATGCACGAGCCGTTTTCAAGAATGGTCTTCCCAAGATAAGGGGGACACGGGGATCGGCATCAAAATCGACCACTACGAAATCAGCAGGAAAATGGAACTTGCCAACCTTAACGAAGACATCTTCGGCAATACCTTTCGGAATAGTAACCGATCGGTTTGCAAGTTCGAGAGTCATTCGTGTAGGAGTAAGCTCCGGAAGAGAAAGCTTTTCCCAAATGGAAAGAGGCATTAGATTGATGCTTGCGCCGAGATCTGCCAAGGCTAAGCATTCATCTAGCTTCTGAAAATCACAAGGAGTGAGAAATTTGCCGGGGTCTCCTAGTTTTTCGGGCAACTTTTTAAGAAGCACAGCCGAACAATTCTCATTCAATGGAGTCTTAGTCAATTCAAACAATTTTTCCTTATTGCTAAGGAGACTCTTGAATGTAGAAGCAAATTTTGGCATATAAAGAAGAGCATCCGCGAAACTAATGTCGAAGTGTAATTTTTGAAAGATTTCAAGAAACTTCATCATTTGGCTATTAGTTTTGTCACAGAGCTTTTGATCATTAAGCCTCGAAGGATATGGAATTAAAGGCTTAGGATTGGTCTTCGGAACATCGGGTTCCGGAATTGGAGTTTGGACGACCGGAGGTTGGACGGGTGCGGTACTTTGTGGGCTTGAAGAGTGCACTTTGTCCTTTGTCACCTTGGTCTCTCATTCCACTTCCCTCACCGGAGAAGGAGTAGGAATCGAGGGTCCATCATATGCCTTACCACTACGAGTGGTAATAGCTTTCAATTCACCCTTTGGGTTGGGAATGGTATTTCCCGGGAGAGTTCCAAAAGTTGAAGCTTGATTCATTTGATCCATGAGACTAGCAAACATGTTCTCAATTTTGCATTGAGATTGATCAATTTTGTGATTTGTAGTCCTAAGTTCACTTTTAAGCTCATTACCTTGTTTTGACATTGAAGTTTGGAAATCATTTTTCAAAGTTGTAATTTGATTTTGCATTGACCTCATGTTAGCCTCATTTGACTTGATGTAATTAGCAAGTTCATTGGAGGGAACAATAGGGGCTTGGTAATTAGGAGGTTGATACCCTTGATTGAAATTAACCCCTTGGGTTGGGTATTGATTGATCGGGGCTTGAAATTGGTTTTGAACATTTTGCCCTCTGGGTTGATTTTGATTGAATCTATTTGGATTGTTGGGTTGAGAAAATCCGGGTGGTCCACTTTGATTGCTAGCACGATAGTTCGGGTCAACTTGAGGACGATATTGGTTACTTCCTTGGTTGTAAGCCCCGGCTACGGCTTTTATCTCAAATTGACTACCATCGGTGGTAGTACAATTGTAGTATGCATGAGGTCCACCACAAGTGACACAAGTTTCTTCCACCGCTTTGACTTGAGCGGGAGAAGAAGTTTGTGGAGTAGAAAATTTCTTTTGTTTGGAAAGAACCAAAGCTTGGATAGCCTCCGTAAGTTTGTCTATCTTAGCATCCGTACTAGAAGAATTCACAGGAGATGAAGTAGAAGGTGAAGCACACACTTGGGAAACAACCGGCTTGCTTCATGTAGTGCGGACCTTAGACTTGTTCTCGATGATAGCTAAAGCATCTTTCGGAGTCCGATTCAAAAGATTACCACCGGCGGCGGCATTAAAAGAGTCTTGATCGGTTTGGTTCAAACCATTGTAAAAAGTATCGAGTTGATGCAACTCGAAAAAACCATGATGAGGACATTTGCTAAGTAATTCTTTAAAACAGACCCACGCTTCACTAAAGGATTCATCAAATTTTTGAGTAAATTTGGTGATTTCATTTTTAAGGCTTGTGGTTTTAGATGGGTGATAACGCTCAAATTGTGCATGTTTTTGGTCGCGTTATTCGTACTTTTATATGTGTTATTTGGTTATATTTATATTCTTTTGTTACTTAATCACACCAAAGTATGTTTGCAAAGTATATGTAGCCAAGTACAGGAAAAAGGAAGAAAAAGATGAAAGAATGAGGAAGAAGGAAATATTTATGATCGTATGAAGATTTTTGTGTCAAGGTCCACACCAAAAAGGCATTTCAAAGAATAAAGGTCCAAGTATTCAAGTTGACAAGTTCCAAGACAAAGAAAAGATCAAGTTTGGATGAATAACGAAGAGCCATGAGCAAGAAACAAGTCAAACGCCAAAAGTCCAAAAGTTGTGTTCTCAGCAACCCCCATCCGATCGGATGCAGCCCGCAACCGATTCGGATGGAGGCCATTTCTGAAAACCAACCGATTGGTTGGAGCCAATACCGATCGGTTTGATGTCGGCTGTTTTCCCAAACTTCATCATTAAGGATACTATCTTTATGCACACGATTCCAAAGCCTTCTATTGAGCATTCTATACTATTCCACTCTGCTTGGAGGCCAAGTGAAGCATTAAAGACCCTAGGGCTTGAGAGTAGTATAAATAGAAGCCTTTTTGCAATCATTTAGAGACACACAATTACCAATTAACTCCCTAATCATCAACAACTCTCACAATACTCTCAAATTCGTCCTTAGAAGTCCATGAAACTTTGGAGGTTCAAGAAGTCAACATTTGGAGGTCAAAACATCAAGAAGTCAACACCAATACTTTGGGTATCACTACCTTATCATTTGTAATCTTATTTCAATTATTGTAAGACTTTCAATCATGATTTCTAATGTGCAAAGTTTAGAGTTTATGTTCGTGTTTGCTTATTGATTTGCGTATGATTGTGATAACATGTTTTAATTCAATTTCAAGTTGATTCTAAGATCCAATTATGATAATGCTTCGTAGTGACATTTGTTAATCAAGTTTGACTAGTTGTTAATAATTCTAAAGGTCAAAAGATTTGTTGTTATTCAACTAGTTATAATCATTTGTCTATGAATGATTGTTTTTACCCAATATTCTTGGTTAAACAAAGAAACTTAATTGTGGTTGTAATAAGAATGCTTTTCTCTATCAAATTGGATTGATTGTAAACCACCTTAAAGGTCGAAAGATTAGTAGTTTGCAACAAATGTGACCTATTTGTCTATGGATCGGTTACCTTTCGCATTGACCATTTCCTAAGCGTATTTGATAAAACAAGAGATTATTTTTGTGTTTAAGTTTGTTACCCCAAACTTATGAACCTTGAATTGATCTTGAATTGACTAGTTAAACGTAATGCTTGTTTTTATGAACTAAAATCTTGACGAAGGTTTAACTTGTAGAAACAATAGATTAGTTCACCAAACTAATTATCATAACCAACATGTTTTCAAGAGTTATCACAATCATGCTTGTCAAGAGTAGTATATTAGTCTAAGAAAGTGTAGTTTTAATAATCTGAATTATCATTTTATCATCATTGCTTGTTTTAGAGATTTACTTTTATTAGCTTACAATTCGATTCACTCACAAATCCCTGTGAACGATCCCGACTTGCCATCATAATCTTGCTATAACGGACGAGTTCACTTGCTCGTATGTGTTATTTCTAGATTCGGTAATTCAACCATTATAAATTAAAAAATTGTACACACACGTAACACATCATCGGGGGAAAGAATTCATTCACAAACTTCGATACTAAATCTTCCCATGTTTCGATCGAACAAGGGGGTTGTTTTTCGACCAAATTCGGGCGGCCCCCTCGAGAGAAAAAGGAAAAAGAAGTAGTTTGATAGCTTCTTGAGGAACATTTCGGTATTTGATGGTAGAGGTGATCTTGTTAAACCATCGAATGTGGGAATGAGGATCGTCCCTCTTAAATCCGAAATATTGACTTAAAGTTACTAAGGATAACAACCCGGTCTTAAGCTCAAAGCTATCGGCAACGATTTCCGGAACAACGATAGCGTCTCCGTAACCCTCGGTGGGTGCTTGGAGAAGCTCAGACATGGTACGATCATCCGCCGTTATGACAATGGGAGGATTGGGAATAGTACGAATCTCGGGTTCGACTATTGGGGTGGAACGCCTTCGATTACGTCTTCTTGGAATTTTTACGAGTTCAAGTAAAGGACTTGACGACGTTGAAGAACGAGTGCGCATGCACTAAAAAAAACAACTCAATTAAAACGAGACCGAATCAAAAAACAAGGAACTTAAACCAATAATCAACAAGCGTACGGTAGCTCTTTAAAAGATAAACGCACAAAGGAGCGGAAGAGAAGAATGGATCTCTTTTCGGGGCGAAGTTCGTTGGATCGCCCCTCCTTATACCCCTCTTATAGTTTGTTTATCAATCAAAGGTGAGCCGATTTTCACAAGTGACACAAAGGAAATTTTTGATCTTTTGTTTGAGAACTTATTATAATAATACTCAAAGTTGAGAGTATTATATTGAGGTTGTCTTTTATCTTTATTTAACACAATAAAACGAAAAATGTTTTTGTATTTTTTATCTTATATATATATATACAAAGAAAAAGAAAAATATTTTTGTCTTTTATAATTTTATGAAAGCGATAACTTTACGACAAAGGATCTTCAAATCACTAATCGTTTAAACCTTAACGATATTGTCGCAACACAACCTCCCCGGCAGCGACACCACAAATTTGATTCTTCTTAGAAAGTATATATCAAAATATCAGATACGCATAAGGCGCGAGAACTGACAAGCCAACCCTTAGGAAAAAGGCCAACTTGCAAAACCCGCGAATACGATATGAGATACCGGGCAAGTGATACCCGGGTCGTTTCACGACGAGGTGTGAATCGAGGATTTCGTGTATGGTTTGGAATTAAAGTGCTTGAATGATGATTTTCACTTTTTGTGTTTTTTAATTCTAATTAAGTTATGGAAAGTAAAGAAAAAACGCAAAATAAAGCACGAACGAAATTAAACTAAAAACGTTAACCGGGAATTCCAAAAACGAGCCTAAAAACCAAAATCTTTAAAAATTAACCCTAGGAGTGAAAATCTAATTTTCCTAAGTCCTAAATGATAAAAGAAAATTTTAGAAAAAAGAATTGTATTTTTTTGACTTTTATATTTTTTATTATGAATTAAAAACTATTTTGGAAAGAAAAATTTATAAAAATTATTAAACTAATGAGAAAAATTATGAAAAATTACAGAAAAGTGCTTAATGATAAGCAGATCCTAGGAAAAATAAAATGGAGGTAACTGCTTATTTGGATAAGCAGTTATTAAGGAAAGAGGAGAAAATAAGCAAAAGAGAAAAAAAAGTGGTTAAAAGAATTAAAGAAGAAAGGAATAACAGAGAAGTCCCAAGGGCATGATGGTAGCGTGTGGTGTGTTTAAGGGTTGAGAGTGTTGAGGTCAGGGGTTCGAGTCTAGGCTCACCCTTGACTTCCACTTTCCCCTTTTTATTTTTTTTTGGAAAACTTTTCTTTTGAGACTTGAAAATAAGGTAAAAATAAGAAACTTTTGTAAAAGAAATATTTTTATATCTAAGTAAATAAGCCAGAAAAGGCTTAAAATGAACAGACTGCTTAATATAGAACTTGAATGAAAAAGCTAATTGGAAATAAGCTAAAAGGCTTCTAAAAGCTAAAGGGGAAATGAAATAAGCTATAATACTTAAAAGCAATCCTAAATAAGCAAAAAGTAAACAAATTTAGCAAAATAATCAAGCAAATAAGCACAGATTCAAAATTAAGCAGTTAAACAATTGTGCAGGCCAAAAGTAGCCTACTGAGGCATTTTTAAGCTAAAAGAAAAGTGCTTAAACAATAAGCAAAACCAATAAAACTGAAAAAGAATCAAGTTCACCAACCAAAGATCTCATAAAATGAAAATCAGGCCTAAATTAGCTAAATTAGAGCTTATAAATGAGCTAAGAAAAAGGTATTTAAAACAGCAGACTGCTTTAAAGGACTTAAATGAAAAAGGCAAAATGGAAATAAGCCAAAAAAAGCTATCTAAAGCTAAAAGAATTCTAAAATAAGCTAATGTAAACTAAGTATAATCTAAATAAGCTAACGGAATCAGATTAAGCAACAAATATAAGCAATTAAACACTTATAATCAAAATAAGCAAAAGAGTCTGATGTGCAGGGCAAAATCAATCCAAAGAGGTAAGTTTGAGCTTAATTTTAAGCACTAAGTTAAGGCTCAAAAACCACAAAAGCTAGACATCCTTAAAGTTCATATACCAAAGATCTTAAAAACCAAAAATCAGACTTAGAGAGCTTAAAATGAGCTTATGAGAGGAGCTGAGAAGATGGGTTGTTGATACAATTTTAGGATATCTAGGCCCGATCTAATGATTGCGGCCTATAATAAGCCAACCAAAAAAAGCTCAAAAACCTAAAATAAGTTGAAACATGTAAAGTTCATACTACAAGCTAATTATAAACCAAAAATTAGAACTTAATTCCTACTTAAGCTATTCTAAAAATGAGATCAAAAAGGGCTGTTGAGGCTGATTTGGTTTGATGTGGAAATTAGATACTGATGCAGGATTTAATTAAATTGAGCAAAAATGACTACAATTCCTATAGAGATTAAACCAACTCTTTCACATCAACTTAATATGCTATAATGAACTTATAAGAAGCAAAAACATGTTCTAAAATAGCTTATCCCATAATAAGCTAATGCCAGGCAGTAACAACCTAAAATTTAGGAATACAACTAGAACTAGCAAAACTAATCAAATCAGTTCTAATCAACTAGAAATCAGCTTATCTCAATCAATTTAAGCTAAACAAAGTTGGCTAAAAGGCATGTGAACAGTGACACAAACGTTTTGACCTATTTTAAGCTTATTCCAAACACCCCTTATTGTGAGACTGTTATGATTTTAAAACTGATTTAGTTTGAAAACCCTAGAGAAGTTGATTGAAACTTTACTAAAATGACTTAATAACTTAATTAAAACTACTTTGACTGAAAAATAAGCACAATAATAAGCTAAACCTAACATGCAATATTTTTGCATTTTTTAGAGATTTTTTAGTGAAAACTTAAACAAATTATACGTAAACTACAATAAGACAGTAAAAGCAAATTTAAACTAAATTAAGCATATAAAAGCAAACAAAAAGCAGTAATAAGCAGTAAATAAGCAATAATGAACTAGAACTTGAAATTTAAATGGAACTTACAAAAGCCTTAGTTCAACAAAGGCTAACCATGCTTGAGGAGCTACTTTACAAGCTCTAGCTTGTCAAAAGACAAGCTAGTAACAGCAATAAGCCCTTCCATTTCTGGCTTATCATCCATAACAGCTTATTTGACTTTTATTGACTTTTTTTTTGACTTTTTGAGTTTTTTTGATTAAAACAGGAATTAAGCAGAAATAAACTCACAAAGGCTATTGATAAGCTTATATGAGCTTATGGAACAAAAGTAGAAGCTTAAATCAGATTAATAAACAATAAATGAAAGTATAAAGTAAATTGAGACATGGTAATTTAAAAGTAAAACTGAAATTGCATTAATAAAAGGTATATTACAATACTGAATTTAAAGAGCTGGAAAACTTAAAACAATAAGCTAAAACAATATACAAATGCTATAAAACTACTCTCTTTACTACTGCCACTAAATGGCTACATGATGTTCTATTTATACTAAGCTAGTTAGGGTTTTCTTCTATACTTTGTGCTTCTTTTGTGAGAGGAAATCAACTTGTGCTTTCTTAGTTTCAACTTTAACCCTTGATGACTACTCTTTTCAATCACAGCCCTTGGATTGGTTTTTGAAGTTTTATATGAGCCTTTGGATTTCCAGCTTGGAATTGGAGAGGGGGATACATGTGAAGGTATTTTGTCCTGGAGTAGGGTGGACTGGAGCTATGGAGGGGGGTGGCGTGGAGCAGGGGATGTGCAGGGTAATGATGATGGGAGGTGTTGTGATTTGGCGGGAAAAAGGGATAAAGGGTTGAAGGGGTTGGTTTGGGCCAGCCGGGTTTTATGATTGGGTTGGATTGGGTTTTTGATTTATTAGTTTAGGAAAATTACAAAATTAAGTTTAAGATTAATTTTGTAATCAGTTTTAGGCTTAATGGTGAAATATGATTTTGGTGTCGGGTTCGTTTTTCCAAACTCAATCCAATGCTAAACCCCGGGGTTAACTTTGACTTCGTCTTGACTAGATCAAATGCACAAATGTTGTCGAGTCGATCCAAAAATGTCCGTTTTCGCTCTGTTTTCAATCCTTTGTACCTGAAATACATAAAAACATAATCCAAGGATATATGCAATATAAATTGGCATATTTGGCTGTTTTTAGTTATTTTTATTTATTAAATGGGCATAAAATGATGAGTAAATAGGCACTCATCAATATACAACAGATAAACGTGTTTGAGTATGTTAGTGCCAATAGGGACTTTGTGTGCTCGAATTCTCAAGAGAAAGTGCTTCATCAGCCACAGACAAATGTTATTGAGTCAGATACTGCTATGAACAACGTGCAACACGTGAAACATAACGAAGCGTCTGTTGAACCTAGTGGGGTATCTTCTGTTATTAATGATGATTATGTGTTGCATGAATAAAAGATTCCCGACAAAGTACAACAGACAAACGTTGTTGAGTCAGATACTGCTAATATGGGAAATAGCGATGTTATCCCATATAAACAATATGTGAAACACAATGAAGCGTCTGTTGTACCTAGTTGTGCATCTTCTGTTATAAATGATGATTATAAGTTGCATGAGTACACTGCGATTATCCCTGATGACACCTTGACCACTAGACTTAACATTTATAAAGATCAGGTGGCCATATATGAACAATGTGCAAAATTTGAGCTAACTGAACGTGAGCAGAAAATGGATAGTCAAATGCTTACATTCATAACAGAACGTAATTTAAGTGAAGAAACATTGAAAAAGGAGTTATATTCTTTACGAAAACAACATGATCAAACTGTTAAACAAAAACAGGAGATCCAAGAAAGTGTAATTACACTAAAACATGATTTCAAAGAAAAAGAAACAAAACTCTTAAATGATTTTTCCAGACTTAAAACGTTAAAGAATAAGATTGAAAACAAGTTGTACACACAAGACCAGACCAGACAAACTGCTCAAATGATTCAAAAGCATAAAAAGTTGTGTGATGAACATAGTGATAAGAATGTAGGTGAACCTAAATCAACTTTCCTTAGGAGTGCTAAAGTAACCCAACCTTCCTTATATGATGAAAATGAACTGCTTAAGCCTGGTCATGCCCCTCCTGATGTGTCATCATTTGAAGAGAGTAATGAGATAGAAGTAATAAATAGAGAAAGATTGGCCGAAAAAATAAAGGATCCCAAATGTATAGCAAATCGAATCATAATCAAACCCCATGATTACTATGAGGAAAACCGATTGACTGTTTTTGCACCTCAAACTAAGTTGACGCCAGAACAAATATTTTGGTCTTTGGACGTTGAAAAGAGAAAGGCCGAAGAACTTAAAGCCAAAACTCCACCCTTTAGAAAGATAGCGGCAGCAACGGTGTACCCACCCAATACAACCATGCACTTAGTTCCTTTAACTCTTCCCACAGAATGTAAAACTCTAATTAGCATATATGTTCTTTCTCAACTATTTGCTGATTTTGATAAAACATGTAAGAAGAGAATTACGCCAACGGGAATTACTGAAGGGGAAAGGGGTTTTGAACTAACAAAACAATGCTTCTTAACTGAGGTTATTCCATTTTTTAAACTTCTCAAACAACATTTTGAGGGCATGCAAAAAACCCTTGAAACTGAATTAAAAGAGATGAAAGAAGTGTTTAAAGATATGGAAAACGTGGGGAAACAAAATGCTATTGATCTTAAATGCTGTGAAATTGAAAGAAAGAATATTCTCATCACCAATGAGAATTTGATTGCTAGATGTATTGTACAGGATGTATTTTATACTGCTACTGATTCTGCATTAACTGCTTGTCAATTTCATGAGTTGTCTATTGCATTGAACGTTACCCAGAATCGTGTTGTTGAGCTTGAGGGGGGAGAATTTAAAAGTGCATGAGAAAATTCAAAACGATGACCATGATAACATGGTCAGGCATTTGTCAAAACTAGAGGTTGATAATCTTAATTTGCAATTAAAATATCAACATTTAGAAGAAAGAATTAAAATCTCAAATGCCAAGACATCTTTGGATGCTCCTGATTTTGATGCATATTTTGAATTAAGCAAACGAGATGAAAAAATTCAAGCTTACACTAACATGATTCGAAAATTGAGGGCCCAAATTGCCCAATTAAAATCGAATAAGAGTGATGTGACTGGCACCCATAAACCATCGTCTTTAGATTCTCAAAATTTTCACTATCAAGACATCATCAATAAATTACAACATGAAAATGATTGTTTTCAAGTTGAAAATTCAAAAATCAAACAGCATTACAAAGAGTTATATGATTTGATTAAAATCACACGTGATAAAACCAATGAAAAAATAACTTCTTTGCTTAATGAGATTGAGAATCTAAAGGCTCAAGTGAAAGGGAAAATGCCAGTCATCACCAGTGATAATGTTGTTCCAAAGGTTTCTACTTGTAGTAAGTACGCAATTGATGTTGTGCCTATTCCGCTTCCCCTTAGGAACAATAGGTTAGCTCATCTTTATTATCTCGCACATCTTAAGGATAGTCTTGACACTCTTCGTGAGATTGTAGAAGCAGATAGGATAGAGAAACCACTTGATAGTGCAGTTGTAGATGTCTGCTTCCTCACTAAACGATCTCAGGAACTCTTAGAATACGTCATTGGCACATGTCCTAAGACTGATAACAAGTGAGATAGGTTTATTGCATCATCCTCAATGACTAAGAACAAGCATGTAACCTTTGAGGTACCCTTGGATACTTCAGATCCCAACACATCAAAACATGTTCCGCAACTGGATGTGAAAAGGACTAAGGTTCCCATCAGTCCTTCTACAGGAGTTAACAGTGACACTAAAGCTAGCGAGTCAAAACCTAGAAGAAATATAAAGAATTATAAGACTTCACCAGCTAAAAGTGTTCCTAAGAAGAAAGTATAAGACCACATGAGGAACAATAAGTTTGTTTTGAACAAAAAGAATCATAATTCGAATCCTAATTCACTTTGAAAAACATGTAATGAATGTTTAATTTCGGGTAATCATGATAAATGTGTTAGAGAAATTTTTGAAGTCATCCAAAAAAACCCTTGTCAAGCAAGGTTGGAGAGCCAAGCATGTCAAGCAAACTTGGAAAGCAACAGGAAATATGTTTGCTAATGTTGGCTATCAATGGAAGCCCACTGGAAGAAAATTAACTTTAGGAGAACAGTGCCCTTTAACTAGGTGATCCGTGCTAAAGTGTATATATAAATAATATCAGACGGATACACGTGAATAAATACAAATTACCCCTTTAGGAAAAAGGCTAACTTGCAAAAACTCACCTTTGTGATATGTGTGATACCAGGTAAGTGATTACCCGGGTCGTGTCCCAGCGAGGATGGAATGGACAATCGTTTAAGGTTTGAGATTAGAGTGATTGAAGATTAGGATATGGATTTTTGCTTTTTATTTCTAATTTAACAAATGAGAAACAAATTCTCACGGGAAAAATAAGGTTTAAACAATTTAAATAAAAAAAGGCGAAACTGGAATTCTAAAAACGGGCTAAAAACTGAAATATTTGGAAATCTATTCTTACAAGTGTAAAATTATTTTTCTTAAATCCTAAATAATAAAAGAAAATTTTAGAAAAAAAAGATTTATATTTTTCTGACTTTTATATTTTTCATTATGAATTTAAAACAGTTTTAAAAAGAAAAATAGATAATAAATACTAAAACTATTCCAAAAATTATGAAACTTTTTCTAAAAATACTTTATGATATGACAGACCTAGGAAAAATATTAACAAGGACCCAGCTTATTGTAATAAGCTGTAAATAAGCTAAATGGTTCGAATAAGCTGAAACTGAAACAAGGTTAAATAATAAATATTGCAAACTAAACCCAGAGAAGTCCCAAGGGCAGTTGGTAGTGAGTTGTGGTGTTGAGGCTTTGCTAGGCAAGAGGTCCAGGGTTCGAATCCCAGGCCTACCCTTTTTTCCAAAACTTTTTTTTTTCTAATTTTCTTTTTGCTACTTATTTTTAAGCTAATATTAACCAACTTTAAAAAAGGGAATATTTTTAGAACTTATTAAATAAGCTGCTATTAAGCTGCTTATCTCAACAGTAAGGTTTTTAAGTTTTTTTTAGAACTAGGAATTTAGTTAATAAGCTATAAGCTGACTATAAATAAGCTAAGGATTCAATAAAAAGCTATAACCATAAGCTGATAAGCACAAATAAGCCAAAAAAAACACCTGAGGTCTACTGATAAACTAGGTGGTGCAGGGGAGATTCAGGCTTTTTCAAGCCTATAAAAAGTACTTATGAAAAATTCTAAAAATTATTAAAAATTATGAAAAAAGTAGATTAGCAGCTATATTTTAACTGTGCAAAAGATTATTAAATGAAAACCTAAATTGAGTGGATTAAAAATAAAAGAAAATTGTGAAAAACCTGAAAATCTGATTTTTACCTCAGTGTATGCTGAGGTTTTGTGCAGAGGTCTCAAATCAAAAGGGGACTTAACTAGCCTATTGTGTTATCACTATATGGATCAAAAGGAACTCAGAAAAGGTAAAGACAAGTTCCAAATTAGCTTGTGGCTAAATATGGCTTATTTGATCAGTTGGGTTTCTAGATTTTGCACAATCCACTCAAATCTATAAAAACTATTAAATCAACTCTAAATTACTTAAAAACAACTTATGTAGACTATTTTAAGCAAGATCAAAGCTGAGCTTATGGCAAATGTATAGTGGAACACCAAAATTAACCATTTTGACCCATAGAACCAAACAGCCCTTAATGAAGGTCTGTGAGGGTTTTGAAAATGAAACAAGCTTATTAAACTAGGTTTTTGGATTACAGATGAACAATTGTATATATTAAACTCTAAAAAGTAATTTAGAAATAAAATTAAGCAGTCTAATAAGCAATACTTATATTAAGTTATTTTTGGCTTTTTATAGAGTTTTTGAGCAAAATAAAGAAAAAGTTATTAAACACTTATAAGATTGATGAAATATAGTTAAAAACTAGTAATAAGCTGAAAATTATAAAATTAAGCTAACAATAAGCTATGTAACAGTAAACTTACAAAACAATGAAAATTGTAAAAAATTGCTTACAACTGATAGGCAATGAAACAGGATAGGACTAGATCAGAACCACACTTGGTTTGTCAATACCAAGCTAAACTCCATTCCAGCTTAATCACTCCAGCTTAATTTCATCAGATAGCTTATTTGACTTAAATTTGACTTTTGTTGACTTTTCTAGTTTTTCTTGGAATAGAACTTATGAACTCCAAACACACTTAAACTAGCTCTAATAAGCTCACAAGGGCTTATTGGAACAGAATCTTGTAGCTTATATCATAAAACAACAATAACCAATTTTGGTGGGAAATTAAGGTAAACTGAAAACTTGAAATTTCTTTATTAAAACACTTGAATTACAACTAATTTAACTTGAATAATTCAGAAATTATAGAACCCAGAAGAACTTTTACATTAAACTTTAAATGACATTTAAATTAAATTACACTACGAAATTTGGTCTAAAGCAGTGACAATTATTTCTTTGTGTCTTCTTTTCTTTATATAGCATTCCAAAAAGCTTCCCTGATCAATACTGAGCTGATCCCACCATTGAATTAGCCATAATTCAATCTAGCCGTCCAATGGGATTTTTGGCGGGAAAACTGTCCATGTGGGTTTTAACTTCTTCTGAGCACATGGGGGAGGTATCTAGTGAAAGTTTCTCATTGGAGGAGGGGGGAGGTGATGGTGGATGTGTCAGGGGTGGTTTGGCAGAGAAATGTTGTGGGTGAGGGTGGTATGGTTTTGGCGGGTCAAGTGGGTTGAAGAAGATAAGAGTTTAACTAAGTCAAACTCTGGGTTTTATCTAAAAAGATAATACGGGGTATGGGTTGGGTTATGTGTGTATTGGTTGGGCTTGTTGGGCTGGGTTAGTGAATGGGTTAGAAAGGGTTTATTTTAGGATTGGTTTAGTGGGTTTTTGTTTGATCCGGTTATATGTAGTTTGTTTAGGATAGGATTTAACTTTAGGGACCATTTGTGTAATTTCCTGAAAATCCAAGGACCAAACTTTGTCAATTTTGCAAATTACTTCCAAGGGCCAATCTTGACAGGTTGACATTCTTGAGGGTAGACTTTGACAATTTGAGAATAATCCCGGTCCAAACTTGTAAATTCCGTCCCTGTCCTCGGCTTTTCACGATTTTCCAATCTTGTGCTCGGTTTTGTCTGTTTTTGCCCTGTTTTCGATCCTTTTGTACCTGAAACACATAAAAACACAAACCAAGGATATTTGCAGTATAATATGGTGTATTTGGCCATTTTTAGTATTTTTATGGTCTGAAATGGGTATAAAATGATGAGTATTTACACACTCATCAATCCCCCACACTAAGCTATTGCTATTCCCTAGCAATCCGATCATATGAAGTAATGAAAGGATGAAAAAGAATACCAAGCATACCCCGTTTTGATTTTTTATACAATACCAGAAATTTAAACTTAGAACAAAATATATAACATGCTTGATTTCCAAAAATGGTATCACGGAACAGGATTCAAACAAACTGGGTGTCTCCAGGGAATTGTAATCGTCATCCTCTTTTTGATACTCCCAACTAAGCCTAAACTCAATGCGCAAATGCTTTTCTAAAAATGCTAACACTACTTATATCAATAATTTATGTAAGCCGAAACTTAACTTTTCACTCCCGCATATATTTAAGTTTAGGCGACCGTGTTTATATTCAAAATTTTGATAACAAAAATCGACTTTTTTATAAAACCTTGACTAATACCAGTTGAAAGATAGATTTAAAATTCACAACAAGCAAGCTTCAAAATTCATTGCATTTTGCAATATCATTCCATTTTATTCTATTTTTATTTTCTCATTTTTTCATTTTTTCATTTTTTTCATCATCATTTTTTTTTTTTTTTTTAATACTTAACTTTGTGCAATATAAACTAACGGAGTTTCACGGGAACCAAGACCTTAAACCTTCCTGGAATAAAGGATCCAAGGGCCGTTACAACGGAGAGTTCCAAGACCTTAACGCCTTTCAGAATTAAGGGTCCAAGGGCCGGTGTAAGAGGGTAGCCAAGACCTAAACGCCTTCCGGAAATAAGGATCCGAGGGCCGATCTTGAACCTTAGCTTTTTAGCACATTTATTTATTACTTAACTTTTACATTATTATGACATATGCTTGTTCCGAAGTTAAAATAAAGCTTTGAACTAGTATTTTTCAAAATCGTAAAGAAAAATGATTTTATGTGTTCAAAAGTTTGAAAAATAAGCACTAATTAAGTCAGATTAGTTATCTTCTGGGAGGAAAAGCCATAGATTACTTATATAAGCTCTAAAGAAAACCACTATTCTACGCTTCGCATTTTCATTTGCACATATCGTAAAACCTTAGTCTAATCGTTAAGGAAGCAGCCAGATCAATACTCTAGCAGAGTTGGGATTCCCTTTGTTCTAACCTAATCAAGACTAAACACTTCTATTTTTTTTATTGCAATTTCTTATCTAAAAACGAAAAAAATTTAAAATTTTGGCCAAAACGGGGGTACTAGGGCACTAGAAGGTACAATGTGACAAAATTCGAGAGAATTCCCCCCCACACTTAGAATTGAATATTGCCCTCAATATTCAAAGTACCGGCTATTATGCCGAGACTTAGAACGTAAAAAGGTAAGACTAATAACCAAGTGTGTGAAAAAAATCTCATTTTTCACAAACAGGATTAAAAAGATATCCCCAGATAATCGTTAGCAAAAGGATAGGATATTGGGCGGCTGGATTGAAAATAGGCGCGGCAATCATCACAATCCAAGGGAAACCTGCAAACAAGAGCAAACAACACACAAAAGTACAACACAGTAGAGGAATCCCCCCACACTTATTGTCAGAAAATAGAAAGAAGTCAGAAACATAGGTTGTCACCCATGTGGTGCTAATGTTTTTGTTAACCGAGTCACTAGCTTGACTCAACCCCGAATTCATTGGTTCATGGGGAAGCAAGTGGAAGAAACCATCTCCATCGGACTTTCATTCAAAATGTTTCGATAAACATTGAAGTTCTTGAAAGATCCACTCCGATGAGATACATCCGGCTCAAAAGAGATGCCGGGGTCAAAAACTTTGTCCTCATTCCCAAACGAGTGAGGGAAAGGACAATCTACCTTATAAGCATAGAAAGGTAGAAAAACTCGAACGACATATGTGAAGTCAATATAATGGCGATCCTCAATGGGAAATGTCACATATGTCGGAGAAAGATCAATATCGGGATTAAGAGTTGAGGTCACATTATCAAGTTTATGAATAATAGAGTCTTTGACCTCATCGTTTTCTAACTCTTCATCAAAGAGAGGATTTATTTTGCTAGAAAAGTACTCATCGTCAAATTCAAAAAGAGAATTCAAATAGACTTTGAAACTTTCATTTTGAACGTCCTCATCAGAAAGTGATTCGTCATCACTAGAGGAAAAATCATCATTTGAATTGAAAAGGGGATTAGAGAAAATCCCGAAAAATTCATCGTTTGAATCGAAAAGAGGGTTAGAAAACGACCCGAAAAAATCATCAGTAGTGTCAAGAGGTTGATCACTACGAAAAGAACAATCACTTTCACTGTCGGATATATCCTCAGACTCACTTGGGATTGGGATAAGGTTCTCAGCACTAGACTTTATGAATTCGTCCGATTCCTTTTCAGGAATAGTGCTAATATGCTCATCCCCCATAATAAGAGAGTCCTCGGAGTCCAAATTTGGAATGAATGATGTGTTTGAAATAGACTGAGGGAGTTGAGAAATGATATCGCTCAAAGGAATAGCACTCTCCTCGTCGTCCTCCTCATCAATATTGCTAGCATAAATGGCTTTTATACGTTCCATTTGCTCATCTGCTAGCAATTCTGCAATAGTCTTGTCTTCCTGCCTTTTCTGGACAGGTGTGATTGCAGCAGACGAATTCTCGCAAACTCCCCACATAGAATCTTCATCATCGTCATCGCAAATGAAAGTTTGACGATATTTGGAACTCATTCTAGCTGTTGTTTCTTCTTCAGCTAGAAGCTCTCCAATGGTTTTCTGATGAGGATCTTCTTGGACATTTTTAACAGCCAAATCATTAAGTGTATCCATCACATTTTGAAGTTTTTGGAATACATCTTCGAAAAGCAACTACGGGAGTTTATTCCTTTCATCTGGAATCTCTTGGAATAATTCTTGAGGAATTGGCTGAGGTGGTGTTTGATTCATTTGATATTGTGGAGGTTGGTCATGACAAGAATAGTCATAATTGTCACAAGGGCCATGCTCATAGACAAGCGGGGTCCTCGTTTGACAATCGGATTCATAATGCGGACCTCCACAGAATTCACAACAGTAATACTATTGTGGTGGTGTATAATATGAAGATGTGTCAAATTCGGATGATGTCTGATTGTTATAAGGGTTCTGCTCATAGAAAAGCATGTCTCCCGTTCGACAATCAAAATCCGGATGAGAAAAACCTCCACAAAATTCACACAAGTATGTCTCCATATGATGTTGTGGGGGTTGGTTGAAAAGGTCGGGTGTTTCATTGTAGGGATTTTGGTCATAGACAAACCCGTTTCCCGAATTTACAATGCTACAACCGGGGCAATTCCCACCATTTAGAGGTCCCCCACACCATTCACAACCATAGTTGTAAGATGTAGACATAAAAAGAATTAAACGTGTAAGTGAGATTAGAAGATTATTTTTGGGTTTTTTGGTTTTTCAAAATTTTTTGGTTTTTTGGAAAAAACTTGACCTTAAATCAAATAATTCAATTAAAACAAGATCGAAGCAAAACACAAGGAACTTAAACCTTAAATCAACAAGTGTACGGTAGCTCTCTGACTGAAAAACGCACAGAGTGGCGGAGGAGCAAAGGTGGGCAATAAATGCTCCTTAAAAACCCGCTCCTTTCGGTTCGACAATTTAATGTCAAACCTCCTGAAACCTCCGTTAGAGTTTGTTTATCAATCAAAGGTGAGCCGAATTCGCAAGCGACATAAAGGCAAGTTTTAAATCTGATGTTTGGGAACTTATTATGATAATACCCAAGTTGAGGAATATTATTTTGATTTTGCTTTTATCTTTTATTTTACAATAAAACAGAAAATGTTTTTGGGTTTTTATTTTTTTAATAATATATATATAAAAGAAAAGAAAAATATTTTTGTATTTTATATGGTTTATGGAAAATGGGAACTTCTGAAAGAAGGATCTCAAGTCACTAATCGTTTGTAAATCTCAACGATATTGTCGCAACACAACCTCCCCGGCAGCGGCGCCAAAATTTGATCCGTGCTAAAGTGTATATATAAATAATATCAGACGGATACACGTGAATAAAGACAAATTACCCCTTTAGGAAAAAGGCTAACTTGCAAAAGTATAGTTTTCAAATAATGGTAGTGTTTGCATAAATTCCTCTTCTAAATATTTTTCGGATTCCATAGATCGATTCAAGTTTTAAAATACAGTATATTTTAAAGATCTTGATTGACGTGGCTCCTGATACCAATTGTGGAAAACTAAAAGGGGGGTTGAATAGTTTTACGTCTTTTTAATTTATTATAAAACCTTTGTATACTTTTAAAAACTTAGATTCAAGTTTGTTATGAAAATTAAAACTTGAACCTTATTATTAGTTATATATGTATTCTTTTAAATTGATTGCAAAAGTTTTGGTTTCTTGAATGGAGTTTCAAATTGAACTTTATGTGAAGTCGACCTCTAAGTAATACTAACAATTATATAAGCCTATGTGTATGAAAGTAATGACAATGTAAGTAAAGAAATAAATAAGAGATGGAAAGATCTAACCGAGACACGAGAGATTTATAGTGGTTCGGCTACAAGGACACCTTCCTTGCCCTACTCCACTCCCCGAGCACCAAGCTCGAGAGTTTTCTTCACAACTTCAATATGCTCCCTTATGGCGGAGAAAACCTTACACGACTTTGGCTTACACCGGCTTAACGACACAAAGCTAAATGTCGAGTTCTAATCGTAGCTAGAACCAATCTCACGACCTCACAACACAACTTCTTCACGACTTATTCACAACGGCTTCACGACTTGAACTCTAGAACTTCACGACTAGGACTTCACGACTTCAACACGACCGCTTCACAACTTCTATGCTACGGCTTCACAACTTCAACTCAAGGACTTCACGACTATGACTTCACAACTTCAACACGACCGCTTCACAACTTCTATGCTATGGCTTCAAGACTTCAACACTAGGACTTCACGACTGGGACTTCACAACTTCAACACGACCGCTTCACAGCTTCTATGCTACGGCTTCAAGACTTCAACACTAGGACTTCACGACTAGGACTTCACAACTTCAACACGACCGCTTCACAACTTCTATGCTACGGCTTCACGACTTCAACACTAGGACTTCACGACCTCTACCTTACGGCTTCACGACTTCTATGCTACGGCTTCACGTCTTCTACACAACGGCTTCACAACTTCTACTCTATGACCTCACACCTTCTATACCACAACTACTTATACAACTTCTTCACTACTTACACATAACACTAATCTATTATACACACCTTACACACAAATGAATGAATGATTTACAAACTTTGTTAAACTAACAACTTAAGTAACAAGATGATACTAAGTTGTAATACTTCTAATCTTGATTGATAGAAGTATTCTTCTTTTGCACTTGGATGGATGAAGCTTGGATCACTTGGAAACCAATGCTTAAGAGAATATGATCAAAGGATTTTTGAAAGTATTTACAAGATTTAAAACAGAAAGTTTGGGGTGCAAAAGGTGAGTAAAAATCCAGGGGAAGACTGGTATTTATAGGCAGAAAAACTGGACAGCTGGGAGCTACTGGAGCGTGGCCGGCCCCCTTAAATAGGGGGGCGGTCCCCTTAATTTTAAGGGGGCCGCCTAGTAAAATTAAGGGGGCCGCCCTTGCTGAACGTTGGCCAGTTTTGTCCTTTTGTGGGGAAGGTTTTTCTGGAACATTTTAACTGATTTTGGTTAAAAATTTGAATTCATATTTTTATAAAAGATTAAACATTTTTATTTAATACCAAAAATGTTTTTCAAAAATATATAAAATGTTTTTGATGTTTTATAAAAAGTCTAGTTATTAAGAAAATGTTCCTTTGATCATATAATGCATTAAGCATTAGTTCATTCATACCTTAAGTGATTTGAGTTGTAGAAATAGATATTAACAACTAAATACTTGTTTACGTCATAATTTTCCGATTAATGATTTTACATTTTGTGATTATCAAAACGTAGAGATATCAAAAAATATTAATAACGTGTTTAGGCATTATTTATATCAACAATCTCCCCCTTTTTGATGATTACAAAATCTAAACTCATTAAATCTAAAAGTTAGTTTTTAGACAAGTATTTAGTGAGTTTACATCTATTTCTCCCCCTTTTTGTAGAATCAAAAAGGTTTAATCGACAAGTTTAAGTGTAAAAGTGTCGTATGAGAACTCCCCCTTGATGTGTACTCCCCCTCGTTTGGGGGCACCAAGGAAACGAGCTATGGAACGCTTGCAAGAAAAATGTTAGAAGCACAAGTATATGTAACAACAATAAGCAAGCATATAGAATAAAAACATTCATTTAATAAAATTGTTGTGTATAAATACACAACCAAGAAGATTACAACATAAGGCATGCAAACATTCAAACAAAAATAACTAATGATACTACATAATCGTCCTAGGAGTACATGATCTTCCATGGAGCTTGCACACAAAAAGGTTTTGAAAATTATTTTTAAGCATTGCATATGCTTAATTTGGTGAAAATGGAGGTGGTGGTGGTGTAGTGGGTGAAGGAGGTGGTGGTGGTGGGTTGGTAATCATGTGTTCAAGTGATGAAAACATGTAGTGTATCTCATCTCTAAGACCAAAGATTATAGTCCGGTTATGGATGCAACAAAGACAATTGTCACCATGGGCTTCAAGCAATGCCCAAGGTATGGGAAAGAATGGTTGTGGGATTGGTGATGGTGAGAAGTGAGCATCAAGAGGTGTGATGGGTGATAAGGAAATGGCAAGTTGGGTGGATGAAGGTTCTTGAGTGGATGGTGGTGATGATGCTCTTGGTGATGATGTTAGGTGAGTGTTGATGTAGTCATTGATGGATGAAGTGGATGGTATGGAGGAAGATGATGCTCCATGGGTAGAGGGTGTTTTTGATGGTGCATTTGGTGCACTTGGGGATGAACTTTGAGGTGGTGGTGATGGAGTTTTGGTGTCATCTTGGGTTAAGTCTATGAAAGGTTGTTTTGGTGGTATGATGACAAGTCTTTGCTTCCTTGGAGTCTTAGAGATGGAGGATTTTGGTGATAACATGGTGGTTTTGGATGGTGAAGGATGATGGAATGAGAGGTGATTATATGGAGGGAATTTATAATATGAAAATGTGGTTGGTTTAGGTTTTATGGACGAAATGGTAGCTGGGGCTAGATAAAAGGGGTCACATGATGCAAAAGAAAACAGTGAATTTTTCTTCCCAGATGGCCGGTCCCCTTAATTGCTGGCCGGCCCCCTTAAAATTAAGGGGACCGCCTAGGGAATTAAGGGGGCCGCCCATCTGCTGTTTTCCCAGGCGACCAAATTTGAAAAATTTCCAGAAAAGGGTCATTGTTAGGGTGTATTTGCAGCAAGCTTCATTTGGATCATGTACATGAAGAATGATTATATAGTAGCAATAACATATTAAGAAGAATAATGTTTATATACTAAGATCATATTGTAAGCATGTCATAAGCATATATCAAAAAATGAGACAACACATTCATAGCAAACATATATAAGAAAGAAAGAAACAAACATTCATTAATTTAAAATGATTATGTGACAAACATAATCATTGTTACAACATACATAGTGCTTAAAGCATACATTTGTTAGAGAATTCTAATTTGCCTAAGAAATCCATTTGACTTGCTTGATGATGGAGGTGGTTTTTGAAATGAAAACAAGTGAGAGGGTGAGTAAATGGGATTAGTGAAGGTATATGTTTGGGTGTGTGGAGGTTGAAGATGGTGGTGGTGGAGACATTTGAGGTGGAGAGCTTGGAGCGGACCATGATGGATGAAGGTTTTTATGTTGTTCAATTGGGGATATTGGATTGGATCTAGTGAGAAGATACTCAATCCAAGTAAAGTGCTCATTTAGAGCAATGGTTTGTTGTTGAAGAAAGATGCAACAAGGACAATTGTTGACATATTTCTCAACTTGGTTTTTGTTGTGGGGTGATGTGGGAGAGCTAGATGGAGGTTGATCAAGGTTTCTTTGGGCTAGGTGTAGGGCAAGAAGAGCACTAAGCTCATGAGCTTCCTTGAGTTCCTCAATGAACTTCAAGTGTTCGGATGAAGGTGTTGATGGTAAAGTGTTGTTGTTATGAGGGATGGATGTTTACACATGCAACATAGGGGTAGCATGTGAGTTGGTAGGAGGTGGTGGTGACACTCTTGGTGGTGGAGATGTTTGTGAACTTGGGTAATCATGAGTGGATGAAGATGGTGATGTGGATGAAGTGGATGTTCCAAGAGTGGTGAGTGTTTTTAATGATGCATTGGTGGGTTGAGTGTGGATGAGATTAGGATTGAGGTTTTGGGATTGATCACAGGGAGATGAAGGGTTAGGAATGGATGATTGGTTATGTGTTTGAACAACATCATTAGTTGGGTTATGGCAAGTTTCAAGCTTCCTTCTCCAAATTGGTCTCACCGAGATTTTGGCAACTCTTGAGGTTTTGATTTGGGTGTTGGAGGATGACATGTTGAGTGATGATGTGAATGGGTTTTATGATGGAGGAGGTGCATTTTTAGTGAGGAATGATGTTGGTTTAGGAAGGTAAATTTTGGTGGGTGGTTTATGACAAAATGTGTTTTGAAAATTTTTGGGAAGTATGGAATAAAATGGTTTGGAAATTGAAAAAGGAAACAGTAAGCCGGATCTCCAGATGGCCGGTCCCCTTAAATAGGGGCCGGTCCCCTTAATAATTAAGGGGGCCGCCTAGGTATTTAAGGTGGCCGCCCATCTGCTGACTTCCAGATTTCTGAAAATGGGGTTTTGGCAGAAATTTGTAGAAAATGTTGTGTTTTTGAGTTTAGTTTCAAGCAAGTCCAACTTATTTTTGATGCAATTTAAAATTTAATAACTCATGTATGCTAAGCACATTCAATTAGGCAATTTTAATTATCATGCAACCTATTCATTTACCAAGAAGCATATATGTATATATGAACAAGAAAACAACATATAATTACCAAGTAATTCATACTACCATTATTATGGCGATTAATTAGCTAGTTAATTAATCCTAATAAGTGTCTATGTGATGGGAAATTTGTGATAGCATGGATTTCTAGACTTGGATCAAGCATGATTTGAGTAAGTGTTTTTGGGCATTAATCAACAATGTTTGAAAAGAGGTTTTATTTGAGTGTGAAAATTATTTCAACAAGGTAGATTTGAATTTGTTTCAAAGTGTTTTTATAAGGAAATAAAAAGAAATTGTTACACTTTTTGGCTTTGATAAAAACATGTTTAATAGAGAAGTGACAAAATCTTTTTGAAAAATCATTTTCCAAAATATGAAGATTTGTATTTTTAAAAGGAGTTGTTGTTAAAAAAAAATCTCATGCTTGATTGATTAAGGCTATTGTCTCATGCTATCCCTTTCAACAAATTATGCGATTTAAATGATAGTGATGACTAAATTTTATATGTTCAATAGAGAACACTTTATTTAATGTTTAGGAGGGTTAACTTAAGGTTTTCTAGTTTATTAACAAGTAATATAACTAATAGGTGAGGGCAAAGCAACCTATCAAACTAAGCATATCTTAAGGCAGTGATTATCATAACTATATGCAAGGAGTAACTACTCAGGAAAGTTTCAAGAAGACTTATCTCAGGTCCAGTATTTCTTCATGATATGAGGTAGTGAATTAAAGATGAGTACCACTTCGTTCCATCCTCATTTTTGTAGATAAATAAGTCTTCATGCACGTGTTTTGAATATGAGTAGGTTAACGCAAGATTGAGTTTCATTCCATTTTGCGTTCATTACCTAATCAAATAAAACAGCTTGGTACCCAGATTCTCATGGGTCCGAGATGGTTAGTTGGGGACATCCATTGCATTTATATGCACATGGAGAAAATGTCGCCAAGAAGTACAAGAATTCCTTGATAGTTTGTTTTGATGCACAAACAATGGATTTCTTGACTTATATAAATTATAATCACAGTAAATAGCCTTATATCTAAATTTCTCTACTAGGTTTTTTAATTATAATTTGTTTTGATTTACTTGTTGAAGAGTTATCCGAATTAAATCCTAAACCGGTTTTATCATTGAATGGCTTTTGACAACTTAGTAAGAATTTAATAGATTTGGAGCTTTCTTTAAATTTAGCTAATATTTTTGCTCTTTCATTTAATCTTTTAATTTCAAGTTTATAATCTTGACATATTTTGCATTCTAGATCAATTTCAATATTACTTTCAAGTCTAGACATTTTATCTTCTAAAATTATTTCTCTTTCAAGATTACTTTCAAAAGTTTTTGATAATTTTTGTTTAGAAATAGTTTTTAGATCTATGTTGCAAAAATGTTTAAACTCATTTTCTAGTTTTGAAAATTCTAAAATGAATGGATCATAGCAAAAATGTTCGGTTTCGGATTGTACCTTATTTGGAGTTTTATCTAGTTTGCATTCGTCACATACCGGATGATGATCTTCTCCTTTGTCTGTGTCACTCCATGATATTGGATTGAGTTCACTTTGGAGTTGATTAATGTAGTCTTCGTCGTTAATACCTTCATTAACAACATTTGAACTAGTAGCACATGTATCTATTTTATCTAAATGTTTATCTATTAAATTTTCTAAAATGACTAATTCATGTACAAGATCAAAATCCTTATCTTTGGCTTGACATTTTTCTTGATGAAAGTTTAAGAGATTTTTCCAAACATCATTTGCCGTTTTACAGAAGGATATTCTTTCATATTCAACTTTCGGCAAGGTTTTGTAAATAATTATTTTAGCTTCATTATTTTTGTTATTCTTTGTTTTTAAATAATCATTTTGAGTTTCAAAATCCGTTTTTGTTGGTTGAAAATCACCAATCGAAATGACATGCCAAAGATCTAGATCAATTGATTTCACATAATTTTCAAATTTATTTTTCCATTCAAGAAAAGTATAGTTTTCAAATAATGGTAGTGTTTGCATAAATTCCCCTTCTAAATATTTTTCGGATTCCATAGATCGATTCAAGTTTTAAAATACAATATATTTTAAAGATCTTGATTGACGTGGCTCCTGATACCAATTGTGGAAAACTAAAAGGGGGGTTGAATAGTTTTACGTCTTTTTAATTTATTATAAAACCTTTGTATACTTTTAAAAACTTAGATTCAAGTTTGTTATGAAAATTAAAACTTGAACCTTATTATTAGTTATATATGTATTCTTTTAAATTGATTGCAAAAGTTTTGGTTTCTTGAATGGAGTTTCAAATTGAACTTTATGTGAAGTCGACCTCTAAGTAATACTAACAATTATATAAGCCTATGTGTATGAAAGTAATGACGATGTAAGTAAAGAAATAAATAAGAGATGGAAAGATCTAACCGAGACACGAGAGATTTATAGTGGTTCGGCTACAAGGACACCTTCCTTGCCCTACTCCACTCCCCGAGCACCAAGCTCGAGAGTTTTCTTCACAACTTCAATATGCTCCCTTATGGCGGAGAAAACCTTACACGACTTTGGCTTACACCGGCTTAACGACACAAAGCTAAATGTCGAGTTCTAATCGTAGCTAGAACCAATCTCACGACTTCACAACACAACTTATTCACGACTTATTCACAACGGCTTCACGACTTGAACTCTAGAACTTCACGACTAGGACTTCACGACTTCAACACGACCGCTTCGCAACTTCTATGCTACGGCTTCACAACTTCAACTCAAGGACTTTATGACTATGACTTCACAACTTCAACACGACCGCTTCACAACTTCTATGCTACGGCTTCAAGACTTCAACACTAGGACTTCACGACTAGGACTTCACAACTTCAACACGACCGCTTCATAGCTTCTATGCTACGGATTCAAGACTTCAACACTAGGACTTCACGACTGGGACTTCACAACTTCAACACGACCGCTTCATAGCTTCTATGCTACGGCTTCAAGACTTCAACACTAGGACTTCACGACTTCTACCTTACGGCTTCACGACTTCTATGCAACGGCTTCACGTCTTCTACACAACGGCTTCTCAACTTCTACTCTATGACCTCACACCTTCTATACCACAACTACTTATACAACTTCTTCACTACTTACACATAACACTAATCTATTATACACACCTTACACACAAATGAATGAATGATTTACAAACTTTGTTAAACTAACAACTTAAGTAACAAGATGATACTAAGTTGTAATACTTCTAATCTTGATTGATAGAAATATTCTTCTTTTGCACTTGGATGGATGAAGCTTGGATCACTTGGAAACCAATGCTTAAGAGAATATGATCAAAGGATTTTTGAAAGTATTTACAAGATTTAAAACAGAAAGTTTGGGGTGCAAAAGGTGAGTAAAAATCCAGGGGAAGACTGGTATTTATAGGCAGAAAAAGGTTGTGTTTTTGAGTTTAGTTTCAAGCAAGTCCAACTTATTTTTGAGGCAATTTAAAATTTAATAACTCATGTATGCTAAGCACATTCAATTAGGCAATTTTAATTATCATGCAACCTATTCATTTACCAAGAAGCATATATGTATATATGAACAAGAAAACAACATATAATTACCAAGTAATTCATACTACCATTATTATGGCGATTAATTAGCTAGTTAATTAATCCTAATAAGTGTCTATGTGATGGGAAATTTGTGATAGCATGGATTTCTAGACTTGGATCAAGCATGATTTGAGTAAGTGTTTTTGTGCATTAATCAACAATGTTTGAAAAGAGGTTTTATTGGAGTGTGAAAAGTATTTCAACAAGGTAGATTTGAATTTGTTTCAAAGTGTTTTTATATGGAAATAAAAAGAAATTGTTACACTTTTTGGCTTTGATAAAAACATGTTTAATAGAGAAGTGACAAAATCTTTTTGAAAAATCATTTTCCAAAATATGAAGATTTGTATTTTTAAAAGGAGTTGTTGTTAAAAAAAAATCTCATGCTTGATTGATTAAGGCTATTGTCTCATGCAATACCTTTCAACAAATTATGCGATTTAAATGATAGTGATGACTAAATTTTATATGTTCAATAGAGAACACTTTATTTAATGTTTAGGAGGGTTAACTTAAGGTTTTCTAGTTTATTAACAAGTAATATAACTAATAGGTGAGGGCAAAGCAACCTATCAAACTAAACATATCTTAAGGCAGTGATTATCATAACTATATGCAAGGAGTAACTACTCAGGAAAGTTTCAAGAAGACTTATCTCAGGTCCAGTATTTCTTCATGATATGAGGTAGTGAATTAAAGATGAGTACCACATCGTTCCATCCTCATTTTTGTAGATAAATAAGTCTTCATGCACGTGTTTTGAATATGAGTAGGTTAACGCAAGATTGAGTTTCATTCCATTTTGCGTTCATTACCTAATCAAATAAAACAGCTTGGTACCCAGATTCTCATGGGTCCGAGATGGTTAGTTGGGGACATCCATTGCATTTATATGCACATGGAGAAAATGTCGCCAAGAAGTACAAGAATTCCTTGATAGTTTGTTTTGATGCACAAACAATGGATTTCTTGACTTATATAAATTATAATCACAGTAAATAGCCTTATATCTAAATTTCTCTACTAGGTTTTTTAATTATAATTTGTTTTGATTTACTTGTTGAAGAGTTATCCGAATTAAATCCTAAACCGGTTTTATCATTAAATGGCTTTTGACAACTTAGTAAGAATTTAATAGATTTGGAGCTTTCTTCAAATTTAGCTAATATTTTTGCTCTTTCATTTAATCTTTTAATTTCAAGTTTATAATCTTGACATATTTTGCATTCTAGATCAATTTCAATATTACTTTCAAGTCTAGACATTTTATCTTCTAAAATTATTTCTCTTTCAAGATTACTTTCAAAAGTTTTTGATAATTTTTGTTTAGAAATAGTTTTTAGATCTATGTTGCAAAAATGTTTAAACTCATTTTCTAGTTTTGAAAATTCTAAAATGAATGGATCATAGCAAAAATGTTTGGTTTCGGATTGTACCTTATTTGGAGTTTTATCTAGTTTGCATTCGTCACATACCGGATGATGATCTTCTCCTTTGTCTATGTCACTCCATGATATTGGATTGAGTTCACTTTGGAGTTGATTAATGTAGTCTTCGTCGTTAATACCTTCATTAACAACATTTGAACTAGTAGCACATGTATCTATTTTATCTAAATGTTTATCTATTAAATTTTATAAAATGACTAATTCATGTACAAGATCAAAATCCTTATCTTTGGCTTGACATTTTTCTTGATGAAAGTTTAAGAGATTTTTCCAAACATCATTTTCCGTTTTACAGAAGGATATTCTTTCATATTCAACTTTCGGCAAGGTTTTGTAAATAATTATTTTAGCTTCATTATTTTTGTTATTCTTTGTTTTTAAATAATCATTTTGAGTTTCAAAATCCGTTTTTGTTGGTTGAAAATCACCAATCGAAATGACATGCCAAAGATCTAGATCAATTGATTTCACATAATTTTCAAATTTATTTTTCCATTCAAGAAAAGTATAGTTTTCAAATAATGGTAGTGTTTGCATAAATTCCCCTTCTAAATATTTTTCGGATTCCATAGATCGATTCAAGTTTTAAAATACAATATATTTTAAAGATCTTGATTGACGTGGCTCCTGATACCAATTGTGGAAAACTAAAAGGGGGGTTGAATAGTTTTACGTCTTTTTAATTTATTATAAAACCTTTGTATACTTTTAAAAACTTAGATTCAAGTTTGTTATGAAAATTAAAACTTGAACCTTATTATTAGTTATATATGTATTCTTTTAAATTGATTGCAAAAGTTTTGGTTTCTTGAATGGAGTTTCAAATTGAACTTTATGTGAAGTCGACCTCTAAGTAATACTAACAATTATATAAGCCTATGTGTATGAAAGTAATGACGATGTAAGTAAAGAAATAAATAAGAGATGGAAAGATCTAACCGAGACACGAGAGATTTATAGTGGTTCGGCTACAAGGACACCTTCCTTGCCCTACTCCACTCCCCGAGCACCAAGCTCGAGAGTTTTCTTCACAACTTCAATATGCTCCCTTATGGCGGAGAAAACCTTACACGACTTTGGCTTACACCGGCTTAACGACACAAAGCTAAATGTCGAGTTCTAATCGTAGCTAGAACCAATCTCACGACTTCACAACACAACTTCTTCACGACTTATTCACAACGGCTTCACGACTTGAACTCTAGAACTTCACGACTAGGACTTCACGACTTCAACACGACCGCTTCACAACTTCTATGCTACGGCTTCAAGACTTCAACACTAGGACTTCACGACTAGGACTTCACAACTTCAACACGACCGCTTCACAGCTTCTATGCTACGGATTCAAGACTTCAACACTAGGACTTCACGACTAGGACTTCACAACTTCAACACGACCGCTTCACAGCTTCTATGATACGGCTTCAAGACTTCAACACTAGGACTTCACGACCTCTACCTTATGGCTTCACGACTTCTATGCAACGGCTTCACGTCTTCTACACAACGGCTTCACAACTTCTACTCTATGACCTCACACCTTCTATACCACAACTACTTATACAACTTCTTCACTACTTACACATAACACTAATCTATTATACACACCTTACACACAAATGAATGAATGATTTACAAACTTTGTTAAACTAACAACTTAAGTAACAAGATGATACTAAGTTGTAATACTTCTAATCTTGATTGATAGAAATATTCTTCTTTTGCACTTGGATGGATGAAGCTTGGATCACTTGGAAACCAATGCTTAAGAGAATATGATCAAAGGATTTTTGAAAGTATTTACAAGATTTAAAACAGAAAGTTTGGGGTGCAAAAGGTGAGTAAAAATCCAGGGGAAGACTGGTATTTATAGGCAGAAAAACTGGACAGCTGGGAGCTACTGGAGCGTGGCCGGCCCCCTTAAATAGGGGGGCGGTCCCCTTAATTTTAAGGGGGCCGCCTAGTAAAATTAAGGGGGCCGCCCTTGCTGAACGTTGGCCAGTTTTGTCCTTTTGTGGGAAAGGTTTTTCTGGAACATTTTAATTGATTTTGGTTAAAATTTTGAATTCATATTTTTATAAAAGATTAAACATTTTTATTTAATACCAAAAATGTTTTTCAAAAATATATAAAATGTTTTTGATGTTTTATAAAAAGTCTAGTTATTAAGAAAATGTTCCTTTGATCATATAATGCATTAAGCATTAGTTCATTCATACCTTAAGTGATTTGAGTTGTAGAAATAGATATTAACAAGTAAATACTTGTTTACGTCATTATTTTCCGATTAATGATTTTACATTTTGTGATTATCAAAACGTAGAGATATCGAAAAATATTAATAACGTGTTTAGGCATTATATATATCAACACTGAAATATTTGGAAATCTATTCTCACAAGTGTAAAATTATTTTTCTTAAATCCTAAATAATAAAAGAAAATTTTAGAAAAAAAGATTTATATTTTTCTGACTTTTATATTTTTTATTATGAATTTAAAACAGTTTTAAAAAGAAAAATTGATAATAAATACTAAAACTATTCCAAAAATTATGAAACTTTTTCTAAAAATACTTTATGATATGACAGACCTAGGAAAAATATTAACAAGGACCCAGCTTATTGTAATAAGCTGTAAATAAGCTAAATGGTTTGAATAAGCTAAAACTGAAACAAGGTTAAATAATAAATATTGCAAACTAAACCCAGAGAAGTCCAAAGGGCAGTTGGTAGTGAGTTGTGGTGTTGAGGCTTTGCTAGGCAAGAGGTCCAGGGTTCGAATCCCAGGCCTACCCTTTTTTCCAAAACTTTTTTTTTTCTAATTTTCTTTTTTCTACTTATTTTTAAGCTAATATTAACCAACTTTAAAAAAGGGAATATTTTTAGAACTTATTAAATAAGCTGCTATTAATCTGCTTATCTCAACAGTAAGGTTTTTAAGTTTTTTTTAGAACTAGGAATTTAGTTAATAAGCTATAAGCTGACTATAAATAAGCTAAGGATTCAATAAAAAGCTATAACCATAAGCTGATAAGCACAAATAAGCCAAAAAAAACACCTGAGGTCTGCTGATAAACTAGGTGGTGCAGGGGAGATTCAGGCTTTTTCAAGCCTACAAAAAGTACTTATGAAAAATTCTAAAAATTATGAAAAATTATGAAACAAGTAGATTAGCAGCTATATTTTAACTGTGCAAAAGATTATTAAGTGAAAACCTAAATTGAGTGGATTAAAAATAAAAGAAAATTGTGAAAAACCTGAAAATCTGATTTTTACCTCAGTGTATGCTGAGGTTTTGTGCAGAGGTCTCAAATCAAAAGGGGACTTAACTAGGCTATTGTGTTATCACTATATGGATCAAAAGGAACTCAGAAAAGAGACAAGTTCCAAATTAGCTTGTGGCTAAATATGGCTTATTTGATCAGTTGGGTTTCTAGATTTTGCACAATCCACTCAAATCTATAAAAACTATTAAATCAACTCTAAATTACTTGAAAACAACTTATGTAGACTATTTTAAGCAAGATCAAAGCTGAGCTTATGGCAAATGTACAGTGGAACACCAAAATTACCCATTTTGACCCATAGAACCAAACAACCCTTAATGAAGGTCTGTGAGGGTTTTGAAAATGAAACAAGCTTATTAAACTAGGTTTTTGGATTACAGATGAACAATTGTATATATTAAACTCTAAAAAGTAATTTAGAAATAAAATTAAGCAGTCTAATAAGCAATACTTATATTAAGTTATTTTTGGCTTTTTATAGAGTTTTTGAGCAAAATAAAGCAAAAGTTATTAAACACTTATAAGATTGATGAAATATAGTTAAAAACTAGTAATAAGCTGAAAATTATAAAATTAAGCTAACAATAAGCTATGTAACAGTAAACTTATAAAACAATGAAAACTGTAAAAAATTGCTTACAACTGATAGGCAATGAAACAGGATAGGACTAGATCAGAACCACACTTGGTTTGTCAATACCAAGCTAAATTCCATTCCAGCTTAATCACTCCAGCTTAATTTCATCAGATAGCTTATTTGACTTAAATTCGACTTTTGTTGACTTTTCTTGTTTTTCTTGGAATAGAACTTATGAACTCCAAACACACTTAAACTAGCTCTAATAACCTCACAAGGGCTTATTGGAATATAATCTTGTAGCTTATATCATAAAACAATAATAACCAATTTTGGCGGGAAATTAAGGTAAACTGAAAACTTGGAATTTCTTTATTAAAACACTTGAATTACAACTAATTTAACTTGAACAATTCAGAAATTATAGAACCCAGAAGAACTTTTACATTAAACTTTAAATGACATTTAAATTAAATTACACTACGAGATTTGGTCTAAAGCAGTGACAATTATTTCTTTGTGTCTTCTTTTCTTTATATAGCATTCCAAAAAGCTTCCCTGATCAATACTGAGCTGATCCCACCATTGAATTAGCCACAATTCAATCTAGCCGTCCAATGGGATTTTTGGCGGGAAAACTGTCCATGTGGGTTTTAACTTCTTCTGAGCACATGGGGGAGGTATCTAGTGAAGGTTTCTCATTGGAGGGGGGGAGGAGGTGATGGTGGATGTGTCAGGGGTGGTTTGGCAGAGAAATGTTGTGGGTGAGGGTGGTATGGTTTTGGCGTGTCAAGTGGGTTGAAAAAGATAAGAGTTTGGCTGAGTCAAACTCTGGGTTTTATCTAAAAAGATAATACGGGGTATGGGTTGGGTTATGTGGGTATTGGTTGGGCTTGTTGGGCTGGGTTAGTGAATGGGTTAGAAAGGGTTTATTTTAGGATAGGTTTAGTGGGTTTTAGTTTGATCCGGTTATATGTAGTTTGTTTAGGATAGGATTTAACTTTAGGGACCATTTGTGTAATTTCTTGAAAATCCAAGGACCAAACTTTGTCAATTTTGCAAATTACTTCCAAGGGCCAATCTTGACAGGTTGACATTCTTGAGGGTAGACTTTGACAATTTGAGAATAATCCTGGTCCAAACTTGTAAATTCCGTCCCTGTCCTCGGCTTTTCACGATTTTCCAATCTTGTGCTCGGTTTTGTCTGTTTTTGCCCTGTTTTCGATCCTTTTGTACCTGAAACACATAAAAACACAAACCAAGGATATTTGCAGTATAATATGGTGTATTTGGCCGTTTTTAGTATTTTTATGGTCTGAAATGGGTATAAAATGATGAGTATTTACACACTCATCACTAGGATAACGAAGTTTAAAGTAGTGCTTGTACGTCAATAGAAGCCAACTGGAAGGAAATTCCCTGTAGGAGAACAGTGCCCTTTAATTAGGTCTACTAAATCCGAAACGGTGCCTTTAACACAACCCAAACACGTTAGTACTAGTGAAAGTGTCATCACTGAGAGATTTTGTAACAATCCTCATACATCGTTAACTATGTACCAGTGTAGAAACAAACAGAAAAGGCTACTTCCACTAGCATTCCAACTTCTACTGAGACTCAGGCAAATGATGCTCCAGGTCCCACTAACCAACTGGACCCCAACTTAAATTGGGGATCCGGCACTCCAAACTTTCTATTTTCGTCTATTTTGAAATGCATGTCATACAGATCGTCCTTTGACATTTGGACTCAGGCTGCTCACAACATATGAGGGGAAATCACAAATGATGTTTGAACTCATCAGTTCAAGCCTCGTTCTTCAACGACAAATGACGTTTGAACACATCAGTTCAAGCCTCGTTCTTCAATGACAATGACGTCTGTTCACATCAGTTCAGGCCTCGATCTTCAACGACAAATGACGTTTAAACACTGCAGTTCAAGCCTCGGGCCTCAATGTCAACATAATGGCGTCTACTGAAAACACTCCAGGCCCCGTTCCTCAAAGAAAAGAAAGGTGTACGCTTAAGTGCGCTTTATCTTCGGAAGAAGAGAAATCTTCTTGTTTATGACCATTCTCATCAACAAGCTTCATGCTCATCCCATGCTCATTCAGTCATTAAGTGGATCAACGTACATTGGAGTATATTCTTATTCACTTGTTCTATCAAAAATGGCAACCTCATATGCAATTTTTGAGGGGGAGAAGTGTGAATAAGCTAAATGTCAGTCATCAAGTGGATTTACTTACCGTTGATTGTATTCTTATTCACTCGTTCAATCAAAAATGGCAGTCATATGCAATTTTTGAGGGGGAGAAGGGTGAATAAACAAAATGTCAGTTATCAAGTGGATCTACTTACCGTTGATGGTATTCTTATTCACTCGTTCAATCAAAAATGGCAGTCATATGCAATTTTTGAGGGGGAGAAGGGTGAATAAACTACATGTTGATTGATGTTTGAGAAATGGTCATACGGCTCCTTAATACATCAATTCAGGTGTCGTACAAACCAAGTTTCTTCAACACTATATGTTACACCATCCATGAAGAAAGAAGATATACTGTCTCAACCATTGGTTTGAAGAATAATTTCAGCTCCATCAAGTGTTGTATCTCCTATGTTTCCCGCTGATGCACAGATATCTGCTGATACAACCGGTACTCCTTCATGAACCACAATGGTTCAAGAAGTACCATCTGTTAGTACTTCTCCAACAACTCATGAAATTATATCTCTAGTCATTCATCAAGGTGTTGAAGAACAAATTCATGGAATTCTACCTCCCGAGATTGATAATGAACCCCTCCTCCATAATCTTACTCCAGGAGTTCTGGAGAATCATCTTCACAAAGAGTTATTCGATCAGATTCTCATCAGCTCAATCAATCGTTTCAATATATCAGTAAGTGGTCAAAGGCTCACCCATTGGAGAATGTGATTGGCAATCCTTCTAGACCTGTTTCGACAACAAGTCAACTATAAACCCATGCCAAATAGTGCTACTTTGATTCACATGGACATCCGATACCATTCGGCGGAAAATGATCTGATTGAACTCTTATCTATCTAAGGAAGAATAGATGTGGTAATTCTTCATGTATCCTCTGTATATATATAAATCATAAAAACTCAAAAAGATTTTCCACGTTGTACATATCTTAAACCTACAAAAACCATAAAAATCAGAAAAATGGAAAATACCAAAAATAGTTTTTCAAGGCATGTCTTCTGGTATCGATAATATTTACGGTCCTAGAAATGTCATTAAATAATGAAATGGGTCTTTAAATGAAGTTCGAGCAGAAGTTCAAAAAGTTATCAAAACATGCCTAAATGGCTTACTATTGTTTCAGATAGCAACCCGCTTTTCAAAATGGGGAAAGCACGTCGCCAAAAAAACGATTGTTCCTCCAACTGGGTGAAGTTCAGCCGAGCATGGATTACTTTATATCCATGTTTCTCCAATTTGATGTACGTTTCAGTGCATCATTTCTCACATAAGCAGAAAAGTCTTCTTTACATCGCAAATACTTTTCCATCTATGATTCTTCAGGAAAGTATTTGTGCTAAACTTGGTGGTACCATGAATTTTTTTTGGAAATCAATCAGACTTGAAGTTTTTCATAAAATTTGTCACTCAATCAATGACTACAGCTTTTTAAATAGAAAACGGGTCATCGATTGAGGGGGAGAGTGATTTCAAAAATTTGGTATCATCAAAACAAGTCACTTTCTACATAATAAGCAGTGAATTTAATGAAACTTGTTGTTATGTGTCAGTGTATGATTTTTTAATTCAAATATCTTTCTAACTTATCATAACCGACACTAACATTCTCCCTCAGTGATTGAGGGGGAACATTAGTATGTTCCATTATCAGCACATATTAAACCTGACCACATTTTCTCCCACATTTTCTAAACTTATTTAAATCAATGGGGATCACAAAATCTCAAAAGGTTTGAAATTTCTGATCGGGGGAGAGAATGTGATTTAAATATGCAATCTGATAAAAATGTGATGTTTTGGACTTGAACGTAAGCTCTCCCATATGTGCTAAACTCTTATGTATATCAATGCACATATTGAGGGGGAGCAAATGGTTTGTGGTGACAAAATGAATGTGGCATCTCATGTGAGCGCGACTCAGACTTCACAAATGAATTGACGAAAAGAAAAACTATCATTAATCGTAAGGACTTGTCCTGGCCGGGTAATAATTTCAAGCTGGTCTAACCAGTAATGTAAGCGTGTCTCGAAGAGGACTTGTCTGGGTAGAGTGTACCATTTCGAGAAACTTTCTGTGGACTTGACCAGGCCTGGTAATAATTTCAAGCTAGTCTAACTAGTGATGTAAGCGTGTCAAGAATCGGTCATGTTCACTGAAAGTGGATCAATTCAAAAAGTGCAAGCTCTACCCAACATGTGCAAATTTATAATAAAAACATCTGAGCACATATTAAGGGGGAGCATTTGAAAAGTTCAAAACTCTCAAAGTGTTAGCAAAATGTGTTTCTTAATTATAAACACTTTGAGAGATTTTTTTTTTCAAATAAATGGTTTACGGCATCATAGGATAGTCATAGTGTTATAAGGTGGCTAAGGTTAGGAAAACCGTCCTATGATCCACCAGAGCCGGAGGGATCTACCCAAGGACAATACCGAATAGTTAGTATTATAAAGTCCTTAGGTATGATTATGAAAAAAAAGAGTAGTATGTGAAAGGAGAAAGAAAGGGTTGAAGAATTAAAAAGAAATAGCCCTCCAATTATTCAACCTTAAGGCAGAAACCGGGTTCAATTCATATGCTACTGGTGGTTACTAAGGTAGCACCAATATTGAAGACAAGACGTCATGGACCCAGTGACGCACTATACTAAACCTTCTAGCCACTCAAGTTCTCTTAAAAGAACTTGTTTCATTCTCACGGGGAACCCTGCATAATTTATCGACTTCTCATTATGAGTCATGTTGATATTGAAACAAGAGACACCGCTCAAGTCTCCGACTACCAAAAATGCACTTATCGAGTCTAGAGCCACGAGATGCATCATAAGATCTCATAGGAACACATGTTACTTCTATACTGGTTGTTCAACGTTAAGGACACCAGTTGTAAACTTATGAGTCCTACGCAGATCTTAGCAATCTACCAGAACATTTATGAGGGAATTTACAAATGTAATTCTTAGTGATTGAATGGAAATTCCTTCCAGGGTCAACATCGAACAGCCCTGAAAGCAGGTCACTTTGGTAATTCCTTGTGGATTACGCTTAGTGGTAGCGGCGCTTTCAAAATGGTCTACAGTCATGGAGTGAACTCCAGCGACTCACCTAATCGTTGATGTACTTCGGTAGATCTTGTAAGCCCTCTCGGGGGTATCCGATTTAGGAACGGCCTTGCCAAGGGTTCGAGAAAGTTTTCACACTATGCTGTTAACAATCTTGAAATCCAAACTTATAAGTGCCGGACGTTTTATTGCTAACTGTTGTATGCAGGAATCCCTGGCGGTTGCAGCTGATTGCCGAAAAGATGTTGATCCATCACCCCATAGTCACACTTCACCATCATAATCAAAGAAATCATGATAATTGAAAGACTTTCAACACTGCTTCCGCAACTCTGATGCTGAAAATTATGATCCAGAAAAGTGTGAGCATGTCGGTCCAAAGATCTCAACATCACATGGAAACAATACTGCAACAAGATGACTTGAAGACGTATGTTGGATGATGACCTCAAAGAATCCTCAAAGATCATCCAAGACAAATGAACAGTCATCAAAAGTTCACTGTTGAAAGTACAAAGATTAAAGACTTAGAAGAATCAAAGACTACGAACTAGGAACTCAAATCTATATAAAGGAATGCTTGAATTCGAAGTGTAATTTCCAGGGTGACCTCCCTTAGGGGGAGATTGTTAGGAATATAAATATTCATGTGAAAGACTCGGTCACCCCGAGTATCTATTAGCATTAAGTAGCTCGTAGGATTATTTGTATTAGTTTAGTTATCGTAGTATTCGTGGAGTTGGGTCGGGTCTTTACCCACTGTCAGCTCACTCCACAGCCCACATGGGGCATTTATGCTTATTGTATAAATACCCTGTCCCACCAAAGGAGAGGGTTGGACCTTCTCATTTCACCTAATCTAATATTCACACATTTTCTCTCAAGGTTCCATATTCTCTCTTTTCTTCTCACTAGATTCGGCCTAAACCACAAGAACCATATGTGTTTAGATTAATGAGTATCTTATAGGAGTCAATCTTGCGGAGATCGGCATGCCAACACATTGAACTTCTAGATTGAACCAGGAAACCAATGATCAAGAGCTCCGATTGAACCTCGATTTGCTAGAAGAAATAAGGGAGATAACAGCTATAAGGTAAGCCAAGTACAAGTAGCAAGTAGAAAAGTACTACAACAAAAGGTTACGTCATGTGCAATTCAAGGTAGGAGAATTTGTCCTTAGAAAGAATGAACCTTCAAAGGTAGAAAGCACCGAAAAACTCGATCCAAAATAGGAGGGGCCTTACAAGGTGACCCAAGCATTTCAGAGTGATGCCTACAAGCTAAGTGTCATGAATGGGCAGGAGATACCTAGAACCTGGCATGCTTGTAATCTCCAAAAGTGCTATATGTAAAGCACCGGAGCTCTCTTACCATTATGATGTATTCCTTCTAGAGAAGCAATTTTCAAAGTGTAAGGCTTGCTCCGGAGGTGACTTTAGATGTTATTGATATATTGTTTCTCTCGGCATGATGTGAATGAAACCAAATTTTCCAACAATTTTCTAAGTTATATATTCAAAATTGTTCATCATAGTGCGACTATGAAATGACGGACGGCTCGCTACCTCCGTTCGGATAGGGTAACTTCTACCAATGTGTTCCTCATGGTGAAATCGGTACCATTGGTGGTTACGCTGAGCAACCTTTGCTAATTGACTCCGTGGCAGAAGGGTTGGGAACAAACACCTTCCCCTTCCGCGCGTAAAAATTGCTCTCCAGTAAGTAGCTACATCGGATAAAGAAGATGGCATGAGGATGATGATCCAAACGCTACACAAGAAAAAAGGTAATGCAAGAAATATTAATCTAAGTGTTTGGTCTAAATATTGGTACAATGTATTAGTCAAGTATGTACAAACCAATCCATGGTTCAGTATGTGCATGGTAAACCTACTCCAGTATGTAAGAACCAAGCACTATGTCAATATCTGTTACAGAGTGTTTATTAAGATTGCATATATAGTTTGTATGAATTCATTACAAGATAAATAAACATATGATCAAAGTACTGAATAACATAACAAAAAAGAAGTGGCTACTGGAAATGTTGCAAACATCCATAGAGTCATAAGTGATACATGTCAGATAAATAAATAAAGTGCCAACTATGTATGAAAAATAAATCAAGTACAAATTGAAACCAAGTAAAACTACCAAAGAACCTCCGGAGGTAGAAGATGTCTTCTTCTTCAAACGATCTGGAGTAGTTGTGTGGCCAAAGGCCTTGGTAGAGGAGGTAATGATGACATCAAATAACGTCATATTATTAGCATCATTTATCCTATGTATATTGCTTATTTTATATTATTTTATATGAGGTTTGAGACTTAATCGCTTACTTTTGTAAATCTTGGTAATATTGGAGCAATTGGAGAAAGTTATGGAAAAAGACGTGTTTTGGAGAAAAAACGATGATATTGAAGAAAGCCTACTGATCAGACACTCAATACGGCGTATCAATGCTAATTAGATACGCCGTATCCATATACTTAGAAGATTTCAAGACCTTTCCTGACTTTGAAGAATACGGCGTATCTATCTTTGGGAATACGCCGTATATGAAACTTGTTCGATTTGAAAAACATATGATATTTGAAGAATATGCCATACACAAGCCTTAGCTAAAAAGTCAAGAGAAGAAACGAATCCAAAAGAAGAAATCAAGATTGCATGACGACACTCGAAGATGCTTTAGTATTTTGGCCATAAAACCTTCATCTAGACTCTGTTTTAATTGATTCAAGCGGCCACGCGAAGAGAAAAAGGAAACATTTTTGTTCCTTAAGCCCATACAGCGTATTGGATATGTGCATATGCCGTATTGGCCGATATTCCATATCAGAATTTTGAATACACCATATCGGGTCAGTTTTAGACTTGGAGGCTACGTTTACTTATGAATATGGCGTATTGGACTCTTCCGATACGCCGTATCGACCCCGACTTCAGACCCTATAAATAGAAAACCTAATTCGGGTTTTATATAGGTTTTAACCCCACAAGAGCCGATTCCAGAAGATCAAGGAAGTCAAGAAGAACCAAAAATCATGTCGGTAACGTAGAAGAACATCCCTAGTTCAATTTACATAGTGTAATCATTCGGTTAGCGTAACGTTTTTGTTATGAACTTCATTTTTAATGTTATGATTTATGCTTTGTGTTTTGTAACTAAGATCATGGGTGTTAGCCAAGTTTATGAAATCGTTTGGTTTGTTTGATTAATGTTTGATTGTCTTTACTTTTACCGTTTGATATTACTATGCTTACCGCCAAAAACTCGCTTATTGCTAGATTGTCGTGAAGTCTATTGAACTAGATTATGAACATATGGGTTAATTGTTATTTACTATCCAAACTTGTGGTTACTTTAGTTGAATCATATGTATAGTAATCCGAACCCTACATTGACGGTCTTAGATGGAAACCTTCTGAATGCGCCTCATGCCACTATTAGGACTAGTAGCGCGTAATGCCGAACTAGGTTAGATGATAATAAGGAAATAAGTTAGAATTGATGCTAGATAGGTCATAATAATGAATTCTTACGGCCCACTTCGGTAAGTAGGTTATTAATGGTGAAAGAGTTGATAATCGGTATTCGAATTCACTACGGGATAAGTAGAACAATTAGGTTATTAGCAAACATAACTAATCGATGAATTAGACTTGGCTAACACATTCTTCTTTATTGATTTCTACCTTACTTGCTTCCGAGATCACTATCTTTAGTTTAGTTATTTATTTTATTGTATTTAGATTAAAAAACAAACTAAAACTTGTGCTAGTCTCTCAGGCTAACCCCCGTATATTTACTTGCTTTCTAGATTAGATTAGTTAGTATAAATACTTTTAGATCACTTTAGCTTCGCTCCTAGTGAACGACCCTTGCTTACCTAGAAACTATCTACATTGATTAGGTATACTGCTCGTTAGTGTTTAGAGTCTATAGGTTAGTTCGGCAATAAATAAATTTAAAACTTGGTAGAAAATTATAGACTATAAAAAGCACATCAAGTTTTTGGCGACGCTGCCGGGGAGTGATTGTTTTTAATTTGATTTATTGGTATTTTAGTTTATATTTGTTTTCGTTAGTTTTTGTGTGATTTATTGTTTCTGTGATTTTGTCTCAGCAAGACAATACGGCGTATTCTTGTCTGTGAATACGACGTATCTGTCTGATTTCGATACGACGTATATTGGTATTTGTATACGACGTATCGATTTTCTGCGACATTTTTTTTAGCGTTGTAGCCAACTTACTTTTTCATTGTCTAAGTTACCAACCAAAATAAGTATTTTGTTCAAGTGTTACCAATTTTCAAATAAACTAATGGCCGTTAGTCCTTTATACCCTTGTGTTCCTTGCATCGTTAGTCCTTTATACTCACGGCCATTAGTAATTTTCACCACCACCTCTTACCACCTCCATTGCCACCACCACCACCACCACCCACCTTCACCACCCCCACCCACCACCACCACCGCCACCACCACCGCCCACCACCACCACCAACCACCACCCACCGCCGCCACAACCACCGACCACCACCCAGCATCATCGCCACCATCATTATATGTATGGTGAGTGATGGCGGTGGAGGTGGGTGGTAGCGGTGGTTGGTGGTGGTGGTGGTGGTTGTGGTGGGTAGCGGCGGTGGACGTGGGTGCCGGTTAGTGGTGGTGGTGGGGGTGGGTGGTGGCGGTAGTGGTGGTGGCAGTGGGTGGTGTTGGTGGTGGGTGGTGGCGGTGGTGCTGGTGGAAGGTGGTGGTGATAATTACCAACGGCCGTTAGTATAAAGGACTAACGATGCAAAGAACACAAGGGTATAAAGGACTAACGACCGTTAGTTTATGTGAAAGTTGGTAACTTTGGGACAAAATACTTATTTTGGTTGGTAACTTAGACAATAAAAAAGTAAGTTGGCTACAATGGTAAAAAATGGTAAGTTGGTTGGTAATATGTAGCTTTAACCCTTTTTAGTATTAAATAGTTTGAAATTTTTATTATAGAAAGCTAATACGGCGTATCCATTGTTTGTTGGATACGGCGTATTAACTTGTGTTGTATACGGCGTATCCATTTTCTGTTGAATATGGCGTATCGATCTTCAGTGACCCAAAAAAATATTTTTTAGTATCTAGTTTTAGTATTTAGTTTTTATTTTTGTTTCGGTTACTGCTTGTTTTCTTGGTTGTTTATCTCTCAAGTAATAATGAAGATGTACAATCCGGACATTACTATGGAAGAATATATTAGGCTTAAAGAGGAAAGAACCTTGAGCAATAATCAGATTTACGATTGGGAAAAAGCAAGATATGGTGCACAATTCATCAACATGGAAGAAATTACTATTGAAGAATACTTGTTATTGGAACAGGAAAAGTCAAAGAAAGAAAGAAACAAATTGCCGTTTCGAAACACTTGGTATATATCAAATGATGATGATGAGGAAGAGTCGTGTAATATGAAACCAATTCCGTCAATTGTTATTGATGGTGTTTTTCGGTTTTTCCTCCAGAAATTGCACAAGTTGAAAAAGAATCATATGATTTTAATGCAAATAAGATTCCAACAATTGCTTTCAATGACACTTAGTCATCAGGAATTTCCAAGGAGGAAGTAGAAGATAAATCTGGAGAAATGAAGTATGCCGCAATTGCATGTGACTTTCCACCTGAGTTGGAATATATATTCTCATCTTATAAAAAACAACATGATGATATTCCCTCGGATGAAGATAATGTGTATTCTAAAACTGAAAGGTTTGATGATATTGTGTACGGTGATATACCGTAATTACCACAACAAAAGGAAGTATTCAGGTGCGAAACAGATAAGCCAGATTTTGAACCAACGAGGGATTTTGAAGAAATTTAGGATTACTTATTTAAGGTGGATATTCGGGAAGAGGATGAAATTGCAAGACCACTAGTTGAAGATGGAGACTCACAAGATGAATTGGAGTCGTTTACAACACACAGTGGTACAAATTTATTAAAAATTATTGATCCCGTTACTAATAGTCTTGCTAGAATTTCTAAACAGGTTGCAAAACGAATGGATGACGAGGTGGAATATATTACACTACCTAATGAAGCACATAAAGCACATGTTATCAACCCGTTTTTGGTGGAGCTCGAGGAAGAATTTTAAGATGAGCTCTTAAACATAACTATGATTGAAGAAGATGATGATTTCAATCCTATGAAGGATATAGAGGAACTCGAACTTTTACTTGGCAAAGATCCTTTCTCATCTTTTACGGAAGTCAAGGGACACCTTACTACCAAAGAGACTTACCAAGAAGAAAGGAGATTCATTTTTCCTCTACATATTACTCTTTCACATGGAATGCTCAAGTCATCCAATTTATCAACCAAACCGGGTAAAGTAAAGAAAGAAGTACATATATTGCCAATGTATGATCTTTATTTATTTCTTCCATCTCTAGTAGCAAATTTACACCTTTATGGTACTTATTTCTACTATCACCCGCACTTGATTCCAAGTAGAGGGAAAAACACCCTATTACATAATAAGGGTGGAGTTAGGCTCATGACCCGAACAAAAATAAGCGCTTCGTAGGAGGCAACCCATGCTTATCTAAATTGTTATTTCTGATTTTGTTATTGATTCTGTCAGACTTGGACATCGATACGGTGTATCCTATAACAAGCATACGGTGTATCGACCGTACTGGTTAAATCTATCCTTTTTAATTTTCTGCCATTTTTAATTTTTTGCACTTTAAACCTTTCTGTCAGATGTTTTGATACGGAGTATCTATGTTTTTAGATACGCCGCATAAAATCTATGACACGTATTATTTTATGTTTAATTCTAGGCTCGATACGGCGCATCCCATACCATGGATGCGGCGTATCGACTGACCTGATGATTTACAATTTACAATTTTTATTTTATTTTCACTAACCATCGATATTCATATACATGCTGGCTGTGATTTTCATGTTTATTAACACAGGTTGAGTACTTAGAATGCAAAGGAAGTGGTGGTTCACATATACCCTTTACTCTCTGTGTGATGTTCTAGTCATGGCGACACAGATACCATTCTTTACAACACAGAAAAAGTTGCTCACATACGCATGATGGAGGATCATATCGACCAAATCTCAAAGGAGTTTTCCATTCTAATCCTTTCTATTTCTTGTTTTACTTTTTATTTTACACAACGAGGACGTTGTTTATATTAAGCGGGGGGATGGAGAATTAGAACGTTATTTGTCCTTATTGTTCAAAAATATGCGTAATATATGCTTAATTTAAATTTTTTTAGCATGTTTTTTGTGAAATCAAAATTGCATAACCTGCACACATAACCCTTAGTTCCATATTGTGATAATTAAGCCTTGTCCGTTTCCATTATTTTACCCAAATTCCACTAAAATATGAGTGTGCCGGTGACTTGTAGTAAACTTTAGAACTTGGCTTGTATACTATTTGAGACCACCATAATGAGTACTATTGATATAATTGGAGTGACTTGTCTAACTTGGTAAATTTCTAGGATTAAACCCAAATAGCCTTTATATGTTATGTTATATTAACTAACTACATTGGTTAGTTAATCCTCATGTTAAACTCTTTTGTTACCCTCATTTTTAGAGTAAGATACCCCTAGAAAAACCCTTAGAGCCATTCCTTTCGTTTTTTACACCAATGTTAATTTTTTCGTTACACCCTTACACCTTAGCCTACCCTATAGATTTTAGTCCGTGGTTAGTTGCTTACGTAAAGTGTGTATTTCCTGTGTTCGCGTGTGTTTCTTATCTTTGGTTAGGTCAGGAATTGCACATCGCAATTTGGGAATGTGATAGTAGTTATTTTTATTTTTCGTGTGTTTGTTACTATCACTATTATATTTTTATCTGAATATTGAAGAATATGGAAAAATCATCCAGATTTATTATGTTAGTGATGTGGTGAAATTTTACACCATTAGTAGCTTTTATGTTTGAAAAAAAAAAATCGAAAAAAGAGAGAAGAAAAAAAAAAAAAAAAAAAAGAGAGAGAGAGAGAAAAAGAAGAAAAAAGAGTGAGGATGTGAGATAATCAGTTTTTCTAAAATTAACCGAATTTTATATTTTATGAGCTAATCAATTATTCGTTGGTACGTGTTATAAACCAACTATGTAAAGTATGTACTAGTGGAGATATCACCACTATTTGTTGTACTATATTTATGGATTGCAAGGGAGTTGACCGTTATAGGAACGCCAACTAAGGTTTATTATATGATTAAGATATCATTGTCTAATTTGTGTCTACCTTATAAAGCGTGAGTTTCCGTGTTAAAGCGTGAGTTAGTCTATGATTTGTGTCTTTTTGAAGGGAAGGTCGGGAAGTAGTTAACCACATTTGTATGGACTTAATCTATTTGTTTGTTTATTTTATTTTTACATAACTTTTATGTATTTCCCACGTATTATCCTTACCCTTACCAAGTTACTTTATTCGTTGTTAGATTTCGAGCATCCGGATATTGTAATGGCTTTGTGAGAATGTCAAGTGCATGAATATGGTAGTGACCATCCGAGTTTTTGACTAATCGATTGACGCGCCAACGATCTGAGGTTTAGAACCTTAGTGACCATCCGTTGTTTGAGTAAACCAAGAATTCGCGCCAGCGATCTATTGTGTTTGTGTACGATATGTTTGAACATAAGCTAGGTACAACCCTTAAGCCTAATCATATTAACCCAATTTATCACTTTAGACTTGTTACTCCTTAGCTTTAGTGGTGGAGATGTGTATCCTTGCCAAGCTTGTGATAGAATACTCGTCACGACCGTGCAATTGAGCGAATTACTTAGATGTTGCCACATAGATTAATTAAGTGATTTGAGTGATTTCATTTTCCTATTTCGTGAGGTGTTTGGTTGTGCACTTGAGATTAAACGAATAAATGCTTAATTCGAAAAATCCTAGACAACTGTCTAGAATAAATTTTCATAAGTTTAATCTAAAGTTTACTTGAGCACAAGTAAAGTTCAAGTGGGGGGATATTTGATGATATCAAATAACGTCATATTATTAGCATCATTTATCCTATGTATATTGCTGGTTTTATATTATTTTATATGAGGTTTAATACTCAATCGTTTACTTTTGTAAATCTCAGTAATATTAGAGCAATTGGGGAAAGTTATGGAAAAAGATGTGTTTTGGAGCAAAAACGATGATATTGAAGAAAGCCTATGTTGGAATAGGATGTAAGGAAAGTAAATATTATGTCATATTAGTAGGAAAGGTGTTACTCCTTATACTAATTAAGGAATAAATCAATTTAATTTAAGTTTAGAATCATGTATAGGAAAAGAGTAGGCAGGTAACTTTGTATAATTGGATACTCGGCTCCCATTTGTATGAATGAATTAGAACGATCAATATAATCTCTCCCTTCACAACTTCAAAATGGTATCAGAGCCTGGTTACATGATCCTTACTTTGTAGTCTTCCAAAAGAAAACACAAAAAATTAAAACCCATCCTGTTGATACTATAGGTGATGTTGAATATAGATAAACATATTAAACAAATAAACGCAGCGGATACATCACCTAGAGACGGATCCATATAGCCATATGATCAATCAAATAAATTAATATAGCAATTATACCTTTGAAGCGTGATCACGGATGCACCAATAACACCAATATCACCAAGATGGAATTGAGAAACCCAAGAGATCAATAAGGTTGATCTCTTCTAAGAGTGTTACACACAACACGTCCTTGATCACCAAATAGATGCTAGTCTTGACTTGTAACCTTTGACCTTGCAACACATACAATATGTTTATGCAAAGTGGGATGGAAAAACAAAACCCTAGGAGGAGGGGGGTTATGTTGCCGTGACCTAAGAGAGGGAGGGGGGAGAGATTATCTCTTCTAATGTGGTAAGTATTAAAGTGTAATTGATATCATTAATTGTTGATTGATCTTATCAATTACATATTACACTTAGCACCTAGTAAAAGTACCATAAGCCCCTACAAACCCCCTCCATAGGCCGGCCATAAGAAGGTCCCACAATGCGCTTGCCCATTGTTGGTCCAATCCAAAAACGCTAAGTCTAACTTAGTATTTAATGGCCCGTTATAGATCCCGAGTTGCATAGTCGTTTATATATTGTATATACGATAATTACAATCTATAAAATGATGTCTCTATGTATAAGTGTGTGACCCCATAGGCTTACATATGTCCATCTATATAATTATTTATTATGACACGAGCATACTCCAACAGCTCCCACTTGCGATGTCATAATAATCAAGTAATTATACAAGCAAAGGTTAGCATCTAGCAACACGCCAATGCCCCTAAAGATATGTGAGAATTGTTTCTCAAACGTCTCATTTTAAATGGTTTGTATGTCATCTATCCTTTTGTTACAGATACCATGTTGAACATTAGACATGGATCAAATGTCATTCTAATTGTTCAACTATTATGTTTCTCGATATAGGTATTGAACAAGATTACCAAGTGGATCAAGATTCATCTTAATCTCATTTGGGTACGGCCATACAAACATCTGTCTAATTCATCGAGGGGCCCAATAGTATCTAACTCCATAACATGTGGTGGAACAAATCCTATTTTGACTGCACCTGTCATTCATGTGTTTCATATCACTCCTGAAGATGGTTTTTATAACTACCTTATTCAGGACAGCGTTTAACCATATCAAGGAATGAAATTCCACGCATGCAAGACCTACTTGCATCTCAAGTCTAAGGATAAGAGACATAACCACTTGCGAGATTCACTATTGACGACGATCCATGTAGTGAATACTCGTAGGTTGGGTCAGTCCAATGTTCATCACAATGAACAACATGTGAGTTTGGTAAATAATCACCAATACGCTCACATTTGTCTTAATTTGATGATACTCCCGTATCGTCAACCGACAATGGACAATTTTAGAATAACTAAGTCATTCATGGATTAAACATGCAAATATAGAATACAGTTGATATAAATGAAAATGATCATACCCAGTACATCAATTCATTATAAATATAAACTGTTTAACATTCCAATTATTCAAATACTAAAAACAGATCTACATGAGACTACTAGCAGGTCGAAGCCCAATGTTCCTAGCATGTTCGACATGTTTGGTACAGGATCAGCTAAGTTGTCATCTGTGTGAACTTTGAGAAGACGAATATCACCATTTTCGATAACTTCTCGAATGTAGTGAACCTTCCGAAGAAAATGTTTGGCACCCTTTAGAACACCTAGTTCATTGGCTATGACAATGGCACCGAAATTATCACAGTACATATCCATAGGTCGTTCATTGCTGGGGCCAAGCCCAGAAATGAATTTTCGTATCCAAATCGCTTCCATTGCAGCTTCAGAAGCAGCTATGTATTCAGCTTCTGTAGAGCACACTGCAATAGTGCTTCACTTGGCACTTTTCCAGTCAACAACAACTCCGTTCATGATGAAAACATATCCTGTCTGGGATTTGGTGTCATCACAATTCGTCTCCCAGCTTACGTCAGTCTAACAAGTAACACTGAGCTCACGCTTGACATCACCACCATGAACAAGAAACATATCTTTAGTATTTCGCAGATACTTCAATATGTTCTTAACAGCTGTCCAGTGACATTCTCCTGGATTTTGTTGAAATCTACTCGTTAGGTTATGAGAGAACTCTATATCAGGTCTAGTCCAGCTAACCGCATACATTATGGATCCCACAGCCGAAGCATAAGGGATTCCTTTCATCCTCTTCACCTCTGTGGGTGTAGAAGGTCCTTGAGTCTTACTCAATTATGTATTTGGTTGCATTGGAAGACTTCCACGTTTGGAATCTTGCATCCTAAATCGCTTCAGGATTTTGCCAATGTATGCACTTTGACACAAGCCGATTAACCGCTTTGATCTATCCCGATAGATCTTGACTCCAAGTATGTACGCAGCTTCTCCTAGGTCTTTCATGGCAAAGCAATTTCCAAGCCAGGATTTTACATCTTGTAGCATTGGAATGTTGTTTCCTATGAGTAATATGTCATCGACATATAAGACTAGGAACACGACAATACTTCCACTAGTTTTCATATATACACATGGCTCATCAAGATTTTGAGTAAAACCAATCTTTTTTATTTCCTCATCAAATCTCTTATTCCAGCTTCTGGATGCTTGCTTTAATCCATAAATGGATCTTTGAAGCTTGCATACCTTACTGGGATGTTTAGGATTCACGAAGCCCTCGGGTTGCACCATATAAACGTCTTCGTTCAGGTGGCCGTTCAAGAAGGCTGTCTTGACATTCATTTGCCAAATCTCATAGTCATAGTACGCTGCTATGGCTATAAGAATCCTAATTGCTTTAACGTCTACAACAGGCGAGAAGGTTTCTTCATAGTCAATCCCATAGGTTTGAGTGAAACCTTTTGCTACTAGACGAGCTTTAGAGGTATGTACATTGCCATCCATGTCGGTCTTCTTATTGAAGAGCCATTTACTCCCAACAGTTTTAGCATTAGGAGGTAGGTCGACTTCGATCCCGACATCATTGTCTTTCATGGATTGCATCTCCGCATTCATAGCTTTGATCCATTTATCGTGTTCAGGACTCGATAATGCATCTCGATAGTTAGCAGGTTCACCATGATCCCCTAACTCATGTTCCCCAGCATCAACATAGAAACCATATCGCTCAGGTGCTTGAGGTATCCTAGCGGATCTAAGAATGGGAGAAACATCTTGATGAGGTTCAACATTTTCATATTCAGTGTCATTTTGATGTTCACTAGTGTTACCAGAAGGTGGTGCATCTTCTTCTTGAATTTCATCAAGGTCTACTTTGCTCCTACTTGCTTCCTGTGAAATGAGACTATTCTCAAGAAACTCAGCATACCGATCAACAAATATTTTGTTCTCGGGTGGGTAGTAGAAGTAGTAACCCATTATTTCCTTTGGGTATCCTACAAAGACACATTTGATAGCTCTGGGTTCAAGTTTGTTAGGTGTGTCTCGTTTCACGAGAGCCTCACAACCCCAGACTTTCAAGTAATACAGATTAGGGACCTTCCCATGCCATATTTCATATGGTGTCTTATCAACCTTCTTGGTTGGAACCATGTTGAGAATGCATGCAGCAGACTCTAGAGCATAACCCCAAAAGGACATTGGTAATGTTGTTAGACTCATCATAGACCAAACCATGTCTAGTAAAGTTTGATTTCTCCTTTCAGATAAACCATTAAGTTGTGGTGTGTATGGAGGAGTGAATTATGAGACGATCCCATACCTTTTTAGATGATTTAAAAACTCTTGACTCATATATTCACCTCCTCGATCAGATCGAAGAGCCTTTATGGTCTTGCCGAGTTGATTTTCTACTTCACTTTGAAAGACTTTGAACGTTTCAAAGACTTCATGTTTATGCTTAATCAAGTAAACATAACCATATCTACTGAAATCATCAGTGAAAGTAATGAAGTAGTTAGCTCCGTCCCTGGACGTTGTTCTAAATGGGCAACATACGTCAGTATGTATGAGTCCAAGTAGATCTTTAGCTCTTTCTCCAACATGGGAGAAAGGCTTCCGTGCCATCTTACCAGATATGCAAGAAATACATTTATCAAACGACTCTTGGTCGGTTGAATCTAAAAGCCCATCGCGTTGCAGCTTTGTAATGTGTTTCTTGTTTATGTGGCAAAGACGGCAATGCCATAGAAAAGTGGAATCCAAGTCACGTTTGGATTTCTTTTTGCTAACATTATAAATAGAACCATCGTTTAAAATAGAATCACACATATCAATTTCAAAAATACCATCACGAGGAATAGCATTAAAATCAAAAACATTATCCTTAGAAACTGAAATGCCAAAATCCGTAAAAGCATGAATGTAACCATCATCTATCAAACGTGAAAGTGAAACAACACCTCTAGTGATAGTAGGTGCAAAATGGCAATTATTCAAAACAATAACTAGTCCATTAGGGAGGATGAGACCAAAGCTTCATATCTCTTCGACAGCTGCACGGTTGCCATTACCAACGTACAGATTCAAAGCTCCCTGTTTCAACTTCCTGCTTCCCCTAAGACCCTGCACATTATTACAAATGTGAGTACCACAACCTGTATCATACACCCAGGATTTGTTAGGAAAAGTATAGAGTTCTATAGTAAAGATACCTGATGTGTTAGCGCCGCTAGCTTTGTTCTTCTTTAACTCTTCTAGGTGGACCGGACAGTTCCGTCTCTAGTGCCCCATCACTCCACAGTGGTGGCAGGGGGTGTCCATAGCTGGGTGCTCCTTCTTGGCAGGTGGGGGGACTTTTGGTTTTGGGGCGTAAGCACGCTTACCCTTGCCCTTACCTTGTCCTTTGCCATGTGCCAGCGGCTTTTTCTTTTTTTGGATTCTACCTTGCTTGATTGCTAGGACCATGGGAGTCTTCTTGGGCATGCCTTTTTCTGCAAGTTTAAGCATGTTGTGCAGTTCGGGAATGGTCTTGCCCATGCTGTGCATGTTGTAGTTCTGCATAAATTGATCATAATCCTTCGACAGTGAGGTAAGAATCAAGCTCACTCCAAGGATTTGAGGCATGGGGTATCCCAGACGCTCCATTTGGTCTAGATAGCCTTTCATTTTCATGACATAGCTACTGACTGATTGGCCCTCCTCCTGCTTGCAAGCATGAAAAGCTTTGACAGTGTCAAATAGTTCTTGCTCAGCTTGCAGTTCGAACATGGTTTTCAGTTCCTTAAGCATGTCAAATGCTGCAAGGTCCTCTAAGTTCTTTTGGAGCTCAGGGATCATGCTTGCAAGCATGAGACAAGCCACCTCTTGTTGCTCATTAACCCTATGAGTGTAGGCGTTACGAACAGTAGCGGAGGCATTAGCAAGAGGTGCTTCAGGTAAAGCTTCTTCCAGATGGTAAAACTTTTGTTCAGCCTTGAGGACGATCCTCAGGTTGCGATACCAGTCCAAAAAGTTGTTACCATTCAATTTCTCTTTCTCGAGAATTGATCTGATTAACGAGTTGTTGATGGTTTGATTAGGAGTTGTCATTTACAAAATAAACAAAGTTCAAATTTTAGTAAGTTTCAATAATTAATCCTTTTTAAAATTAACTACCCAAGTTTACCATATTAAAATAATTAATTTTACAAAAAGGCTAAGATCCTCATTGAGGTTCCACCATCACATCAGTTGATCTGCTAGCAATGGTGGATTCAATAGGTAGGTAACGTCGACCAATTGCATTACAAGTGCAACTCTTAGAACTTTATGGGACTCATGGCACTAGTGAACAAGCAACTAGTGTCATATTAAAACAATTAATTTTACGAAAAGGCTAAGATCCTCATTGAGGTTCCACCATCACATCAGTTGATCTGCTAGCAATGGTGGATTCAATAGGTAGGTAACATCGACCAATTGCATTACAAGTGCAACTCTTAGAACTTTATGAGACTCGTGGCACTAGTGTCAAGCTGGCATGTTTAGTCCCATCTTTGCCTCGAGTTAAGGTCTAACCACTTAACTTGATTAAGTCATCCAATTTGAAAACGTGTGAGAATATATCTAGGTCCCACGCATAGAGAATAGTCACCTTGAGTTACAATTCAACCTAGGTCCCACACATAGGCAAAAGGTAATTGCAAGTGTTCTCAACGATTGGACGACATGACTTAAATTTTGATGGGTAAAATATTTGATGTGGATCAAAAAGTGTACGAAAGAAGCATACATTCATTCTTCGTAGCACAAGTTAAAAACTTTTTTTAACTTAAGTCTAATCATTGTTTTAATTTATGTGTGTCAAGTTTTCCATTTTCAAGACTAATATAAATCCTAAGTGGATTATAATTAAGTTTGGACAATACAATAAATAGACAAGCTTAACAAGTTTAAGTGTTATTTAGAAAACAATGATTTTAAGTTTCAAATCCATATTTAAACTTAGTTAAACTAAATCATAAGACTTAGTTTAAATTGTTTTGTATTTCATTTCAAGTTTTTAGAAAACAGTTTACGTTTTACATACACTCATAGCATATATAAAAGCAAACAAACAAACACACAACCATAATATACAAAGACTCAACCGATGAAAATCCTATGCTCGGTCTCGTGAGCCATCACGAGAACCAAGGGTTAACTAGGGAAAAGATACACAACCACACGGAGGGATCCTACTTTCTCCAAGACAATAAAGAGCAAGTAAAAGCCCATTATGCACATGAAATAGAGATTCTGTCCGCCCAGAATTTCTGTCTTTGGAAGCCCAAAACGCCTAGAAGGATTCCCCCCCTTGCTTAGGTCCAAACTACAAAGTTGTAGGCCCATGTCTTGTGAACCTGTACAAAAAAATTTAGCCCAAAACTCCTTACCAATCTCCTAGAAATCACGTTTTTCTGCAGCATGTCCAGCAGCATTTTTCGGTTTTATGTCTTTCATTCTTTTGCCATTCCATTCCAAGCTTCGGTTACATAATATTTGAAGTAAAATACAACTAATATAATTCCTATCTATTGTAAAAATGCCCAAACAATGGCAAAACCAAAATGAAATACGTTACATAAGAGCCGAAACAATGGCAAACCCAAAACTAAGAAATTAACGACAAATTACAACAACACATGGCACAAGTGGTCCAGGTTTTCATCGGCTTTGCATATACACATAATAATACAATAATATTATGAACAAAACAAGGTGTTGGCTAACTCCATAGACAAACATGCATGTATTTTCCATGGATACAAAATTAATAACAAGAATTCAATAATTAGCCAACGAAACGAAGAAATTAATTAACTAGAATTAAAAACACCGTAGGGTACTCGTGTCAAATGGCCTTAGGTTCAAAAACCATTGATATTAGGACCTTCTAATTATCATTTTACAACAGAAAATTAAGCCATAGGGGTTGTTTTGAAATAGTTTCACAAATCGATCAAAATAATGCGTTTTAGGCCATTTTACGCGTACCCGACAAGTAAACCAATTAGCATATGCATAATAAATGGCTATGAGGTAAAAAATCACAGATCTTAAGACCTCTTAAGGTTCGACATTTGTGAGAAAATGGAGCCCTAGGGGCTTTTTTAATTGTGGTTTCATAAATCATCAAAAAAAACACCTGTTTTAGCCACTTTTATGCATACCCGATAATCATATGGCACATCTGATGGCTCGTGATACCACTATAGGTGATGTTGAATATAGATAAACATATTAAACAAATAAACGCAGCGGATACATCACCTAGAGACGGATCCATATAACCATATGATCAATCAAATAAATTAATACAACAATTATACCTTTGAGGCGTGATAACGGATGCACCAATAACACCAATATCCCTAAGATGGAATTGAGAAACCCAAGAGATCAATAAGGTTGATACCTTCTAAGAGTGTTACACACTACACGTCCTTGATCACCAAATAGATGCTAGTCTTGACTTGTAGCCTTTGACCTTGCAACACATACAATATGTTTATGCAAAGTGGGATGGAAAAACAAAGCCCTAGGAGGGGGAGGGGGGTTGTGTTGCCGTGACCTAAGAGAGGGAGAGGGGAGATATTATCTCTTCCAATGTGGTAAGTATTAAAGTGTAATTGATATCATTAATTATTGATTGATCTTATTAATTACATATTACACTTAACACCTAGTAAAAGCACCATAAGCGCCTCCAAACCCCCTCCATAGGCCGGCCATAATAAGGGCCCACAATGGGCTTGCCCATTGTTGGTCCAATCCAAAAACGCTAAGTCTAACTTAGTATTTAATGGCCCGTTATAGATTAATTACATAGTCGTTTATATATTGTAAATAGGATAATTACAATCTATAAAATGATGTCTCTGTGTATAAGTGTGTGACCCCATAGGCTCACATATGTCTATCCATATAATTATTTATTAAGACACGAGCATACTCCAACAGATACTTCAGCAATGATGGATCCCAAAAATGAATCATCGAGTGATCACAAAAGTGACTCTGATGGAAACAAAATCGACACCGAATTCACTTCTCGCATGAGAGAAGTCCTCGACTCAGCATATCATCCAGCTCTAACCCCTGACACAGATGCGAGTTCAATTGGCATTAATTTGGATGGTTCCAACAATGCTCTTTGTTCCCAAGTTGTCGAGATGTACATCTCAGGCAAAGACAAACTGGGATATATCAATGGCGATTTACCACCACCAACAGAAAAGGACCCCACATTCCGTAAATGGCGCACTGAAAACGCTATTGTAAAAGGTTGGCTGATTAATTCACTTGACCCCTCATTAGTCAGTAATTTTTATTCGTTTTCCAACTGCAAAGCAGGTGTAGGATTCTATTTCCACAACTTACTTTGATGGTAGTGACACATCACAAGTATATGACCTTCGGCAACGGGTTACTCGCCTTAAACAGGCTGGGGGCTCTCTTGAAAAATATTATAATGACTTGCAATGTGATGATGTACCTTCCGAACAGGTTAAAGGAGACCCCTTCGAACCTAGTCGCAACCTTCATCTCGAAGGACTAAGTCAGCCTCCTAAAATCTTCATTGGCGTCAAACCATTCATCTATGATATGGTTACCAACTGGGAACTCGCCAATCGAATGCCTAAGCCCTTCGGGGTACAGCCTTTGAAGATACTACAACGGAGAAGACTAAGACTTGGTCTTACCCACGTCTCCTCTTTCTCCTTAGCTTTCTCGTCGAGATAGAGAGAGTAAGACACTAAGCCTTAGATGTTACCACAAATCATGGGACTCCCCCATGATCTGCGAAATTCGTGCAAGAGCTCTCCAAGGCTATTTTCTCCCCTATAAATAGATTGGACGAGTCATTGATGATGGTATGCTCACTTTACACTTTTAGTTTACTACAAACTTACCAACTTATCATATCACATACTCATTCGCACACCAGAGGTGGTTCGCAGGGTCTAACTCCTGCGCAATCACTTAACATAGTGTCTTCGTATTTCTTATTTCAGGTTAATAACAAACTTGGCGTAATCACAACACCCCTCATACCCTTCGATCATCATCGCAAGGCTTGGTCGTGCAAGTTATTGTACAATCAGTGGCACCATCCGTGGGACCTGCTACAATTGGTCTCGTTATTCCCAAGTTTATAACTTGTCAATCAAGTTCACTACATTTTCGGCATGGACCAAGGAGGAGAAGATACCCCCCCCCACTCTAGATTTCTCGTCCTTGACACCAATACCAGTCAATGATCCCAACAACCTTACCTCAATAACCGCTTCCACTTTCACAACACGATCTCATCCAGAAATAACGCCCAGTCATCATGCTTCGTCATCATCCAACCCAAAACCGGTCATTAACCCAGCCTTTTTCGAAGCTAACTTCGAAGCATTGGAATCTCTGTTAAGGGCTCGCAGGATATAAGTTCAAAATACAGAGATGCGTAGGGAGTTGGAATACTCCAGTGATGATTATGATGAAGAGATCGAGATGGAACCTAGGCCTCCTGCCCGGGGGGCAAAGCGCTCAGCACTGAGGATAGGGTCTCATGTTTGACGAAGGCCATGTGGAAGATCTGTGGGTTTCAAAGAAGTTCCTTAACGGGCTCCGACTAGAAGAGAGGGAACATCAGTTGAGGGCTCTAGTAGGAGAAGTCACCAAAGGGAAGGTCCGGAGATGAATCTACCTCCGTTGTTAGCAGCCCATTTAGGAAGGACTGAGGCAGGGGTTCTGTTACAGCCTTCCCACGCATCTAGTGTAGAAGGTAACCCACATCCGATCAATATGGGAGGAAATCTTCCTCCTAATGGTATTTACCCCTCGTTCCAAACTCAGTCTTATCCTCAAGGTTTATATCCTCCATTAAATGGACAGTCCAACAACCCTAGTTTCCCTCAATCTTATGGGAATATGCCCTTCGGAAAGTCGACGGTGTATCCACCATTCTCCATAGGGAATAACCCTCCTTTTGGTATGTACTCAGCCTATCCACCTTACTCTAACCAAACTCCTATTGGTATTCCCCCGAATCATAATCCATATAATGCTACCCCAATGCATGTACCACCTTATAATTGTCTGTACTCAAAGCCTATGGGTTCTACAATACCCTTCATAAGATGGATAGAGGACTACCCTTTTCCCGATGGGTTGAAGATTCCCGCACACATAGGTACCTATGATGAGAAGGGGGATCTGGACGATTTCTTACATTTGTTCGAAGGGGCTATTAGGATGCAATAGTGAGTCATGTCTATAGCTTGCCACATGTTTACATACACCCTACGAGACTCTGCTCGTATCTGGTGGAATGGGCAGGAGCCAGGCAATATCGTAAACCTTGATGACCTTAAGGCTAAGTTTCGATCACACTTTAGCCAGCAAAAGAAGTTCACAATGACTCACTTAACGATGCACAATATGAAACAAATGGAGATAGAAAGTACGAGAGCCATCGTCACAAGGTATACAGATGATACTCTACAGATCTTGGGTCTACATGAGGATCAGCGTATTTCTGGCTTCGTACATGGCCTACGGAATCGAAGGTTGGTAGAATTTCTATCTACTAATCTCCCGGTAACTTATAAGGGCTTAATGGAAAAGACGTATACTTGGATAGAAGTGAAGGAAGTAGCTACTAATGGGGCTCCGATTGAAAACAGGGAAGGCCAAAGCAAGTTCCCAAAGCACTCTTCATGGGAAGGGTCGAAGAACAAAAAAAAATAGAGACAGATTCGCTCCATACAACAAAAGTTCTAACCACGGGCTACTACAGAGTCTGGTTAAGTCTCCAAAAGAAATACTTGCAACGGAGAGGGCTGCGATAGCCTTTGAACCGCCCCCTCGTATGACAAGCAAAAGAAGAAACAGAGATAAGACCAAGTACTATCACTTCCGTGAAGATTATGGTCATGAAATGAATAGTTGCAGGGAGCTCAAGAAACAAATAGAAGAAGCTCTAAGGTCCGGACAGTTTGCACACCTGGTAAAGGGCATTAAAAAGGGCAAGGAAAAGATCTTCGGTACTCAATTGGGGAAAGACACCACTCCTGTCTAAGCCCCTATACTCATGGTTCATCGGGGTAAACCAAGCTTAAAAAGAAAGGTAACGGAGAAGGAGCTATGTGGGGTGGGGGAAGTAACGTTTCCCTCTATTACCGGTCAAGTCCCTTCGAACGACCCAGTAGTTATCAAAGTCTTAATTTTCAACAGGGAAGTGAACAGGGCCTACATGGATTGTGGAAGCTCCTGCGAGATCATATATGAGCATTGCTTCCTAAAACTCAAGCCTTCGATCAGGTCGAAGCTGGTTAATTCCAAAATACCCTTGGTAGGGTTTTCAAGTGACCATTCATGGCCTCTGGGAGAAGTACTGTTAGATATAACGATTGGAGAAGGAAGGCTCGCAAGAACAGAAACCCTTACCTTCGCAATTGTAAGGTCAAATTCTCCTTACAATTTATTGAAAGGAAGGACCACCATGCAGAAGATAGGTATCGTAGTCTCCACCATACATGCAGCGGTAAAATTTTAGACGCCATATGGAATAGGAATCGTGTTTTCCAGCTACAACATTGGAAAGGCAGGAGATATTGGCAAAAAGATCAAGGAAAGTCCTGAAGAGCCTCCGAAAGTCATTCTAAGCTGTGCAGATGCCGAAGAATGTATCGTAATTAATGAGCTCTGATAACGCTCAAATTGTGCATGTTTTTAGTAGCATTATTCGTGCTTTTGTACATGTTATTTGGTTATATTTATATGCTTTTTGATTGTACAATAAATTTTACGACCAGGACTTCGATGATGATCAAAGGATTTATGGGGTGTTGGAATTGCGTCAAGCTTGTCTTTAACCTGAAATAAGAAATACTAAAATACTACGTTAAGTGATTACGCAGGGGTTGGACCCTGTGAACCACCTCCAGCGTGCGAGTAAGTATGTGTTATGGTAGGTTTGTAGTAAGTTGAGAGAGTTAAGTTGGCGTTCAGTTAACATACCATGGTTATGGCCCGTCTAATGCTATTTATAGGGGAGAAATAGGCCTTAGAGGGCGGTTGCACTTTGTTCGGAGATCATGGGGGCGTCCCATGATTTGTGGTAACCGCTAGGGCTTTGTAGCCCACGATCTCTACTTTGGCGGGAAAGCCTAAAGGAAGAGGAGACGTGGGTATGACCAGGTCAAGGTAGCTCTCCATTGTAGTTCCTTCGTAGGAGATACCCCGAAGGGCTTAAGGCTTCGATTTGCGGATTCCCACATGGTAACCACTTCATAGATGAATGGTTTTACGCCAATGAAACGTTTTAGGAGATTAACCTGGGCCTCCGAAGAGAGGGCTTCGTACAGGCTCGAAGGGGAGTCCTTCGACCCGTTCGAAGGGTACATCATCAAGCCCCCAGTCAAAAGTGATATATACGTACGAGTATAAATTGCATTCGACTCAAAAAATTAACATATACTCTATCCTCCTTTTCATAAAAATGTACTAGAGAAGGATAAGTACTTAACTAACTCGCATTAAATGCGCTCTAATGATTATCCGTCTACTTGCATTACAGCCATAACAACTATGTTTTCGATATTCGTAAACGTCCTTTCAAAAATTAACAATCCGTTTGACATCCGTAAAATCAACAAAGTTGGGTATACACGTGTGCGACCAGGATTAAAACCTCCATGAGTAAATAAACCCATATGAGTGATAAACCCTAGCTTATTTTACCTTCCGCCCAAAATACACAAACACCTTACTGTGTTTTTGGTGCTTCCGTTGAGCTTAGAGGTAATTTTCCATCATCCTTCTTTAATTTCTTACTCTTTTTAATAGCGACATGAGCATGGCTGCTAAGAGAATAATTAGGCAACAAACATGTACTTTGTCGAAAGAAACGTTATCCGACTTTCTTTGTGATTACCCCATACCCGCAGAGTTCAAAATCATGCTTCCGAGCAAAAAGCAAAATATTTTTGATGCTCCCTCTGGATATGTAGGCTTATATGTGCATGCATTTACTCAGTCAAACATTAGGATACCCATACATCCTTCAATTTTGGAGTTTCTACAGTATTACAAAGTTCATATCTCTAGGTTTAATCCATTTGGTCTAACCAAGTTAACCACCTATATCGTAACGTGCAAAGCATACGGTTTTGAGCCTACACTGACTGTGCTTAGAGGCTTTGTCAACCTATATCCTGGTGGGGATTGGATAACCATTGCTAAGAGAGGTGAGCATGATGTGCCACACCTATTGACCAGACCCTTCTCGAACATTCGAAATTGGAAAGGTCAATTTTTTTATGTTCAGAGCACAATCATACCTTATGAGTATCCAGCTTTGTTAGATGAAGCGTACATGTTTGATGAGAAAAGATTTAATGACCCCTCACCTTATGAGATAAGAAGCGATCCTATGTACCAACGTCTTGCACGCCATCCTGTGGACGTACAAACGTTTCCTGAGCCCATCTTGTTTATGGCTGGCATTGTGGACCATTGGGAAGGGTCTCCATCAAAGCCTGAAATTATTTGTGAAGGAAAAAGTATGTACATTTCCTATTTAAATAAAATAAATAACTTACCTGCTGATATTCATCTCTTTTTCTTTTGTTGGTGCAGAAATGGCTTTCAGGAACTTTGTGGTATCTGGAGGTGCTAAAGAAGTGAGCTTTATTCCAAAAGATCCCAAAGATGTTAGTTATGGAGTCGGTTCCCCATCTGTGTCCGTGAACAATAATGATGTTAATGCTTCCCCCGTTAAGCCTCTTGCTGTGCTTCCTTCTATTAATCCTGTGAATATTGAGGAAGCCCCCCAGTTTGTGGAGAATATTGCTGAATCTGATGATCCTCCCTCCGAGAGTGACCAGCTGAAGATCGTAGGGTCTTCCGGCATTGCTGATAGGGTGCGAACCAGAAAAGGAACAAGTGCAAAGGCTGCAAACGCTGCCCCTAAGAGGAAATTGAGCATTCCTTCTCCTACGTCCCGGACCACCAAGCAGAAGACAGAGAAGTCTCGTGGGAAAGCAATTATGTATTCACCAGAAGAAACGGCTGATGATAATGACATCCATGGTGAGCAAAAGTTTCTTCAATTCCCTATTTTCTAATGTGCTTCATATCTGATTGATATTTTTTGCGCAGGGCTGCCAAACACCAAGGAGCTACCAAATGCCATCACCTGCCACCTAATGGTTGAGAATGTCACTCCTGCTCCCTGAAGGAGGTGATTTAACAATTTATATTCAAGGAAAAGGGAGGAATTATTACACACTAGGAAGTATGTAAGAACCCCGGTTCGTTGTCCCGATGAAGGATGAATGGAATATGTGATTCGGGTTCGTGAAATGTGTAGTGAATAGTGAAAAATATGGGATTTTGGATTTTTAAACTAAAATTATGAAATAAAAACTAAAAACAGTTACTAAGGCAAGGGAGATACTAATCTAAGGCAAACGCAAGTGAAAATGCAAAAGAAATCCTAAAAACGTGTTTAAACCAGGAAAACCCGAGCCTAAACGTAAAATTTATAAAATACTAATCCTATGGATGCCAAATTAATTTTCCTAAGTCCTAAATGTAAAAAGAAAATTAAAAAAAAAAGAATTATATTTTTTTGATTTTTATATTTTTTATTATGAATTAAAAACTGATTTCAAGAAAATAAATGATTAAAAATATAAAATGAAAAGAGAAAAATCTGAAACTTTTCTGAAAATTACTTTGTACTAATCTAAGTTTAGGAAAAATAAGTAAACTAGAAAAGCTAAAATGAATAAGCTGAAATTAAGCAAAACAACTTTTTAGGTTATAATGGAAATGATTGATTAAGTAATAAATTTTGTAAACATGTGATGAGAAAAGTCCCTAGGGCACCTGGCAGTGTGAGGATTTGGAAGCTAGAGGTCCCAGGTTCGAATATGGACCTTAGCTTTTTGCTACTCTATTTTATTTTTGTGTTTTTACTTTTAAAGCTAATTAAGCTGATGAAAATAAGACCTTTTCTTAACTACAACTATTTTGTTAAAACTTAAAATAAGCTAAGGAATAAGCAAATGATCAGATCAGAATAGTAAAGAAAACAAAGGCTTAGTGAAATTAAACTAGAAGAATGAAAACTAAAAAGCTATCATTAAGCTAGGAACCAAAATAAGCCAAACTCTACTAATGTCTATAGGAAATCAGATTAAGCTAAGTAGAAAAAACCAATAAGCACTAAGGGATCAGAACAGATTTCATAAAAGGGAAATAAGCTAGGCTATGTTCTAAGGGACTGATAAGCTCAAAATAAGCTAACTAGGAGCTGCAATAAGCTAAATAAGGAAACGTCTAATCCACATTGTCCAACTTCCTAAGAGTAAGCTTCAATAACAAGCAAATAAGCACTCAAAAAAATCTCAATAAGCAAAAAAAAAGGGTACTGATGTCTGCTGATGCAGGCTAGAACAGGGCAAAAAGGTGGTTTTTCAAGTTAATGAAAAGCTAATGGAAAAAATTCACAAAAATCAGAACTGACAAGATGAGCAGCTGAATATTAACTATACCAAATTCTAGCTTAATAGGACTTATAGGGAGCAAATGAGAAATGGAAAACACAAGCTAAAAATGGCAAAAACCAAAAAATGTGCAGACTACTAGGATTCTGATGAGCAGACTTAATCCAAATCCATGCTAAGGCTGGTGAAACTTTAACAACTATAGAATATCCTCATGATGCACTAAAGGGGACCTATAAATACCAAAAAAAGAGGCTTAAAAGGAATCAGCTAGTTATAAGCTTATCCCCACAGTTCTAATCCTAGAATTGCACTATCCAACTCTAGACTTCCAAATCCTTTAATTCAGCTTAAATCTCACTACAAACAACTAGTACATGCTGATTTAGACTAAATCAAAATTAACCCAAAAGCACATGAATAGTAACTAGCATTTTTGACCCTTTTTGACCCAATGCCAAACACTCCTATATGGGGCTGTTTTGTATTTTTAACACTGAATCAACCATTTTAAGCTTTAAATTTGGAAGACAGCTTATCAAAATAGTATAATAAGCACTAATTGAAACTATTTTTAAAGGAATAAACACTAAATAAGCCAATCCTATATAAAGCTATTTTTTTGGTTTTTTATGACTTTTTATGTAAAATATGGACTGATTAATACTAGACTACATGGAAACTACAAAAAACTATTAAAAGCAATTACAAGCTAACAATAAGCAGAGGAAACAAGTAATAAGCAGTAATAAAGCAGTTTGACTTTGGTTGACCAAGTAATTAAAAAAAGAGAACTTAAATATCATTAACCAAATTCAGAATACAAACTCTTAAAATGAAATTACAACTAGAAAGAGAGATTAAACTAAAGATTACACTAAATTACCCTACTTCTAATCTAACCCTAAAAATCCTATCACCCTCTGCTGTGTGTGAAGGGGTGGTATTTATAGCCAATGCTGAAGCTTCTAAGGTTTTCCTTTGAATCAATCTCAGCCCTCAATCAAAGGATGTCATCATCTCTGCCTTCCACATCCCTTGGATTCATCACCACATCACCTCATCCAATAAGAAAGCTTCAATTCGCCACATAGGATAATTTATGACAACATTTCTGACCTGTCAGTGGTTCTAGAAGAATTGTACAGATAAAAAGGTTGGGAAAAGGGTTAAAATGAAAGCGATGATCTTACAGTAATTGGCGTATTTTATATTTTTTATTGTTTAATGAGATAGTTGACCGGGTAAGGTTGTGGGTTTGACCAGGGTATTTGATTCTGATCCGGGTTTGATTATTTTAGGGAATGGGCTATTGAGGTGGCCTGGGTTAATTGTGGTGGGTTGGGTTTTTATTTTGTGTTTATTATAAAAGGACTTGACTTGGAATTGGATTTAATAATTTAGGGACCAACTCTGCCAAATCAAGAAAGTTATACAAGGGCTGATTTTGTAATTTTGGTAAGATCCAAGGGCTGAATATGTAATTTTGAGCTCAAGACTTGAAAAATGCTTCCTCTCTTGACTTTAAAATCTTCTTCCATTTCTCGTGCTCGGGTTTTCCGGGTTTTTCTTGATTTTGTCCATATTTCTGAATATCCGTACCTGCATATAAACAAACACAAAAACACAAATATCTTTGGCATTTTGGTTAGTTTTTGGTCATTTTGGTCTTAATTTGGTCGAGAAAAAGTATGTGTTTACACACATACCAGGAGGTCTTTAAGTGACATGTCTATTGAGAAGCTTTGTGATCTACATGATAAAAGCTACACTAGGCAAGCCATGCTGGACAACCACTTGAACACCCGCACAAGGGAATTGATTAATATGGTTGATTGAACAAATAAGGGATGCAAAGGAGGAGGTAGCCGTTATCGTTGCTAGGGAGAAAGACAGGGAGAAGAAGTATGCTGAGCTAGAGTCCAAGTGTGATGTGGCTATGGCGGACTTTGAGAAGCATCCTAGGTATGAGGCCCTTCGTGCCAAGATGGACAGTCTCGAAGGACAGCTTAAAGAGTCGCAGGGTAAGCTGAAGATGGAGGAGGCCAAGACTTCGGGATATACGACACAGGTTACAACTCTTGAGTCTAAATGCACTGGTCTTGAGGTTGAGAGGGCTAGGTTGGTGGAAAAGGAGGTCAAGCTTTGCCAGGAGATGGATGGGTTAAAACTCGAGTGCAAGAGCTTAAGGAATGATAGGGCTGAGGTGGTATCGAAGGTTGTCCCTTATGTCGCTATGGAGTTGTACCATAGTGATGAGGTGGGAGCTGTTGTGGGAAAGCTAGTGAACGCGGCCATATTTTACGGTAAATGCACAACTCTGGAGGAAATCGCCGAAACCAAGAAACTAGTGGTGTTGTCTGAGGTGCCTTATTACCGTCCGAATTCTGAGCAAGAATATAATGAAGCTGGTAATGCGTACACAACAACAGTGTACCCTTACCTTTCAGAAGCAACCAAGGACCCCTCGGCCTCCATTGAAGATCTCCTGTCCAAGAAACCAAGAAAAATACAGCCTCCCTCTCCAACCAAGAGATCCCCATCTGTGAAGCCTCCGTCCATGTCTCACCAAGATGATCCGAATTCCTCGAAGAATGCTTGAAGGTTGCCATGTTGGCATTAATTTTGTCTTTAAGGGTGGCATGTACCCTGTTAAACAATTTCTTATGATGCTTTGTTAGGCCTGTGCCTAACTCTTTGAACAATTTATCTTTGTGTTTCTGGGCTTCGACCCAGACTTAAGACAATTATTATTACGTTGAATGTTGGCTATGACTATTTGTAGCCTAATGAATGCCAATTTAGGGGACTGTGTCCCGCTTTTTGATATCATGCTTCTCTTCTCTTACGTTTATGTATAAGCGTAAATATACAACCTAAGGTTATGACCTTATTGTGTGTATTTTGGACTAAGATTTTCAGCAATCGTATAGTTTGACTGCGAGAGAGGGTCGCGACCCACTCCGTCTTTTATCCTTAAGTTGCAAAGGGCTTAGAATACCCTAAGACTTTATAGGAAAGTTAATGTGAATTGTAGTGGATGTTATTTGCATACAAGACATGTGTCTTGCTTCATCCTTCGACATTGAAACTTGTAAAGTACTTGGCTGAGCAAATCTTTGTTCTATAAAACGAAACAAGAGATTTTGAGGGAAATGCGTTATATCATTAAGTGGGTAGGGAGGATTACATCATTTTAATAAATAAACACAAAGATACCTACCATTAATGCTTCTTTCCCAGGTGAGAAGAATGCGTTACATGAAATTGAAAAACAAGCTAAGTGCTTTAAAAAGGGTAAGTCTTATATGTAAAACTTACGAAAGTTAGTATCATTTCCAGTCTTGTTCGTGACATTTCTTGTCCTTCGTTTCGAGCTTGTATGCTTTGTTGCAGCCTTCTGACCTGACATTGGGTCCTTCGAATGTTGGCCTTGTATTTTCTTGTGCTATTTTATTAGAAGGACATATTCCTATATGCCCGCAGGACTTGAGGTAGTTCCTTTACCCACTCATGCTGGTATTGTCCTAACCTTATTTCGATTTCGATGACAATGCCCTTGTCAACACAAGCGAACATTTGCTTTATGTTTAGGCCTCCGCAGAAAGATGGGAATACCCCTTCGACAAATTGCTTCCCTTTCCAGGATGTGATGATTTGTGGGACTCCGAATCGGCAAATTATGTGTTCCCACGCGAACTTTTCCACATGCTTTCCTGTTATTGAAGCCAAAGGTTTGGCTTCGACCCATTTGGTGAAGTAGTCTATAGCTATTACCAAGAATTGTACCCCTCCGGGAGCTTCTACTAGAGGTCCGATTATGTTGAATCCCTATTGGCCGAAAGGCCTTGCTGATGTGATGGAGGTCTCGTCATGCTCTAATGGTCTTTGAACTTTTGATTATATTTGACATGCTGCACATGCTTGTATCATTCCAGTTGCGTCGTCCAGTATAGATGGCCAATAATATCCTAACCTCATTATTTTTGAGGTAATGGAGCGAGGACCTGCGTGCATTCCGCAAGATTCTTCGTGAACATTATAGATAATGTTCGAAGCCTGCTTTAGTCCCACACAACGAAGCCATGGAGACGAGAAAGGTCTCGTGTAGAGATTGTTCCCGATAAGTTTATATTGGGGAGCTTTGACCCTGACCTTTCGAGCAAGCTTAGGATCTTCTAGTAAGATAACACTGATCAAATACTCCCTAATTGGAGTCATCCAATTGGTTCCTTCTTCGGGTACGATGTCAGACACTTCACCTAGTTTGATTGACCTATCAGTTAATACTTCCACTAAAACCTCCTTTGTTAGATGAGCAAATGTCATCGAAGCTAGCTTGCTCAAAGCATCCGCTTTCTTGTTTTGGTTTCTGTGAACATGTGTTATCTCATAGGATACGAAACCCTGAAGAAGTTCTTTGGCTTTATCCAAATATTGTTTGATGGTGGGCTGCCTTGCTTCATAACAGCCCTTGATTTGGTTAGCAACTAGCTGCGAGTCCACAAAAATGGAGAGGTTTCGAACCTCCATATCCTTTGTGAGTCAAAGACCGGCTAACAAAGCTTCATACTCAGCTTCATTGTTGGTAGCTTCAAACTCAAAATGTAATGCATAAGTATACTCCTTTCCTTCCGGACTGACCAGCATTAGACCTACTCCCGAACCATCGGAGCTTGAGGCTCCGTCTGTGTATAGTTTCCACCCCTCCTTCGTCTTTGGGGGCTTTTCTTTTGGGATTTCCTTGTCTTGGCTAGGTCCGGAGGGTGTTTCAGCAAGAAAGTCTGCAAGTATCTGGCCTTTGACGGAGTTTCGACCTTTGTACTCTATGTCATGCTCCCCCTGTTCGATGGCCCATTTAGCCACTCTACCCGATTTCTCAGGCTTTGACAATATCTGTTTAATTGGCTTTTCGGTTAATACTGTGATGGGATGAGCTTGGAAGTACCTTCGAAGACGCCTTGCGGCATAAACCAAAGCTAGGATAAGCTTTTCCAACTCCGGATAGTTCAACACGGCCCCTTGCAGGACCCTGCTAACAAAGTAAATCGGGACTTGCTTCTTATCCCTTTCTGCCAAAAGAACAGCACTAATGCTTTCGAAGGATGCCGCAATGTACATGAACAACACTTCGCCTTTGATTGGGGCTGTAAGTGTTGGTAAGATTTCCATGAATTCCTTCAGCTTTTGGAAAGCGGCTTCTGCATCACAACTCCATTGGAAAGTCTTTTTATCCGTACACCCCTTGAGTGTTTTGAAAAATGGTAAAGAACGATCTGCACCTTTCGACAGGAATCTGCTGAGTGCTGCGAGCTTCCCATTCAGGCTTTGCACCTCTTTCAATGACTTTGGAGCTTGTAGATCAGTGATGGCTTTGACTTTCGAAGGGTTAGCTTTGATCCCTTGCTTTGTAATCAGGTGCCCCAAGAATTGTCCTTCTTCCACGCCAAAGGAACACTTCTTTGGGTTAAGCTTCATGTTGATTGCCCTTAATTGATCGAAGGTTTCTTGAATGTCGGAGAGTAGTCTTCCTCAGTCCTACTTTTTATTACCATGTCATCAACGTAGGCTTCCAGGTTCCTTCCTATTTGCTTGTAGAAGGCTTTGTCTACCAAACGTTGATAAGTTGCCCCTGCGTTCTTTAGACCGAAGGGCATTTTCTTGTAACAATAGACACCCTTTCCTGTGTAGAAGGCTGTCTTCTCCTCATCTTCCTCCGCCATTTGTATTTGGTGATACCCTTTGTAGGCATCAAGAAAACATTTCAAACGGAACCCCGAGAGGGATTCGACCTTCCAATCAATTTCTGGCAGAGGGTAGCAGTCCTTCGGGCTAGCTTTGTTGATGTCAGTGAAGTCAACACACATTCGCCACCCTCCATCACTCTTCTTTACCATAACTGGATTAGCTACCCAGGTTTGGTATTTCACTTCTCTTAGAATTCCTGCTCGTATAAGTTCATCCACCTCTTTGCAAGCGGTTGCGTTCCTTTCAGGTGCCAGGCTTCGTCGCTTCTGCTTAATTGGTTCTATGTGCTTGAACTCATTAAGCTTATGCTCTGTGCTGAAGGGCTTGCCATCGATCATAAGAGTCCGAGGAACCCTTGTCATGTCTGAATATGTCCATGCGTAGACATCCTTGTTGGCTTTGAGTAGCTTCTCCAATTCTGCCTTGAAGTTGGCAGGGAGTTGCTTTCCAATTACCACCGTTTGCTCTGGATAGAGCTCATTTACCATAATACGTTCTTCGGCATCTGTACAACTTAGAATGGCCTTCGGAGGCTCTTCGGAACTTTCCTTGATCTTTTTGCCAATATCTCCGGTCTTCCCCTGATTGTAACTAGAGAATACGGTTCCTATCCCATAAGGTGTATGGAATTTGACCGCTGCATGTATGGTGGAGACTACGATACACATCTTTTGCATGGCGGTCCTTCCTATCAACAGATTGTAAGGAGAATCGGACCTTACAATAGCAAATGTGAGGGTTTCTGTCCTTGCGAGCTTGCCTTCTCCTATTTTTATGTCCAATGGCACTTCTCCCAAAGGCCAAGAATGCTCACCGGAGAACCCTACCAAAGGTATCTTTGAATCAACCCGTTGCGATCTGATCGAAGGCTTGAGCTTAAGAAAACAATGCTCGTATATGATTTCGCAGGAGCTTTCGCAGTCCATGTAGGATCTGTTTACTTCTCGGTTGAAGACTAGAACTTTGATGACCACTGGATCATTCGAAGGGACTTGGCCTGTAATGGGAGGAAATGTTACCTCCCCTACTTCGCTCACCTCCTGCTCCGTTACCTTTCTTTTTAAGCCGGCTTCACCCTAACGAACCATGAGTATTGGGGCTTCGAGAGGAGTAGTATCTTTAGCCAATTGAGTGTCAGACATTTTTTCCTTCCCCTTCTTTATACCCTTCACCAGATGTGCCAATTGCCCGAACTTTACAGCCTCTTCTATCTATTTCTTTAGCTCCCTACAACTGTTCGTATCATGGCCATAATCTTCATGAAAATGACAATACTTGCTTGTATCCCTGTTTTTACCCTTGCTTGTCATGCGAGGGGGTGCTTCGAAGGCCTTGGCAGCCCTCTCCGTAGCAAGTATTTCCTTTGGATACTTAGTTAAACTTCCCAGCAAATCGTGATTAGGACCTTTGTACGGAGAAAACCTGTCTCTGCCTTTGTTTTTGTTCTTTGACCCTTCCCACAAAGAATGCTTCGAGAACTTGCTGTTGTTGTCTCTGTCGATCGGAGCACCATTAGTAGATACCTCTTTTTTTTCAATCCAAGTATACGTCTTTTCCATTAACCCTTTGTAAGTTGTCGGAAGGTCAGTGGATAAGAATTCCACCAAACTCCGATTTCGAAGACCATGTACGAAACCTGAAATGCGCTGATCTTCATGTAGACCCAAGATCTGTAAATTTTCATCGGTGTACCTAGCAACGAAGGCCCTTGTGCTTTCATTTTCTTTTTGTTTCGTGTTGTGCACCGTTAGATGGGTCCTAGTAAACTTCTTTTGCTGACTGAAGTGTGATTGAAACTTAGCCTTGAGATCATCAAGATTGACAATGCTACCAGGCTTTTGTCCATTCCACCAAATATGGGCATAATCCCGCAGGGTATAAGTAAACATGTGACAGGCCATGGGCATAACCCACTTTTGCATCTTAATAGCCCCATCGAATAAATGTAGGAAGTTGTCTGGATCCCCCTTCCCATCATAAGTCCCAATATGCGAAGGCATTTTTAACCCATCAGGCAATGGGTAATCTTCTATCCACCTAACGAAGGGTGTAGCCGAACCCATAGGGTCCGAGTATAAACAATTATAAGGTGGTGCATACATAGGGACAGTATTGTAAGGATTGTTGTTTGGGGGCATTCCCATAGGAGTTTGGCTTGGGTAGGACTGATAAGGTGCGTTCATGGCGAACGGATAACCGTTTCCCATGGCATACAGAGGGTACACCATAGGATGCCCGAAGGGTATGTTCCCATAGGGTTGAGGGAGACTTGGGTTATTAGGCTGCCCATTTACTGGAGGATATAAACTTTGAGGATAAGACTGAGTTTGGAACGAGGGGTACATACCATTAGGAGGAAGATTTCCTCCCATATTAATTGTAGATGGATTGCCTTCTATGCCTGATGCGTGAGAAGGCTGCAACAGAACCCCAGCTTTAGTCCTTCCAAGATGAGCTGCTAACAACGGAGGTAGATTCACCCCCATTTCTTCCCTTTGCTGGCTCCTACCATTGGAGCCTTCCCGAACCACCCCTTCTCTTCTTGTCGAAGCCCTCTCTGGGACTCCTTCGAAACCAACGGACCTTCGGCTTAGCCTTCGACCCACTGGTGACCCAATCCTTAGGGCTGAAAGTGTTGGTCCATGGGCCGGAGGCCTAGGCTCCGTTTCCATCTCTTCATCATACTCATCACTTGAGTATTCCAATTCCCTTCGCATCTCAGCATTCCTAACTTGCCTTTTGCGAGCCCTTAAGAGAGATTCCAACGCTTCGTGGTTGGCTTCGACAAAGGCTGGGCTAATAATAGGCTCCGGATTAGCTGAGGTCGAAGCATGGTGGTTAGGTGTTACTTCTGGGTGAGAACTTGTAGTGAACGTAGAAGCGGTTATTGGGGGAAGGTTGTTAGAGTCATTGATTGGTATTGGCACCAAGGTCGAGAAACCTGGTGGGGGAGTATCTTCTCTCCCTTGATCCTTGTCGGAATAATATAGAAAGTAGTTGGTTGGTTATAAGCTTGGAAATAACGAGACCAATTGTAGCGGTCCCACGGATGGCGCCACTGATTATACAATAAATTGCACGACTAGGCCTTCGATGATGATCAAAGGATTTATGAGGTGTTGGGATTGCACCAAACTTGTCTTTAACCTGAAATTAGAAATATTAAAACACTACATTAAGTGATTGCGCAGGGGTTGGACCCTGCGAACCACCTACGGCGTGCGAGTTAGTATGTGTTATTGTAGGTTTGTAGTAAGTTGAGAGAGTTAAGTTGGCGGTCAATTAACATACCATGGTTATGGCCTATCTAATGCTATTTATAGGGGAGAAATAGGCCTTAGAGGGCGGTTGCACTTTGTTCGGAGATCATGGGGTGGTCCCATGATTTGTGGTAACCGCTAGGGCTTTGTAGCCCACGATCTCTACTTTGGTGGGAAAGCCTAAAGGAAGAGGAGATGTGGGTATGACCAGGTCAAGGTAGCTCTCCATTGTAGTTCCTTCATAGGAGATACCCCGAAGGGCTTAAGGCTTTGATTGGCGGATTCCCACATGGTAACCACATCATAGATGAATGGTTTTACGCCAATGAAATGTTTTAGGAGATTAACCTAGGCCTCCAAAGAGAGGGCTTCGCATAGGCTCGAAGGGGAGTCCTTTGACCCGTTCGGAGGGTACATCATCACTTTTGTTGCTTAATCGCACCAAAGTATGTTTGCAAAGTATATGTAGCCAAAAACAGGAAAAAGGAAGAAAATGTGAAAGAATGAGGAAGAAGGAAATATTTATGATCATACTAAGATTCCCGTATCCAGAACCACATTCCAAAAAGGCATTTCAGAAAATAAAGGTCCAAGTATTCATCATTCCAAGTTGACAAAGTTCCAAGACAAAGAAAAAACCAAGTTCTATGAGAGAGATACAAGCCAAACACAAGGAAGTCCAAGATTTGCATTACAGCATATCCCCATCCGATGGGATGCAACCCGCAACCGATTCGGATGGAGGAGGTAAAAGAAGACCAACTGATCGGTTGGAGCCAATACCGATCGGTTGGATGTGACCTGTAATTCCAAACTTCATCATTAAGTGTCCCAACTTATAACTCACGATTCTAGGTCCTTCCCAAAGTGTTTCTAGTCCCTTCTACTCTGCTTGGAGCCCAAGTTGCAGCATTTAAGTCCCTAAGCCTTGAGAATAGTATAAATAGGGCCATTTGTGAAGTGTTTAGACACCAATTTTCACATAATTACCAATTAACTCTCTACTCATCAACCACTCTCACAAAAGCTCTAAATTTCATCCTTAGAAGTCCAGGAAACCTTGGAAGTCCAAGAAGTCAACATTGGGAAGTCAAACTCTCAAGAAGTCAACACTAATACTTGTGGTATCATTACATTATCATTTGTAAACTTATTTCAATCATTGTAAGTGGTATGTGCTTAAACACATACCTTTTCTTGACCAAATTAAGACCAAAACGACCAAAAACTAACCAAAATGCCAAATATATTTGTGTTTTTGTGTTTGTGATCATGCAGGTACGGATATTTAGAAATATGGACAAAATCAAACAAAAACCGGAAAACACGAGCACAAGATTTGGAAAGAAATATTAAAAGCCGAAGCCGGGGAAAAATTCGTCAAAGAAAATATTTTTGAAGAACGGCCCTTGGATCATTGCAAAATTACAAAACAACCCTTGCTGAAACTTTTAGCTTTTGAAAAAATTGGTCCCTAAAGTGTATCCCATTTTATCCCAAAAATCCTTAAAACCTTAAACAAAAAAAACTAACTAAATCCTAAAACCAAACCCACATCCTAACCCAGCCACCAAAACTAACCCAACCCACCAAGAGCCCAAATACCACCACCTCAGCCCACTTCTATAATTAATAAACCCAACCCGGATCAAAACTTAACCCGTATCCCCATAACCCGAAAGTCAAACCCACAAAAAAAACCCCAGTCAACTCTTAAACTAAAAAGCCCGCCTTTTTACCCCCATTACTGTTACTCTTCTTCCTCGAATTTTTACCCTAAAACCACATAATTACCCCGCCTAAAATAGCTTCTAGAAAAACGCTGACAAGTCAGAGAATGCCAGGTGGCAAAATCCAAGCATTCCTATTGGTGGTATCTTCACTATTCATGATCAACGGCTGTGATGAAGTGGATTGGTGCCTAAGTTAGATCCATGGGTCGATTTTAAGAGTTCCTGAAGGTTCCTGGAAACCCTATCTCCCCAAATGCTCTATAAATAGTGCCTCCTCATTCACAGCTGGAGGGAATTTTTTTAGAGTCTAGCTTTAGGTTAAAATTTAGGGTCGTATTTTTATGCATTTCTGAATTCTAGTATTAAATTTGGTGTTTTTAAAGTTGTAAGGATAGTTTGTACTCAGATTTTAAAGGTTTAATGAAATTTTAGTTTGGTTTTGTCTTACATTTAATCATTCTGCTCTGTTTTTATATGTGTTGTTATAAGTTATTCCTAGCTTGTTTTCTGCCTTATTAAGCTCTCCTAAAGCTCTTTACAAGTTTTATCTCAAATATTTTCACCATTTCTACTCTTACTCTAAAAATCCAAAAAAAAAATTAGAGAAAATATTCAAAAATACAAAAAAATAATAATAATAATAAAACAGCTTGCAATAAGCTCTTTTCCATTTGTATAAGCTCATTCTAGCTTATTATAGCTTTAGTGAGTTTGTGTCGTGATCAATTCAGTCCAAAACATCAAAATCCTATACCTATGCATATTTGTGGAAAGCTTTTGGAAGTTGCCCGCAATGGAGGGGCAAGATGGACTTTACCTAGCTTATCCTTGATAAGCTAGGAGCTTGTAGCTGCCATTAAGTTGGTACCTCTATTAAGCTGAGGTCTCAAGTGAGTTTAAAAGTTCAATTCTAGATTTAATTTGCATAATCATTTTCAGTTTGTGTTAGTGCTTATTTAGGAGTTAATAATAGCTTCTTGGTTATTACACCATTTAGTTTAATCAGTAGTGATCAACATCTTAGCTTAATTCAGTGTTTTCTAGTTAAAACTTCAAAAACAGTTTTTTAAAGGGTGTTTGGCATTAACTGAGTTTTGGTCAAAACAGGCAGCTACTGTTCATTTACCCATCTATGAACTTTAATTGAGCTTATTAGTAGTTAGGTAATCAGTTTTCAATTGGTCATAAGTTGTTTTGAGGCTTTTATATAGTTTTAGTAGAATAGTGCAAATATAGAATCTCAATTGCTCTTATAAGCTCTTTATAAGCCAAGGCTTACTTGGTCACTTTTCTTGGCACTTTTAGGAGTAGCATAGTGGTTAAAGTGAGAATCCAAGTTATGGAACTATTTCATTAGGTATTGAGGAATCTGAGGTCAAAAATCCAAAACAGCCACACCAAGTCTGCACTTGCAGACTTCATAATCTTCCATAGTGCCCAAGTCAGTCTTTTTGTTGATTTTTTCCTTCATTCTTAGATCATTTAAGCTGAATTTTGGTACTATTGATCTTTGGTTGTCCCTATAGATAGTGCATATTTTTGTGGAATTTTTGGACTGCTTTTTGATAGCTTTTGAAGGACCTTGATAGCACCTCAGAACTAGTCTTTAAGCCTTAATCAGTTTTTTTTTTTTTTTTTTTTTTTTTTTTTTTTTTTTTTTTTTTGCTTTTTGGATTATTTTGAGATTATATGTTGTAGTAACTGCTTATTCTGTTCTACTAGGGATATATAGAATAGATTTTGTTTGCATTAGCTTATTCTCAGTAGCTTATAGCTTACTTTAGCTTATTCCCTTTTTGCTTCCTTATTTCACCTTGATTTCGTTATTATTTTTTTTTACTACTGATCAGTCAAGCATAGCTTGTTCTGAGCTTATTGAAAGTTTTAAAAAAAAAATATATTTGCTTTACAAAAAGCACTTATAATTAAGTGCTCTTTCAGTTTCAATCAGAAAATAAAAAAAATAAAAAAATAATAAGTTTTCAAAAAAGCCATTGCTGGGATTAGAACCCTGGCCACCCAGTTCACCACACACCTCTCACAACCAACTGCCCTTGGGACTTCTTCGTTTATAATCTTATCATTTAATTCTTTTAACCACTTTTCTTTCCTAGCCTTATCCAAACTGTTTTGCTTATCATACGCTTATTCAAATAAGCTGGTATCTGCTTTTTATTTTTCCCTGATTCAGCATTCATCAAAGTACTTTCCTTAAAATTTTCATATTTTTCTAAATAGTTTTACTATTTTTAATCATTTATTTTCTTTAATTTAGTTTTTAATTCATAAAAAATTAAATAAAAATCAAAAAAATTTAATTCTTTTTTAAAATTTTCTTTTACTGATTAGGATTTAGGAAAATTAATTTTGCACCCCTAGAATTAGTATTTCCTATATTTCACTTTTATTCTCGGGATTAGCCCGGGAATACGCGTTTTTAAGTTTCCTTTGCGTTTCTAGTTAAATAGGATTTAATTTATCATTTTCCTTGCTAGATTAATTGTTTTAAGTTTATATTACATATTTTTAGCTTAAAAACCAAAATATCTCACTCTTTCACTATTTACTACACGTTTCACGATCCCGAAATCACAATTCCATTCAATCTTCAATCGGGACAACGAACTCGGGTTTTGCATATTTCCTTTGCAATTCCTTGGAATATAAATTGTTAAATCAATTTTTGGCGCCGCTGCCGGGGATGGTTGACGTGAATTCGTGATTCTGTTTTTCGATTCGTGTTTTGAAGACCCTTCTCCCGGGAAGTTATCATTTTTATTTGTAAATATTTTCAAAAGCATAAAATCCAAAAAAATTAAAAATACCACTAACACTTTTCCTAAAGTGTTAACAATACCAAAAAAATCGTAAAACAACAAAACAATCATGAAATCATTTGATTTCGGATTATCTTTCGATTACAACCTATACAAGTGGTTTAAGGATGGTTTTGACATTAAATTGCAAACCGAAAGAGGCGGGTTTTTAATCAGCTTTCGAGCGGACCTTTGCTTCTCCGCCACTCTGCGAGTAGTCTTAAGAGAAACGATATCGATTGAGGGATCGGTACCAAAAATATTGTGATTAATTTTTCCTTTAATATAAAAAAATCCAAAAATATTTTCCTTTTCCAAATTCATTTCTCTTTTAAATTTATTTTTGGTGTATGCTCACCCGTTCCAAATCAAACTTAATTGATAAATCTTCTCTCTTACCGACTCGTCGTTCTCGTCGACGCAAAAGAGTTAACGTACCCGAGTTACGTCCTTAAGTTGATACTCCCATTACCGAAATGGCCGAGGATCAACGTACTATGCAGGAGTTACTCCAATGTCCCACCGTGGGATACGGAGATGCTATTGTTGTACCACCAATTAATAATACAAATTTTGAGCTTAAAACCGGTTTAATACAACTTGTCACGGGAAATCAATTTCATGGTTTTGAGAGGGAGGATCCCCACGCACACATCCGATGGTTTAACCAGTTGACCTCCACACACCACCATAAGGATGTCCCTCATGACACTATTAAATTGAGGTTATTCCCATTTTCCCTCGAGGGGGCAGCCCGGATTTGGCTTGAAAAAGAACCCCCTCAATCGATCCATACTTGGGAAGATCTCGTCCATAAATTCATGAATTATTTCTTTCCTCCGTCTAAAATGACTAATCTCAGGAATGAAATCACAAATTTCCAACAACGGTTTGATGAGAATTTTGGTGAGGCATGAGAACGATTTAAGGATCTCCTACGTAAATGCCCACATCACGGTTTCTCAGAATTACATCAAATCGATACGTTCTACAATGCCTTAACTCAATCGGATCAAGATTCACTCAACGCAGCCGCCGGTGGCAATATCTTGAGTCGAATGCCGAAAGATATCTTAATGATTATCGAGAACAAATCCAAAGTTCCCACTTCACGAAACAAACCGGTTGTTCCGAAAGTGAATTCTTATACCACTTCTTCTTCATCGACCTATCCATCGGAGATGGCCGAGCTTACCGATGCTATTCGTATGATGATGAAAGAGTTTAAGCTCCAGAATCAGAAACCGGAGCCCGTCAAAGCAGTTACAGAAACTTGTGTTATATGTGGTGGTCCCCATCCTTATTATAATTGTGAAGCTACCGATAGCCAAGTTTGCAATGCTACTATAGCAGCAGCAAACTACAATCAGAATCAAGGATTTCATCCTCAAAATGCTAGTAACCTAATGGGACCACCCGGTTTTCCACCCGTTCAAAACAACCAAAATCGTTTTCATCAAACCAACCAAGGTTACAATCAAAACCAAAGTTACAACCAAAACCGTGGAAACAATTATCATGCTCAACCGCAACAAGTCTATCAATCTCCTCCTGCACAAGTTGCACCTTCTCCCGATTTCTCAAACTATATGAAGACAACCGATGTTAGCATACGAGCCATGCAGAAACAAATTAATAACATGAGAGTTGAACTTCGGAAAGAGATTGATACGACATTGACTCAACAAACAAACGAGCTTAAGCAAATGATGAGTGGTTTTTTTACAAATGAATCAACCCTCAACCTCGGGTACATCTTCTCTTCCTAGCAACACAATTGCTAACCCGAGGGGTGATATGAAAGCAATCACCACCCGAAGTGGTGTATCATATGATGGACCCACGGCTCCGACCACCTCTTCTTCTCTTCCTCCCAAGGTAGTCATCCGTGAGACCGAGGCGACAAAGGACACAGAACTTCCTACTGATAACAGAAGGACCGAAGATGTCCAACCTCCGGTTGTCCAAAAGTCTAAACCTAAGGATGTGCTTGAGCCCGAAAAAGCTCCCGTAAAAGCCAAACTTCCTTATCCTTCGAGATTGAATGATCAAAAGCTCCGCGAAAAAGCTTCAAATCAAATGGAAAAATTCTTTCAAATCTTCCAAGATTTGCATTTTGATATAAGCTTCGCGGATGCTTTACTTCTGATGCCCAAATTTGCTTCCACCATCAAGGGTTTATTGAGCAACAAAGAAAAATTATTTGAATTAGCAAAAACTCCTCTGAATGAGAATTGCTCAGCAGTTCTCCTAAAAAAGCTCCCCGAAAAGCTTGGAGATCCCGGAAGATTTCTCATCCCATGTGATTTTCCAGGGATGGTTGAATGCTACGCCTTGGCCGATCTTGGTGCAAGCATCAACCTAATGCCGCTTTCCGTCTAGGAAAAGCTTTCTCTTCCCGAACTCACCCCTACTTGCATGACCCTCGAGCTAGCGGACCGTTCTATAACCCGTCCACTTGGAATAGCCGACGATGTTTTTGTTAAGGTGGGCAAGTTCCATTTCCCCGCTGATTTTGTGGTAGTAAAATTTGACGCTGACCCCCCGAGCTCCTCTAATTCTCGGAAGATCATTTCTGAGGACTGGGCGAGCTTTGATTGATGTTTATGGTGAAGAAATCACATTAAGGGTAGATAATGAGGCCGTAACTTTTAACCTCGACCGAACTTTCAAATACTCCTCCAATCACGATTCCGTCTTGGTTAATAGAGTCGATGTAATTGATGTTGCCTCGGAGGAGTATTCTCAAGAAGTTCTTGGATTTTCTGATAAATCCTCGAGTGGCAATCCCACTCCTTCTTCTCAACCTATTCTTTCCGACTCTTCCCCTTCCCTCACTTCGTTTGAGGGAAGTGATTTCATCTTGGAAGAGATCGAGGCTTGTCTCAAGAATGAATCAGTTTCACCGGAAATTGATGATTCAGACTTTGACCCGGAGGGAGACCTTCTTCTCCTTGAGAAGTTACTTAACAATGATCCGTCATCTTCTCTCCCTCCGGAAGAAATTCAAAAAGAAGAACTTAAAGAAGTAAAGCCGTTTAGTGAGAATCCTCCGGAGCTCGAGCTCAAGGATTTACCTCCTCATCTTGAATATGCTTTCTTAGAAGAAACCGACAAATTTCCCATCATCATTTCTAAAGACCTAAAAGATGAGGAGAAGACACAACTCTTAGACGTGCTTAAAAAGCATAAGAGTGCCATCGCTTGGCAGATCTCTGACATAAAGGGCATAGACCCTCGGTTCTGTACTCACAAAATCTTACTTGAAGAAAATTTCAAACCCGCTGTCCAGCAACAGAGACGGGTTAACCCAAAAATCCATGATGTCATCAAAAAGGAAGTTATTAAACTCCTTGACGCTGGGATGATTTATCCAATTTCTGATAGCTCATGGGTTAGCCCGGTCCACTGTGTGCCCAAAAAGGGTGGAATGACCGTTGTGACAAACGAAGAAAATGAGTTAATCCCCACACCTCTCGTCACCGGATGGAGAGTGTGTATCGATTACCGAAAACTCAATGAGGCTACTCGTAAAGACCATTTCCCTCTACCGTTTATGGACCAAATGCTTGAGCGTTTGGCGGGAAATGAGTTCTATTGTTTCCTCGATGGCTTTTTCGGGTATTTTCAAATACCAATTGATCCCCAAGATCAGGAAAAGACCACCTTCATGTGTCCTTATGGAACGTTTGCCTACCGACGCATGCCTTTTGGCTTGTGCAATGCCCCGGGCACGTTCCAGAGGTGCATGATGGCCATATTTCACGATATGATCGAGAAGACGATGGAGGTCTTTATGGATGATTTCTCTGTGTATGGAAATTCTTTCTCCTCGTGCCTCTCCCATTTAGACAAAATGCTGGAAAGGTGCAAAGACACCAATCTTGTGCTAAATTGGGAGAAGTGCCATTTTCTGGTTAAAGAGGGCATTGTCCTCGGCCATAAGATTTCCAAATCCGGGATTGAGGTAGATCGAGCCAAATTCGATGTAATCGCAAAACTACCTCATCCCACTACCGTTAAAGGAATCCGAAGTTTCCTTGGTCATGCCGGTTTCTTTAGACGATTTATTCAAGACTTCTCTAAAATCGCCTGGCCTCTGACCCATCTTCTTGAAAAAGATGCTCCGTTCTTCTTCTCTCCCGAATGCATCGAAGCATTCGAGGTTCTTAAAAAGAAATTGACTGAAGCACCAATATTGGTTGCCCCCGATTGGGACTTGCCCTTTGAGCTAATGTGTGATGCGAGTGATTATGCTATTGTTGCAGTCCTGGGGCAACGCAAATCAAAATACTTTCAGCCGATATACTATGCTAGCAATACAATGACCGACGCTCAATCTCACTATACTACTACCGAGAAAGAGTTGTTGGCCGTTGTCTACGCTTTTGAGAAATTTAGACCATATCTTGTCTTATCCAAAAGCATAGTGTATACGGACCATTCTGCTCTAAAGTATCTCTTAGCGAAGCAAGATGCTAAGCCGAGATTACTTCGGTGGATTCTTCTGCTCCAGGAATTTGATATTATCATTCGTGATAAAAAAGGAGCAGAGAATCTAGCCGCTGATCATTTGTCCAGACTTGAAAATCCCCATCAAAGTGATCTCGGGAAAAAGGAAATCACCGAAACATTTTCTCTCTAGATACTTGGGATGGTATCTTTAAAGGATGATCCGAGTACCCCATGGTTTGCCGACTATGCAAATTACCATGCGGGGAATTTTGTGGTAAAAGGGATGTCGTCCCAGCAGAAAAAGAAATTTTTCAAAGATGTTAAACATTACTTTTGGGACGACCCCTACTTATTCAGAATATGTGATGATCAAGTAATTCGACGGTGTGTGCATGGCCAAGAAGCCGTTGACATTCTCAAGTCTTGCCATAATGGACCCACGGGGGGACATCATGGTGCCAGCTACACCGCTAAAAAAGTCTTTGATTCTGGGTTTTATTGGCCGACGATCTATCGCGATGCCCACGACTTGGTGAAGTCATGTGACTCTTGCCAACGTCAAGGAAAAATCTCGCAAAAAGATGAAATACCTCAAAATCCAATTCAAGTCTGCGAGATTTTTGACGTGTGGGGCATCGATTTTATAGGGTCATTCCCGTCTTCATGAGGGAATAAGTATATACTCGTGGCCGTCGACTGCTTGTCCAAATGGGTTGAAGCAAAAGCGCTCCCGACCAATGAAGCCCGATTTGTGGTTAAGTTCTTGAAAAATCTCTTCTCCCGGTTCGGAGCCCCTCGTGCTATAATCAGTGATCGCGGTACTCACTTCTGCAATGATCAATTTGCAAAAGTTGTGCTCAAGTATGGTGTCACCCACCGACTTTCTACCGCGTATCACCCGCAAACGAGCGGTCAAGTCGAGGTTTCGAATCGTGGATTGAAACGTATCCTTGAAAGAACCGTTGGTGAAAACCAAGCCTCGTGGGCAGACAAATTGGATGATGCATTATGGGCCTTCCGAACAGCTTACAAGACACCCATCGGGTGTACTCCTTACAAGCTGGTTTATGGAAAGGCTTGCCATCTGCCCATCGAGCTCGAGCATAAGGCGTACTGGGCCTTAAAACATGCCAATTTTGACCTCAAGGCCGCGGGTGATCACCGTAAGCTCCAAATTAATGAATTAAATGAGCTTCGGGATCAAGCCTACGAGAATTCTTTGATCTATAAGGAGAAAACAAAGAGGATTCATGACTCTAAGATTAAAAACCGCATCTTTAATGTTGGTGATCGAGTCCTCCTCTTCAATTCTCGGCTAAAGATTTTCTCGGGCAAACTCAAAACCCGCTGGTCTGGGCCGTTCACCATCACTCAAGTTTTTCCATATGGAACCGTCGAGTTAGCTCAACCCGACGGTCCAAACTTTAAGGTGAACGGTCATAGGTTGAAGCACTATTTTGGAGGGGACATACCATCCATGGTTGTCCCGGATCTCCAAACTTTCCCCATGGACAACTAAATTCGGGGACGAGTCAAGCTACGTGACTCGTTAATAAACAAAGCGCTTCGTGGGAGGCACCCCATGCTTATCCATCTATCTTCTTTCTATTTTCTTAATAAAAGTGAGGAGGGGCACCTCTTCCATAACTTGTGTTTCATGGTTTTCTGTGATATGTCCAGGATTTGCCCGAATAATGAAGACTCTCGTGCTCGTGGTTTGCTTCTCTCCACTCGAGTTTCATCATTCGTTGTCCTTAATCTTATCAGTTTACGTTTATCTTTGGCATAATTAATAAACGGCCTTAGGTTTATGTAGGAGAACCCTTACCTTTAAGACATTGAGGACAATGTCTCGTTTTAGTCTGGGGGGTGATCTTTCGATTTGATTTTTGCCTCGCACTTTTGCCGTTTACTCATGCAACCCCGTTTTTCCTCAAAAAAATGAAAAAATCCAAAAAAATGAGAAAAATTTAAAAATTTTGTGCAAAAATATAAAAATTTTGACATTTTGTTGACTTTCCACTGGTGAGAGTAGGAATAAAATTCTGACTTGATCGGGCGTGTTGAGCCCTAGCTTGTCTCATTAACCTTTCTTGGCTAAGCATTCGCGGATCTTATTATTTAAGATTTTAAATTTGCGAAGAACGAGAAATGATAGAGTTTATTTAGAAGTTAGATGCTAAGCGTGGAGTAGTTGGTTCTCTTTAGAGCTCATCGAAGTTACTTGTGGCCTTTTGCTCCCACAAAATTGTTTCACCATATATAACTGTAAGAATAATTAAATATGTTAGGTTTTGCCGATGATTAGTTCTTGGTCTTCTTAAAAGAATCCTTGCTTTAAAAATTGGGTACACATCAAGGTTACTTAATAAATACGTTTAATAATAATAAGTTAAGTGCTCTAAGCTACGGATTCGAGATCGGGCCTTGGATCCTTATTTCCGGAAGGCGTTTAGGTCTTGGCTACCCTCTTGCACCGGCCCTTGGACCTCTAGTTCAGGAATGTCTAGAGTCTTGGAACACTCCGTTGTAACGGCCCTTGGATCCTTTATTCCGGAAGGTGTAAGGTCTTGGAACTAAACCGTGAAGCTCCGTCGTTTAGGGTACGCAAGTGAAAAGTTAGTGATAAAAAATTTAAAAAAAAAATGGTGATGAATGAAAAAGAGAAAAATGCAAAATTCAAAAATATAAATAAAAACCTTGATGTGGACCTCATTTTCAAAGCAACGGTTCTCGAGAGAATATTGAAAACTACTTAGCGTCTTAATTTAGTATCTTTATCGGACTAAAAACCTATCGAAATGAGAAAATATGAAGCAATTCATTTCTCACCAAAAATAAAATAAATAGAGGCAAATTAGGAAAATGGGAGCAAGAGGTAATTACACAAGTAACTTCCATGGGTAGTGTTGGCATCTAACTTGTAAATAACGATGATTTCGTTTTTAAGCTTAGTTTGGGGACTCGTGAAAAAAAAGGTTCCTCGAATTTTTACCCTGAAACCACATAATTACCCCGCCTAAAAAAGCTTCTAGAAGAACGCTGACAAGTCAGAGAATGCCAGGTGGCAAAATCCCAGCATTCCTATTGGTGGTATCTCCACTATTCATGATCAACGGCTGTGATGAAGTGGATTGGTGCCCAAGTTAGATCCAAGGGTCGATTTTAAGAGTTCCTGAAGGTTCCTGGAAACCCTAGCTCCCCAAATGCCCTATAAATAGTGCCTCCTCATTCACAGCTGGAGGGAAGTTTTTTAGAGTCTAGCTTTAGGTTAAAATTTAGGGTCGTATTTTTATGCATTTCTGAATTCTAGTATTAAATTTGGTGTTTTTAAAGTAGTAAGGATAGTTTGTACTCAGATTTTAAAGGTTTAATGAAATTTTAGTTTGGTTTTGTCTTACATTTAATCATTCTGCTCTGTTTTTACATGTGTTGTTATAAGCTATTCCTAGCTTGTTTTCTGCCTTATTAAGCTCTCCTAGAGCTCTTTACAAGTTTTATCTCAAATATTTTCACCATTTCTACTCTTACTCTAAAAATCCAAAAAAAAAAAAAAAAAAAAAAAATTAGAGAAAATATTCAAAAATACAATATATATATATATATATATATATATATATATATATATATATATATATATATATATATATATTAAAACAGCTTGCAATAAGCTCTTTTCCATTTGTATAAGCTCATTCTAACTTATTATAGCTTTAGTGAGTTTGTGTAGTGATCAATTCAGTCCAAAACATAAAAATCCTATACCTATGCAAATTTGTGGAAAGCTTTTGGAAGTTGCCCGCAATGGAGGGGCAAGATGGACTTTACCTAGCTTATCCTTGATAAGCTAGGAGCTTGTAGCTGCCATTAAGTTGGTACCTCTGTTAAGCTGAGGTCTCAAGTGAGTTTAAAAGTTCAATTCTAGATTAAATTTGCATAATCATTTTCAGTTTGTGTTAGTGCTTATTTAGGAGTTAATAGTAGCTTATTGGTTATTACACAATTTAGTTTAATCAGTAGTTTTTTAAAGGGTGTTTGGCATTAACTGAGTTTTGGTCAAAATAGCCAGCTACTGTTCATTTAACCATCTGTGAACTTTAATTGAGCTTAATGGGAGTTAGGTAATCAGTTTTCAATTGGTCATAAGTTGTTTTGAGGCTTTTATATAGTTTTAGTAGAATAGTGCAAATATAGAATCTCAATTGCTCTTATAAGCTCTTTATAAGCCAAGGCTTATTTGGTCACTTTTCTTGGCACTTTTAGGAGTAGCATAGTGGTTAAAGTGATAATCCAAGTTATGGAACTATTTCATTAGGTATTGAGGAATCTGAGGTCAAAAATCCAAAACAGCCACACCAAGTCTATACTTGCAGACTGCATAATCTTCCATAGTCCCCAAGTCAGTCTTTTTGTTGATTTTTTCCTTCATTATCAGATCATTTAAGCTGAATTTTGGTACTATTGATCTTTGGTTGTCCCTATAGATAGTGCATATTTTTGTGGAATTTTTGGACTGCTTTTTGATAGCTTTTGAAGGACCTTGACAGCACCTCAGAACTAGTCTTTAAGCCTTAATCAGTTTTTTTTTTTTTTTTTTGCTTTTTGGATTATTTTGAGCTTATATGCTGTAGTAACTGCTTATTCTGTTCTACTTGGGATATATAGAATAGATTTTGTTTGCATTAGCTTATTCTCAGTAGCTTATAGCTTACTTTAGCTTATTCCCTTTTTGCTTCCTTATTTCACCTTGATTTCATTATTTTTTTATTATTTTTTTTTGCTACTGATCTGTCTAGCATAGCTTGTTCTGAGCTTATTGAAAGTTTTAAAAAAATATTTGCTTTACAAAAAGCACTTATAATTAAGTGCTCTTTCAGTTTCAATCAGAAAATAAAAATAATAATAATAAGTTTTCAAAAAAGCCATTGCTGGGATTCGAACCCTGGCCACCCAGCTCATCACACACCTCTCACAACCAACTGCCCTTGGGACTTCTTCGTTTATAATCTTATCATTTAATTCTTTTAACCACTTTTCTTTCCTAGCCTTATCCAAACTGTTTTGCTTATCATCCGCTTATTCAAATAAGCTGGTATCTGCTTTTTATTTTTCCATGATTCAGCATTCATCAAAGTACTTTCCTTAAAATTTTCATATTTTTCTAAATAGTTTTACTATTTTTAATCATTTATTTTCTTTAATTTAGTTTTTAATTCATAAAAAATTAAATAAAAATCAAAAAAATTTAATTCTTTTTTAAAATTTTCTTTTACTGATTAGGATTTAGGAAAATTAATTTTGCACCCCTAGGATTAGTATTTCCTATATTTCACTTTTATTCTCTGGATTAGCCCGGGAATACGCGTTTTTAAGTTTCCTTTGCGTTTCTAGTTAAATACTAGTAGGATTTAATTTATCATTTTCCTTGCTAGATTAATTGTTTTAAGTTTATATTCCATATTTTTAGTTTAAAAACCAAAATATCTCACTCTTTCACTATTCACTACACGTTTCACGATCCCGAAATCATAATTCCATTCAATCTTCAATCGAGACAACTAACTCGGGTTTTGCATATTTCCTTCGCAATTCCTTGGAATATAAATTGTTAAATCAGTAAGACTTTTAATCATGATTTCTGTTGATCAAAATTCTGAGTTTATGTTCATGTTTGCTATAAGTGGCTAGTGCCTTTGTACACTTGCTTAGATGATGTTTATGACTTAATGATTTGCGTATGATTGTGATAACATGTTTTAATTCAATTTCAAGTTAATTCTAAGATCCAATTGTGGTTAAGTTTCATAGTGACATTTGTTAGTCAAGTTTGACTAGTTGTTGATAATGCTAAGGGTCGAAAGATTTATTGTTATCCAACTAGTTATAATCATTTGTCTATGAATGATTGTTATTACCCATTATTCTTGGTTTAACAAAGAAACTTAATTGTGGTTGTAATAAGAATACTTTTGTCTATCAAATTGGATTGATTGAAAACAACTTTAAAGGTCGAAAGATTAGTTGTTTGCAATCAATTGTGACCTTTTGTCTATGATCGGTTACCTTTTGTATTGACCATTTCCTAAGCGTATTTGATAAAACAAAAGACTATATTTGTGTTTAAGTTTGTTAATTCAAACTTATGAACCTTGAATTGATCTTGAATTGATTGGTTAAACTTAATGCTTCTTTTATGAATTAAAATCTTGACGAAGGTTTAACTTGTAAGAACAATAGATTAGTTCACCAACTAATTATCACAACCAACATGTTATCAAAAGTTATCACAATCATGTTTATCAAGAGTAAGTAAACTAGTCTAAGCAAGTGTAGTTTTAATCATTTGAAGTATTATATTTTCATCATTGCTTGTTTAAGAGAATTACTTTTAGTAGCTTACAATCCGATTCACTCACAAATCCCTGCGAACGATCCCGACTTACCATCATAATCTTGCTATAACGGACGAGTTCACTTGCTCGTTTGTGTTATTTCTAGATTCGGTAATTCGACCTTTATAAATTTAAAACTTGTACACACACGTAACACATTAAGTTTTTTGGCGCTGCTGCCGGGGATTTTGATTGTGTTTCTTTAAGTTTTAGAAGTCCATTTCTTTCCAATTTCGTTTAAAAAAAATCCGAAACTCCCATCCGATCGGATTTCCATCCAACCGATCGGATCCCAAAATAAAAAGTTTTCTGAGCTGACCATCCGATCGGCTTATCATCCATCCGATCGGTTGCCTTTCAAAGCCAATATTCCGAGAGCGCCATCCGATCGGTTTTCCATTCATCCGATCGGTTCTTCAAATCTGATTTTCCAATCTGTTTTCATTCTTCGTTCGTGTGTTTAGACATTGCCTCGATTCTATTGGGAATTGTATGAATACTCGATCAGCTGGAGTAGAACCAATTTCACCTCTTTCCAATCCTGAAAGTTTAATTCGAATAAGAAGCAAAAGAAGAACACCCTTTGTTTCATTAGGCAACCGTGTACCAAGAGTACCAAACCCACCGTTTGATAACCTTTTCAAAGCCAAAGTAGTTTATAACCCATTCACTGATCAACCTTTTCCCATGGCTGACTATCAACCCATGTGGGCCGCCAACCGAGCCGTAGCACCCACTCCTGGATCTGCTATTGTTCCGGTTAACCTTGGTAACAATTTCACCGTGAAAGGTCACCATCTTTCTATGATCAAAGACCGTCAATTCGATGGCTGTTCGAGGGCCAATCCACACAAACACATTGCCGAATTCATCGAAATTTGTGGCGTGTTCTGATATGGCGAAACCGATGTCGACACCATTAAACTCAAACTTTTTCCATCATCACTTGCTGGAGATGCAAAAGTGTGGTACAACGAATTAACCCCAGGAATTATCAATACTTAGGAGGAGATAAGGCAAGCTTTTGTAAGCCGATTCTTTCCACCTGCCATGTTTGACCGACTCATGGGAGAAATTCGTGCTTTCACACAAAATCCTAACGAATCACTCGTCGAAGCTTGGCTTCGTATGAAAGATTTGCTTCGTAGTTGTCATGGACATGGTTTAGGACGAGGAACCATTATCCAAATCTTTTACCATGGACTTGATGAAACATCTCAAGGAATTCTTGATGCTGGAGGAATTTTTCTCTATAAGACTCCTAATCAGGCATATCAATTGCTTGAAGACCGAGTCCTTCTCAAACTCGATTGGTCAAAAGATTCCAAAACCAAAACCTTACGAAAAACCGTTGCTTTTGCTGAAAGTTCCAAAACCTCTAAACTCATGGAGAAAATGGAAGCCTTGGTTTCCAAAATCAACTCGCAATACAAAGATGTTAAAGGAGAAATGAAAGAAATGCGAGATGGTTGTAACAACTGTGGAGGTAATCACACATCATCAGAATGTGACGATCAACCAATGGAAAAACCAAAAGAAGGAGAAGCCAATTATGTCCAAGGAGGATACCGTGGAAGCGATTATCGTGGTAATTATTACGGGAGAAATTCTGGAAATTGGCAAGATCGCCAACAAATGGATAACAACCATGATTCTCAACCACGAGCAGCCAATCAAACTCCACAAAACTCAGATAAAAAACCGAAAGAATCCAATTTTGAAAAAATGATGAGAGAATTCTTGACTGCTCAAAAATCAACCAATGAGTTCGTCAAGAACCAATTTTTCAATCTCAAAACCAAAGTTGAGCAAGGTCAGAAAAATCATCAAGCATCTATTCAGGATCTTGAAAACAAATTCGGTAGACTTTCGGATCAAATTTCTTCCCGACCATCTGGTTCGTTACCAAGTAATACCCAATCCAATCCTAAACCAACATCATCTGGATCAAACGATAAAACTTATCGTCCACCACAGACTAGAAATGAGCATATCAATGCTGTATTCACAAGAAGTGATCTCTCTTATGATCCACCACCCAATCAAAATAATACCACGATCATCCATGATGAAAGTGAGGATGAAGCTGAAGAAACAGAAAAGGAAAATACTCCAAGTACACCCACCAAAGAAAAACCCAACCCACCAGTCAAGGCATACACACCAAAGATTCCATATCCTCAACGCCTTAAGAAAGAAAAGATGGAAGAGCGTTATAAGAAGTTTGTTGAAATGATTAAAGAAGTTAGACTCAATGTACCCCTCGTTGATGTTCTAGCTCGAATGCCCAATTATGGGAAAATTTTAAAGGAACTTCTGAATAACAAAAACAAGTTGGAGCAAATATCTGCTACCTTTCTCAATGAAGAATGTTCTGCCATTATTCAAAACAAAATTCCACCAAAACTCGGAGATCTCAGAAGTTTTCTGATTCCATGCACGTTAGGAAACAACATCACATGCGATGCTTTAGCCGATTACGGTGTAAGTATCAATTTGATGCCCTATTCGTTGTATTCTAAACTTTTAATTAATACCCTGAAACCTACACAGATGAGTATTCGATTAGCCAATCATTCTTACCAATATCCTGTTGGAATTGCTGAGAACATGCTTGTCCAAGTTGGTAAATTTGTTTTTCCCGTGGATTTTGTGATCTTAGAAATGAAGGAAGATAGTAGAGTCCCTCTTATTTTAGGAAGACCTTTCCGAAACACCGCTGATGCGATCATCAAAGTAAAAGGTAAAGAACTCAATCTTGGAGTTGGAGAAGATAGAATTACCTTTTTAATCGATAAAGCAATGCAATATTCATATTCCAGTGATGAAACTTGTTTTAACATTGATGTAATCGATGAAGTCACTGATGAAGAAGTGGATGCATTACTTGTCGATTCTGATCCATTCACGAATACTTCAAAGAAAATTAGTGAAATAAATCTTGATAAAGAATTCGCTGATTTTATGGAAGTAAAATTTGAAGAAGTTGAAAAAGGAGAAATAGTGGAAGAGAATTTTGAGGAAATCACTTTTAATGATCAATTGAGGATCAAAATATCTCTTCAAGAACCACCAACTGATCTTGAGCTAAAACCACTTCCCGATCATCTTGAATATGCTTACTTGGAGGATAATTTACTTCTTCCAGTAGTCATATCTTCGTTGCTCAATGATAATGAAAAAGAATGTCTCATCTCTGTTCTCAAGAGGCATAAAAGAGCTTTTGCGTGGAAAACTTCTGATATCCCAGGAATTAGCCCTGATTTCTGTAAGCACAAAATCAATTTCGAAGAAGGTGTTAAACCCATTATAGAAAGACAACGTCGACTCAATCCCAACATGAAAGAAGTTGTTAAGAAAGAAATCATCAAACTTCTTGATGCCGGTATTATTTACCCCATCGAGGATAGTCCTTGGGTGAGTCCAGTTCACTGTGTTTCGAAAAAAGGAGGAATGACTGTTGTGACTAACGAATGGAATGAATTAGTTCCTACTAGAACTGTCACTGGATGGCGAGTATGTATTGATTACAGAAAATTAAACAAAGCCACCAGAAAAGATCATTTTTCTTTACCCTTCATGGATCAAATGCTTGAGAGATTAGCAGGGAACAAGTACTTCTGTTTCCTTGATGATTTTTCAGGATATTTCCAAATTCCTATTGATCCTGCCGATCAAGAAAAGACTACGTTCACATGTCCCTTTGGAACTTATGCTTACCGGCGTATGCCTTTCGGTCTTTGTAATGCACCTGCGACTTTTCAAAGGTGTATGATTGCAATATTCCAAGACATGCTTGAAACATCTATGGAAGTTTTCATGGATGACTTTTCAGTTTTTGGAAGCTCATTTGAAGCTTGCCTTTCTAATCTCGATAAAATGCTCGAAAGATGTGAAGTTGCACATCTTGTTCTTAACTGGGAAAAATGTCATTTCATGGTGACTGAAGAAATTGTGCTAGGACACAAAATTTCCAGTGCAAGAATCGAGGTTGACAAAGCAAAAATCGATGTTATCACAAAATTACCACCTCCAACCAACGTTAAAGCCGTTAGAAGTTTTCTAAGACATGCCGGTTTCTACCATCGTTTTATTAAAGATTTTTCCAAAATAACTCGTCCCATGACAAAACTTCTTGAAAAAGACTCTGTTTTTTACTTTAATGCGGATTGCATAAAAGCCTTTGAAACATTGAAAAGTCAACTGACTAGTGCACCAATTATGGTTTCACCTAATTGGTCACTACCATTCGAACTCATGTGCGATGCAAGCGATTTTGCTGTTGGAGCTGTGTTAGGACAACGTGAAGTGTTGGGAATTAAATATTCTGAAGATTAGTATTGGGAATTACATGTTCATAAAGTTAGTACTGCTGAGAAGAATACACTAACAGTTCCTACTGCTAGTGTATATCTAAAGCCTCTCAAGTTATAACTAACAGTTCTAACTGAAGTTAGTACTGCTAGTACAAAGAAGGTACTGCTAGTTGATCCTACTGCTGGTATAACTTATACTACTGTGGGATGGATAAGTGTCACGTTTACTACTGCTGGTTGGATAAGTATAAAAAGATATTTGTGTATAAAAGTCAAGTATATACGGTAGATAATATCTTTGATTTGTAGTCAGTCAAACAAGTTGTAAACATAGATACATGTTGTATCTTAACTACTGACACACTCAACATAAGCTAGCAAGTAGTTCGACAAGACTTATCAAAATTGTAATGATCTCATTTGTTTATATAAAAGGGAGGTCTTAGACTAGATATTGTGTGATTTAGATTTGTGAAAAGAATAGAACTTGAATATCTGTTAAGAGAAAAGAACAAACACAACAATATCACAAGTCATAGAAACATTAAGATTCAAGGTTTTGTAACCCTAGTGATAGTTAAGATCACTCATATTATTTTGAATAATATTGAATCGTTTGGTGATAAACTTTCTTTGTTCATTAACAAATATAACTGTTCCATTTCCATATCCAAATAACCTTCTAAGTGTGGTTAAGTAGATTCCGCATACTTAATCATATTAACTCAAACATATCATATACACAAAGTTACAAAGGACTAACACCCTTTCAGTGTATCGCATCCTCTCAATTGGTATCAGAGCAAGGCTGATATTTTTGAATTAGAAGAAGAAGAAGAAGAAATGGACGTTGAATCTATTCAGACCAATGTTGCTGCAAAACTACCCATGCTTAAATAGAATGAGTTTGAAATGTGGAGGCTGAGGATAGAGCAATATTTCCAAGTGCAAGACTATGCACTTTGGGAAATTATAGAAGATGGAAACTCTTACCAGCCTACAACCACTACATCAACAGTGGAAGGCAAAGTGGTGACAACTCTGCAGATGCACCCAACATCTGCAGAAGATAGAATAAAGAAGAAAAATGATCTAAAGGAAAGAAGCATGCTCATGATGACCATTCCCAATGATCAACTTTTAAACTTCAGCAAGTTCAAAGATGCTAAGTCATTATTTGAAGCTATTGTTGCCAGGTATGGTGGAAATGAAGCCACCAAGAAAACCCACAAGACTCTGCTCAAGAAGCAGTTTGAAAACTTCTCCTCTAACAACAATGAATCTCTTGACCACATGTTTAATAGGCTTCAGAATATTGTGAGCCAACTTGCTATTCTTGGGGTTGAAATACCTCAAGAAGATTTAAACTCAAAATTTCTGAGAAGCTTACAAGAAAAGTGGGCTATACATGTTGTTGTTTGGAAGAATAAGCCAGACCTTGACACCATGGAACTAATAGACTTGTATAGCAACTTTAAGATTGTGGAACAAGATTTGAAGAAAACTGGAGGTACTAGTTCTAACACTGGGTACATGGCATTTATGTCATCTCCTAGTACCTCAAATCCAAGTGAAGAGGTGAAAGTTTGTTGGGAATTAAATTAACAGTTGGTAAAACAGTTAGTACGGTTCAATATAAGTTAGTACGGCTGAAGAGTTTCTAAAGAACACATTAACAGTTAGTACTGCTGATGAAGAAAGTTCGTACTGCTTATAAGATTAAGATGAAATCAGGTGAAGATATATATGGAATAGATGTAATGTATATCTTATCAAGTTAGGATTATACGGTAGATGTTTTACTTGTAAAGGACTCCTTGTCCTATAAAAGGAGATCCTAGGTCAAGGGTTATATATAAATTAATATCATAGCTTCACGATTGTATTTGTAATTCTCATATTATATTGAAGCAAATCGTTTGAGTGAATATTGTGTTATTGTTCTTACTGTTACATCTATACAATCACCAAACAAGAATTCTTCTAAGTACTTAATAGTAAATTCTGCGTGCTGTTAAGTATATATTCAAAGTATTTCCAACACAACTCGTGTGTTTAGATCCGGTCAAGTGGTATCAGAGACAGGTTTCTGATACTTTGATTTAGAAGTTTCTGAAGTATTTACTCACTAGCAGCCAAGAAGATGGACATGGAGACACCTCAAACCTTAATCCTTGCTAAACTCCCCATGCTGAAACAGAATGAATACGATTTATGGCGGCTCAGAATAGAGCAATATTTCATGGTGCAAGACTATGCATTATGGGATATCATTATCAATGGTGATTCCTTCAAACCAATTCCTAATGAAGAAACATGTGCTGATGGTTCCAAGACCACAAAGCTTAACATTGAGCCAGTCACAAACGAGGAGATAATCAAAAAGAAGAATGATCAGAAGGCTAGGAATTTGTTATTAATGGCAATTCTTAATGATCAAGTGCTGAATTTTAGCCATTACGAGACTGTTAAAACTCTTTTTTTAAAGCAGTGGTGGAAAGATTTGGTGGCAATGAAGCTACCAAGAAGGCCCAGAGAACCCTACTTGAACAAAGTTATGAGAACTTCACTGCAACAAGCAATGAAACTTTGGACCATATCTTTAATAGGCTTCAAAAGATCATTAGTCAACTTACTATGTTGAAGATTGTGATTCCACAGGAAGACCTCAACATGAAGTTTCTTAATAGTTTACCTGCTGAATGGAACACTTATGTTGTGGGTTGGAGCAATAAACCAGAACTGGAGAAAATGACAATGAATGAGCTTTACAACAATCTTAAGATTGTTGAGCAGAAGGTGAAGAAGAGTGGTAGCACCAGTTCTAGTTCAGGAAATATGGCTTTCTTATCTTCTTCAAGCAGTTCGAATCATGAAGATGAAGAATCAGTTGGTACTGCTAACCCAACAGTTAGCACTGCGAGTGTAAAAGCTAGTACTGCTGGCTTAACTGATGAAACCATATATGCAATTGTGTCAGAACAATCTGGTGGGTCCCAAATCTTCAATGACGACCTTCTTCAGATTGCTGAAGATGATTTGGAAGCTATGGATTTAAAGTGGCAGTTGGCTTTGATAAGTATTAGGGCTAAGAAGTATTATCAAAGAACTGGGAACAAGATCACCTTCAATGGAAGAGATGTAGCTGGGTATGACAAGTCCAAGGTGGAGTGCTATAATTGTCATAAAATGGGGCACTTTGCCAGGGAATGTAGAAGTCCAAGACAACAAAGCAACCAGAGTCAAGGGTTCAAGAATCAGCAAGGAACAAGGAGAACATTTAATGTAGAATAGCCTTCTTCCAAGGCTATGGTAGCTATTGATGGAGCTGGATTTGATTGGAGCTTCATGGAGGAAGAAGAGGAACCAACTAACTTGGGTTTGATGGCTTTCTCAGACTCTGAGGTACATATTGTTCAAAAATGTTCAAATACTTGTTCTACTTTAAACGATTATGAGTGTCTTAAGAAACAGTATGATGATCTTAGAGTAGAATTTAATCAAGTAAATTTTAGTCTGGCAAATCATAAAAGAGGACTAGTTGTTTTAGAAGAACAAATTGTGTTTTATAGACAAAATGAGTCAAACTTCTCTGATGAGATAGGTGTTTTAAAGAGGGATTTGCAACTAAAAGATGATAAAATGAGTGGACTTGTATATGAACTAGAGAAGCTTAAAAAGGAAAAAGAAAACATCCAGTTAAGTGTAGATACTCTTGAACATACTTCAAAGGGAGTTCAGAAAATAGTAGAGAATCAAATACTTAACAAAGCTAAGTCTGGTTTAGGGTATAAGTCAGTTGTACCCCCTCTTAGAGGAATGTTTGTTCCACCAGGAATTGATTTAGCTCATACAGGTTTAGAAGAGTTTAAGGATATGGATCTTCCTGGATATGGTGTTAAGATTAGTGAGAATCCTGTTAAATTTGTTAAGGCTGAGGATTCTTATGTTAGTGCTAGTGATAAATCACTTTCTGAGGAAATGATGTCCTCTCCTAGAGACTCAGATGCACCAACCATTGAGGATTGGACATCTAATGATGAGGATGCCAAGGTTAAGGACAAATCTAGTGATATTAAGGCAGAAGTTAAACATACTCCTAAAGTGGTTAAGACTGAAAACATAAAACCAGTTAGGAAAAATGTGAAATATGCTGAGATGTATAGGACTAAGAACAGATCACCAGTTTCTGAGGGTAGTCAGAGGAACTGGAACCACTCAAATTCTAAGCAATTGGATGATGAGTCTGCTATGATTAAGAAAGTATGCTTTGTATGTGGAAGTTTTGATCATTTTGCTGCTTATTGTAATTTTAACCCATGGAAGAAGAGAGATTTTGGAAATTCAAGGGTGAATTGGAATAAAAATGCTAGGGTAACTCAAAACAGTCCAACAAGAGATATTAACCCTAATGTGAATCAAAAATTGTCACCCAAAGCAGTTCTGTTAAGATCTGGAGTCAAAGCAGTTTCAACTGTTAAGTCATCAGTTCCAACTGCTAAACCTAACAAATGGTTTAAGAACAAGCAAACTGTTACAAGTGCAAAACAACTTTCAAATCATGCACAAACAGTTAAAAGGAATTTTTATAAGAAAGCAACCATGACTAATCAAAAATGGGTGCCTAAAGTTAAACCAGTAGTTCAAACTGCTAGACCAGAAAATGCTACTGCAAGGCACTTGAGTGTTAAGGGTCAAAGGGGCAATGCTGTCAAGGCCTCAGCACATTGGGTTAGAAAATTTGCCAAACCCAATGGTACATCAATGACCTTCAATAAATTTTTTGATATTGATGCACAAGGCAGATCCAAGCTAGTGATGGTTTGGGTCCCCAAAAGGCACTAACACCATTTCTTTGTGTGCAGGAACATCCTACAGATGGTAAAGAAGATAGAGGTTATTCAGACAGTGGATGTTCAAGGCACATGACTGGCAACATGTCATACCTTTCAGACTTTATTGCTCTGGATGGAGGACCAGTTGTCTTTGGTGGTGGTGTTGGAGGAAGGATTACTGGTAAAGGGGTAATTAAAACTGGTAATCTTGATTTAGAAAATGTGTATTATGTACCAGAACTTAAGTACAATCTTTTCAGTGTATCACAAATTTTTGATAAACAGAACAAAGTTTTATTTACTGATACTGATTGTCTTATTCTTTCTCCTGATTTCAAGCTACCTGATGAAAGTCAAGTATTGCTTAAAATCCCTAGAAAGGATAACACATACAATGTTGAGATGAATAAACTAGTTCCTAAGGTTGGACTTACTTGTCTTGTTGCAAAAGCCACATTGGAAGAATCAATGTTATGGCACAGAAGGCTTGGTCATGTTAATTTTAAAACCATTAACAAAATTGCTAAAAATGGTTTGGTAAGAGGCTTACCAAATAAAACTTTTCTGAATGACCAAACCTGTGTTTCTTGCCTTAAGGGTAAGCAACACAGAGCTTCTTGTAAGCCAAAGACCCAAAACTCTATTTCTCAAGCTTTATATATGTTGCATATGGACTTGTTTGGTCCTACTTCTGTGAATAGCTTGAATTTTAAGAGATACTGTCTTGTTATCACTGATGATTATATTAGGTTTTCTTGGGTGTTCTTTATGAGAACTAAGGATGAAACTTGTGAAATCCTTAAGTCCTTCATTGTTGAAGTAGAAAACCTAGTAGATAGGAAAGTTAAAATAATCAGGTGTGATAATGGAACAGAATTTAAAAATAGGGTGATGGATGATTTTTGCAGAGAAAAAGGTATTAAGAGGGAGTTTAGTGTAGCTAGAACCCCACAGCAAAATGGAGTAGCTGAGAGAAAGAATAGGACTCTTATAGAGGCTGCTAGGACAATGTTAGCTGACTCTAAGCTACCAGTTTCATTTTGGGCTGAAGCAGTTAGTACTGCTTGTTATGTGTTGAATAGGGTCTTAGTTGTACAACCTCACAATAAGACTGCTTATGAGCTTCTTTGGGGTAGAACTCCTGCTTTAAGCTTCATGAGACCTTTTGGTTGTCATGTTACTATCCTTAATACCAAAGACCAACTAGGAAAGTTTGATGGGAAATCTGAGGAAGGTTTCTTTGTTGGTTATTCTCTGCACAGTAAGGCTTTTAGGGTGTACAATACAAGCCCCAAGCATATAGAAGAGAATCTGCACATAGAATTTTTGGAGAATAAGCCAAATGTTGCAGGTGTTGGTCCAGATTGGATCTTTGATATTGACTGTCTTTCAGATTCTATGAATTGTGTGCCTGTTACAGGTACAAATACTAATGAACATGTTGGGTCTGAAGATGATGAAGATTGTATATTCATGCCAATCTTCGAAGATGGTCTAGTGTATGATTCTACCTCAAAGGATGCTAATGGAGGCAAGTATGATGCTGATAACAATGGACTCAAGGGAAAGGAAACTGAAATTCCAACGAGCAGTACAAATGGAGTTAATACTGCTCAGCCACAAGTTGATACTGCTGAGCAAAATATTGATGCTGCTGAACCAAGTCAACCTCATCTTGATTCACCAGTTACTACTGCTCACCCAAATGCTGACTTTGATGTTTTTGGAGATGGTCTGCAAAACTTGCCTATATCGTATGATATTCCTTCTACTCCCCATACTACCATCCACAAGCATCATCCTTTTACAAATGTGATTGGAGATGTATAATCTGGAGTAAAAACAAGAAGACAGAGTCAAGATCTAGATCACCATGGTTTTCTTACTGTTGTGTATGAGGAAAAACATCATGAAGATGAGCATGAGTGTATGTTTGTTTGTTTTGTTGGGAATTAAATATTCAAGAAGTTTAATATCGGATTCTATTCTAAGAAATACTCTAAGTGTGTTTCTGCTGCTAGTGCATTATGGTTCCTGCTGTTAATGTTGTTCCTGCTGCTAGAACATTTGATCCTGCTGCTAGTGATAAATGATTCTGATGCTAGGCTTAGCATTCTGCTGCTGTTGATCCTGCTGCTAATGATACTTGTTCCTGCTGCTAGCGATAACACATTGCTGCCGATAGTGAACATTCTGCTGTTGAGTGGATAAGATCGAAAAGATATTATTTGTATTTTGGTCAACAATATACGGTAGATAATATCTTACCCCATGTGCTTAGTTAACAAGTTGTGTACACAGATACATGTTGTATCTTATGTACTGACACACTCAAAGAGATAAGTTAACAAAGTAAGTCGGCTAAGACTTTAAGCAATATGTAAAGATCTTCTTGGACTATAAAAGAAGATCTTAGTCTCGATATTATGTGTAGGTGTCTAAGTGTCCATGCATATGTTATATTGTTAGAACATATAACTGTTAGATAAGAACAAACACTAATATATCACAAGTTGTAAAAACTTAAGATTCAAGGTTGTAACCCTAGTGATATTTCAAGATCACTCGTATTATTATCATTAATAATATTGAATCGTTTGGTGATAATCTTTATGTGTTCATTGCTAACTAACAAACATAACAATTCCATTTCCATAACATACACAACCTTCTAAGTGTGTTTGAGTGAATTCCGCGCACTTAATCATATTAACACAACATATCATTACACACAAAGAACAAAAGGTTTAACCACCTTAACCGTGTGTCCAGGATCCTAACAAGTGGTATCAGAGCAAAGTTGATATAGTTGTTTTTAGAAGAAACATAAATGGATTTACAAGATGTTTAAACCAATGTTGCTACAAAGTTGCCCATGATTAAACCCAATGAGTTTGAGTTATGGAGGATGAGAGTTGAGCAATATTTTATGGTTCAAGATTATGCTCTTTGGGATATAATTCAGTATGGTGATTCCTTCACTCTAGGCTATTCAGATGTTCTTGTTGAAGGGAAAACAGTTAGAAAAAGAAATACTGGACCAGTCTCAAATGAAGAAAAGATACAAAAGAGAAATGATCAGAAAGCAAGAAACTTGTTGCTTATGACCATTCCTGGTGAGCAGATGCTATCTTTTAACAAATATCTTGATGCAAAAACTCTTTTTGAAGAGATTTGTGCATGGTTTGGTGGTAATGAAACTACCAAAAAGACACAGAAGACACTACTGAAGCAACAATTTGAAAACTTTACTGCTTTTAGTAATGAGTCTCTTGATAAGCTATTTTCAAGACTACACAAGCTTGTTAGTCAGTTAGCTGTGTTGGGTGTTGAGACAGAGAAGGAAGATCTCAACATGAAGTTCTTGAAAAGTCTACCTGATGAATTCCATACTCATGTTATTGTCTGGATGAACAAACTAGAAATTGAAACAATGAAACTTAATGATTTGTTCAACAACTTCAAAATTGTTGAACAAAGTCTAAAGAGGGGTGGAAATTATAATACTAGTTCTGGAAATGTTGCACTTTTGTCAACTCCCAGTGTTAGTCATACAGAAGAGGTAGATGAAGTTGAAGGTGTTTCTAATGTTACTTATGGTGGTCCTTCTGCTAGTTTACAAAAGGATGTTGCTGGACTTGGAGATCCAACATTTTATGCCTTTATAACCAGTCAATCTAGTGGTTCTCCTTTAAATCATGAAGAACTTGAGCAGGTAGATGGTGATGATTTGGAAGAGATGGATATTAAGTGGCAAGTTGCTTTACTTAGCATGAGGGCTAAGAAGTTTTGGCAAAAAACTGGAAAGCAAATTACCATAAATGGTAATGATACTGCTGGGTTTTATAAGAAGAAAGTGGAATGTTTTAACTGTCATGGGTTGGGACACTTTGCTAAAGAATGTAGAAGCCCAAAGAAGCAGGATAATAGAAACACATGGTATAAGCAAGAGAGGAAAAAGGAAGTACTGGTGGAAGAGCCAAAGGCTATGCTGGCTATTGATGGTATTGGATATGATTGGAGCTCTATGGCTGTTGAAGAAGAAGCACCACTAAATGCTGCTCTTATGGCCAATGAATTTGCTCTAATGGCATTTTCTGATTCAGAGGTAGATACCATTCCTACTTGTACTAATTCATGTCCTAATCTTAAAAATTATGAAGACATTAAAAAGAGTTTTGATGCTTTTAGAGAAGAGTTAATTGATGCCCTTAATAATTTAGCTAATCATAAGAGGTGTGTAGGAGTTCTAGAAAAACAAATCCAACATTTTCAAAAGAATGAATCTACGTTTACTGGTGACTTAAATGCTTTAAAAAGAGGAATAGCATTTAGAGATGAATTACTTAATGATCAAAGTAGACAGTTATCTGAAGCCAATAATAAAACTGAAAATGTTAAGATAACTATAGATGCTTTAGCTCATGCCTCAGAAGGAATGAATAAGATTTGGGAAGCTCAAGTGATTGATAAAGCTAATTCAGGGTTAGGTTACAAAACTGTCCCTCCACCATACAGAGGTGTTCATTCACCTCCAGGTGTTGACCTAGCACACACAAGTTTAGCTGAGTTTCAAGAACCAATCATGGAATATGGTTCTAAGGCTAGTAAGAGTCTTAAGGTAGAAAAGATAAGTACAAGTTTAGATAAAACTTTACTTTATCAGGACAAGGTGTCATTTGTTAAGAAAGGAGATGCTATAGTTGTTGAGGATTGTACAACTAATAGTGATGATGAAGAAGAACAGGTTATGTCTAAACCTGAAGTGGTTAAGAAAGTAGGAACAAGTGTTCCTAAGATAGTCAAACACAATACTGATAGGCCTAAATCAAATATTAAGCATGTTAAGCAACCAGTTAGATATTGTGAACAATATAGAACCACCAACAAGCCCAGAGGTAACCAAAAGAATTGGAACAACCTCAAGTCTAACCAATTAGGTGATGATTTTGCTTTTTATAACAAAGCTTGTTACACATGTGGTAGTTTTGACCATCTTGCAGCTTTCTGCAACCAATGGGTAACTGGGTATGAAAACCATAGAGTGAACCTCAAAAGGCAAACACCTAAATCTCACTTTCACTCTATTTCTAAGAGAACAAACCCCAAAGTAGTCAAAAACAAGTCTGGCTCAAACTCAGATCCTGCTGCTAGACTAATGGTTCCTGCTGCTAAACAATTTGTTCCTGCTGCTCGACCATTTATGACTATTAACCCAAAATCAACAGCTAAGGGTGCAAAAACATTTTTCAATCATGCACCAACAACTGTTCTAAGGCCCATTCAAACAAAAGCAGTGGTCCAAAAACAAGTTTGGAAACCAAAGGGTAGAATTGAAAAGTTAGCAGTTCCTGCTGCTAAGGGAAACAGGGCAAATGCTGTTAAGGCCTCAGCATGTTGGATTCTAAAATCCAATATTGCATCAACTATCCTCAAAAGATTCAATTATATTGATGCAAGAGGCAGATCCAAGTCAGTAATGGCTTGGATCCCCAAAAGAAACTAACACTCTTATTTATGTGCAGGAACATTCAAATGATCAGGAAGAGGATCAAGGATACTCAGATAGTGGATGTTCAAGGCACATGACAGGCAACATGTCTTATCTTTCAGATTTTCAATCATTCAATGGAGGATATGTTACCTTTGGAGGGGGTGTTCGTGGCAAAATTTCTGGTAAAGGTACAATCAAAACCGGAAATTTAGATTTTGAAGATGTGTACTATGTAAAAGAGCTATATTATAATCTTTTTAGTGTTTCAAAAATGTGTGACAAAAAGAATAATGTTCTTTTCTGTGAGACTGAATGTCTTGTTCTTTCTCCTGATTTTAAGATGTCTGATGAAAGTCAAATACTTCTTAGAATTCCTAGAAAGGGCAATATGTACAGTGTAGACATGAAGAACATTATTCCTAAAAAGAATTTAACTTGTCTTGTTGCAAAGGCCACATTGGATGAATCAATGAAATGGCATAGAAGGCTTGGTCATATTAACTTCAAAACCATAAATAAAATTGTTAAGAATGGTTTGGTAAGAGGTTTACCTCACAAAAGATTTGAAAATGATCAAACATGCATTGCTTGTCTAAAAGGCAAACAACACAAAGCCACTTGTAAGCCCAAAATTTTTAACTCTATCAATCAGTCTTTGTTTATGCTACATATGGACTTTTTGGACCTGTTTCAGTAATGAGCATAATGCATAAGAGATATTGTCTTTTTATAATTGATGACTATACTAGATTTACATGGGTTTTCTTTCTATCTTCTAAGGATGAGACTACAAGCATCCTTAAGACTTTCATTACACAGATAGAAAACCAAGTAGACAAGAAAGTGAAGGTCATTAGATGTGATAATGGGACAGAGTTTAAGAATAGAGTTATGGATGACTTCTGCAAACAAAAAGGTATTAGGAGAGAATTTAGTGTTGCTAGAACACCACAACAGAATGGTGTTGTTGAGAGAAAGAATAGAACACTAATTGAAGCTGCTAGAACAATGTTAGCTGATTCCAAGCTACCAATAACCTTTTGGGCTGAAGCAGTCAACACTGCTTGCTATGTTCAAAATAGAGTTTTAGTTGTGCAGCCTCACAATAAGACATCATATGAACTTTTTAAAGGTAGAACTCCTGCAATAGGATTTCTTAGACCTTTTGGATGTCATGTGACAATTCTCAATACCTTAGACCATTTAGGAAAATTCGATGGTAAAGCAGATGAAGGATTCTTTGTTGGTTATTCTCTTAATAGCAAAGCATTTAGAGTTTACAACACAAGAACAGAAATAGTAGAGGAAAACCTACATGTGGAGTTTTTAGAAAAAAAATCCAATGTAGAAGGTCAAGGACCAAAATGGCTATTTGATCTAGAGTATCTAACAAATTCAATGAATTATGTGCCTTTTGTTGCAAAAACTAATGATTTTGCAGGTTCTAATACAACAAATGAGGCAGAGTTAGAGAAAGATCAAAATGATGTGATAATGCCAATACGGTCAAGTACAATTGTGGAATCAACTTCAAAAACTGATGAATCTTCTTCTAGCAAAGCTAAAGAAGGTGTTGAAGATGAAAGCAAAGAAGATGAAACACAGGAACAACACAATGTTTCTGCTGGTAGTATTTCTGTTGTTGCTGGTAGTGTATCTGTTTCTGCTGGTGATTCTGCTGCTAAGCTTACTGATTCTGCTGTTCGGTCAACTGATTCTGCTGCTGGCCCTTCAGAAACAAAAGAAGCAGAATTCTCAGATAATGAGGTGGATTTCAACAATCTTCCATCAAATTATCAAGTTCCTTCTACCCCACAAACAAGAATTCACAAATTTCACTCCCTGGAACATGTGATTGGAGATATACAATCTGGTGTGAAGACAAGACATCAATTGATGACTTCAGACCAACAAGGGCTTCTTGATGCCCTTTATGCTTCAAAACAGCATGAGCTTTCAAACTCTTGCTTGTTTGTATGTTTTCTCTCACAAGCTGAACCAAAGAATATTCTGAAATCCCTAGATGATTCAAGCTGGTTAGAGGCTATGCAAGAAGAGCTTCTTCAGTTCAAGATTCAAAAGGTATGGGTGCTAGTTGATTTACCTACAGGTGTGAAGGTAATTGGCACTAGATGGGTTTTCAAGAACAAAAGGGATGAAAGAGGAATAGTGATCAAGAATAAGGCTAGATTAGTAGCCCAAGGGTACACACAAGAAGAAGGGATAGACTATGATGAGGTTTATGCTCCTGTAGCAAGGATTGAGGCAATTAGGCTTTTCTTAGCTTATGCTTCATTTTTAGGCTTCACAGTCTACCAAATGGATGTCAAGAGTGCATTTTTATATGGTAAAATTGAAGAAGAGGTGTATGTTTCACAACCTCCTGGCTTCATTGACCCATTACATCCAAACAAAGTGTACATAGTAGTGAAAGCTCTATATGGCCTTCATCAGGCACCAAGAGCTTGGTATGCAACACTAGCTTCCTAATTATTAGAAAATGGATTTAAAAGAGGAAAGATTGATCAGACGCTTTTCATCAAACAGCACAAGAAGGATCTTCTGTTAGTGCAGGTGTATGTGGATGACATTATCTTTGGATCTACTAGGAAAGAGATGTGTTTAGAATTTGAGAAGCTTATGAAAGATAAGTTTCAGATGAGTTCTATGGGAGAACTTACATTCTTTTTGGGTTTGCAAGTTAAGCAATCATCTGAAGGCATATTTATTAGTCAAGACAAATATGTTGCAGAGATACTTAGAAAATTTCAATTTGCTGATTCAAAAATAGCAAGCACACCAATGGACTCTGAGAAGCACCTTCTGAAAGATGAAGATGTGCTACTAGTACAAATTTTCAATTTGCTTAATCCTTAAATGTTTTTAAACTTTGTGTTTTTGTAAATAAATTTTTGTTGTTGCTGCTGATTTATATAATACTGCTACTATTACAAAAGTTTATGCTGCTAGTACAAATTTAAATTGTGTTATTCATACAGTTGGTCTTATGATTATTCTAATGCAAGACAAGTACTTTGTACTTTGTTCTTTTGGTTTTAGACTAACAATTTCAGGTATGAATATGTGAACACAAAGGAAATTTCAAGTGAAATGGAAGCAGCAAAATGATTATATTAGTTGCTACATAATAGGTTTATGATGGACTGAGTTTGGGAATTTAAAACTCCTTAAAACTACTTTCTTGAAACCTAGTTATGATATTTCACATTGAATTGATGACTTAGTTGATCAGATCACTTTCTATCATTTTATACTTTTAAGTATAATGTGCAAGTCTGAGGACATCTGTTAGAGGTAACAATTACTATGAGCTGGAAACCCTGTCAAGAAAGCCTTTTGAATAGGTTTATCTTTACACAGGCAGTTATTTATAACTGAAAAACATTGGTTCTCACACAACCAGAGGTTGCTTTAAACCGAAATTTTGATTAAGTGTCTGTTATACACTTGATCCCTTCAAAATGGTTGAAAGCAGTATGATTTTTCAATTCTAAAATCATGAACATACTGCTAAGTCAAAAAGGTTTCTTAAAAGGATTTTCAAGGATTCACAAAAACCATCCATTGATGGACCATGAATCAAAATGTCCACTGATTCACCTCTCATAGGAGTTAACACACCTAGAAGTGATGAGGGCAGTAACTTAAACTCTTAAGGAATTGATGGCTTCATGTACAATATTGTCTGACAACAAGTTCTAAATGATGAATCAGATGATAAGGAAAGAAATATTTTGGTACATAGTGAGATCTTCCAAACAAGGGGAGGATAAAATTTTATTTGCTTCAGGGGAGGAAACATCTCAGGGGAGGAAATAAAAGCCAAAGAATGGAAGAAAAACCTAATGTTATGGAAGGAGAAGACAAGAGCATACAAGATGATGAGGAGGTTGAAAATGACAAGAACATTCCAATGGAGAAAGTTCTATCTAGGTCAAACGAAGAAAAGTTTCAATTTCACTGTCAATGTAATACCTGAAATTCTATAACATGTAAAATGACCAAATTGCCCCTGGGAATTTAAAATCTAAATAAAACATATGTAAAGCACCAAATAAATTCCAAACTTCTAAACAAGTTATGATCCCAAATATTTTTAACAACTCCATTTAACAATTATACAAGCCATAAAATTACCAAAATACCCTTGGGCGCCAAATAAAGTTTAATTTCAAATATTATGATTTAAATAAGGTAATTAAATGGAATTAAATGGGCAATTAAAAGAGATAATCAAAACCATTAATCTCCTTGACCAAAATTCCAAAATTTTGGCCATTTACCCTCCCCTATGACTCGGCTCTTTATTTTTAAATCAATCACATCTTTTAATTGAAACCCTAATTTGCCGATTTAACTAAAACACACACAAAAATCCTCCTTGTGCCCATTCGAAATTCTGGAGATCAAACACCAATTTTTCTGAGTTCATCATAGTCCTAAGAAGCCTAGAAAAAATAGCAAATCGAATTGTGGTAGCCTAGTTCAAGCGTGTTCGAATTTTTCTTGTGTCGAGTACAAAAGTGAGGTAAATACCATTTTAATTCATTCGATCATTGTAAAATTCTTTTGATAATTGATGCGTGGTTTTGCAACCTTACAACAGGTTTTACCTCTCGAGGGATCTCAAGAGGCTTACAACCCCACCAGGCAGTGTACCTGACCGATGTAGTATAGTGTAGTGGTAAGTACGGGGGATTGATCGTTCTCCACAGGGAATAGTGTTCGTTAGGTATGAAAGACTACTCTAATAGGTCTAAGGGTTGAGGAAGATTCTTTTTTTTATTTTTTATATTTTTATGAAAGCAAGTAAAATCTCGGGTTTAAAAGAGTGGGCGGAATTAGTTGCTAGTCAACTAACCCAAATTACTACGAATGCAAATAAAATAAATAACTGAAAATAAAAAGTTGGTGAAAACTTAAGTGTAGAGAAATGTGTTTACTTAGATTTCCTTACTCCCTAACTATCTTTTACCGGTTGATTAGTGTGTATTAGTCGCGTGGATGAAGGGTGTATTCCTTAATACCAATCGTGGGGTGGCGTACGTACTTCCCCAACTCTACAAGCTCCTACTTCACTCCTATGTCGAGCCGGCTAGGAAGCTCCTAACATGGGATCACTAGAATTCGCTTGTGCATTAAATACAACCATAAAAACCTTTAGTACGCATTTGGTTCATGTTTCTTAAGACGTTCAAGCAAGTTACCGAATAGGAAGTTAGCCAGTTTTCTTAAGCCTAACATAGATAAACAATCATCCAATACAACTAATAGCACACTAATAACCAATAATCAATAGCTAGGTTTCATTAGATCTAAGCAAACACAAGATAAATCTAGCCTAACATGTTAATCAAAGGACAAGAACAAGATAGAATCAAACAACACATAGACATATTGAATGATTAATTGATAACTTATCTTCAATGTAACATGGAAGATCTCAAGGCAAAAAGCCTTGAAAAAGATGCTAAAATCGTCTTAGGGTTTTCTCCCAAAAATTCCACACTAAGTTCCACACTTATGACAAAGAATTGCAAAACTATATATAGATTTTTACATCTGACGGCGTCACGTTATGGAGTGTGACGCCGTCACCTCGCCGCTTTTAGGGTTCTCGGGTGACCTTCTTGACGCCGTCCCTCTTTAGCTCTCCAAAATCCGTTCTGGCTTATCAAGGCTTGACGCCGTCAGACCTTGAACGTGACGCCGTCCCTCTTTGAATTAAGCCGTGACGCCCTTGATCAGGTTAAAGCGTGACGCCGTCAAAATTCACATGCAATTTTCACTGGCTTATCATGAGTAAATTTCACATCCACCGTTTCTTGCCAAGCCATGACGCCGTCCAGAGTAAAATCTGACGCCGTCAAAGGTAACTTTTAGCCGATTTTTGAGACTTTGTCGTTTTCTTCACTTTTATGCTCCAAAAACGTCCAAAATGCCTCCTTTTCCAGATTTCTCCTCAAAAGTACCTAAAATGACAAAAGGAACGATTTAGGGCAATATTTGATCAAATAAATACGATTTAGGGCTTAAATGACCCCTTAAAAGCGGTACACTTTTCGCTTCATCAAATACCCTTACACTTGAGATTTGCTTGTCCTCAAGCAAATGCGCTTTTATTCTAATCAAAATACAAGTTAGGGGTCATTTAATGCTAACATAAAAGTAATAACAACAAATAATCGTTCCACTTTAATCATAATAAGCACGGAGATTATAAACTAGCACCTCACAAGTAGTGTTTAGATACTCACATCTCTCAAGTGTCATCAAAATAAATCTCATAAATGAAAACGGATAATATCTCTCACTACCTGTCATAGCAAATAGATTACCATAGGCTTGGGAAAGGATCGAAAACCTCCTCCACTAGGCGTAAGCACCTAAGATAAACTATCAAAGAGGGCTTTTAAATGGGTTATAACGTTAGGTGTAGGGAAAAGGAAAACACGGTTTTGTTGGATAAAGGATATTTTACTGGTGGCGAGTTAAAGATCTTGATTAATTACATGTACTATACAATGTTGCTAAGCCAAGACTCGACCCAATCTTAAGCTAATGAAAGAAAAAAAAAAAACATAAAATAAACATAAAATAAAATGGGATGGTAGTCCGTATGTTTTTTCTATTTTTCATTTTCTCATTTTTTTTTTTTTTTGTATTTTTCTTGTTTTTTTCGATTTTTTTTTTTTTTTTTTTTTTTTTTTTTTTTTTTTTTTTTTTTGCATACACTCTTGCCCTACCATCCAAAATAATACATCATAGGAGCATTGCATCCCCCTTACACTTGAACTTTTACATAACTTTACAAATAACTATTCTAATGACTCGAATTAAGATAATTAAAACACTTGGAGTACTTTTAAAATATTTAGCACATATGGGGGTAATAAATGATGTTCTTCCCCATTACTCCATTACACTAGTACTTTACCCATGAGTCCCAATCGTCCCAAAACAATATGTACAAGGATATGACTCGACTTAGCAACCATGTAATCAATTAGATAATTAACTTGGGTTTAAACAAATGTTGTAACAATAATGCACTAAAAATGAGTGCATACAAGGTAGGCTAAGGCGATTTGGGTGTACATTTTAGTGGGGTGTAACAAATTCTTCCTTTAAGTAAAATGCTTAAAGGTCGAAACGAAAAGATAGGCTCTGAGGGTGTACTAGGGGTATCGTGTACTAAAAATGAGTACAACGCAAAGGGTGTGGGGGAATTACTTGACCAATGTAGCCAAAGTAATTATAACAAAAACACAGGTGTAAAACAGTGGGTTAATCCTAATGCCTCTTATCATGTAGTAAATCTAACTACACGAATGTAGTCTCACTTGTGGCCTTGGAATGGTCCTAACGCAAGTTCTAGAATCTAAGTGCTACCGGTACACACATCATAGCATAAAGTGCTTTTCCTACCAATTCTAGGGGCGAACCTCACATATTTGGGGTGGAAAATTTTTTAGTGGTACGGTTTTTGTGCTAGTGATATAACTCCTATCCGTGAGACGCTCATTAAGATCAAAGTTTCACTCCTATATGTTGTAAAAAATTTTAAATTTGGCACTAAAATTGCCCTAACAGGTATTTCTCTCAGTTTTATTACACATCTACTATCAAACAAACAAAAATCAAGCGTAATTGTATTCTCTAAAATCGTATTTTTACCCCCCCCCCCCCCCTTACACTTAAGATGAACATTGTCCCCAATGTTCAAATAACAAATGTAAAAGCATAAAGTAAAAGATTGAAATCAAATACTCCCCTGATTCGCTCGGTGGATAATGAAGTTACACGGTTAAATCTTCTTCCAAGAGAATGTAAAAGCTCCAAGACTAATGCATCACCAATAGCTTGTTTCCACATACATCTCCTTGTCCAAAATAACCTGTTAATCCTGAGAAAACAAACACGAAAACCTACATAACATCGGCGGGATAAAATCTATATATAAAGATATAATGCTTGTGGAATAATAATTTTGCAGATTCCTGGAGATTATAAGTTGGAGATTTAATAAAAAATTTTATGAAAACAAAACTTTCAAAAATTTTGAAAATTAAATCTGACGCCGTCAGGTTATAAACCCTGACGCCGTCAGAAATGACCTGACAAAAATTCTCATGTTAAGTTTCCGGAAAATTTTTGGAAAAACCTTTACCTTACTTCCTGGAAATCCTGCAAAACATCATTATGACTCGATACAAGCATTTGACTCAAACGAATACTAATATGTATGTTCATTTATTATTATTACGATTCATGTTCATTTGTGTTCTAATAAACCGATTTAGATTTCCCTTACACTTACCTTTTGCAAAATACCTTTATATGTAGTTAAGACGAAGTTAAAAACAAAATAAAGCATTTTCACAAATTAGTTTTGAACATGAATCAATAAGAATAAAAATTAAACACACATACGGAAGCAAATAAAAACAAACAAACAAATAAATAAACACAAAAAGCAAATAAATAAATAATCAAATGAGGCTAGCATGCGATAAATAAAATCAATGTAACAAATGTTTTAAGGCAAACAGATGCCTTCCCTAAATTATTACAGACCATATTGTTTCAACACATACAACCAAATATCAAATTGTTCAAACATCAAAACATCAAATCACATCATCACTGGGGTGGGGGACCTTGGCGATAGTCGTAGCCTGGAGGGAGGTGCCCGTAGTACCCATATGGTGGGTAATCCTGCTCACGACCCGGAAAGGGTCAATCTGCAGATGTGGGTCCAACTGATCACGTGTAGATAGATGCTGCATCTGACAAACCGTGTGATCATACATCCAGTCGAACCTCTCGTCCACCCTGGTCCTCCAAGTATCAACCTGGCCCATCCAGGTCCCCTGATGAGCCTGCCAATCCCCCCTGCTCATGTGCCGGTAGTAATCAGCTGTACCGGCCTCATAACCCTCATGCTGCTGCTGCTGGGGCTCCTCCTCCTCCTCATCATCCTCATCATCATCATCCTCAGCTCCGGCTGGATGATACCACATAAAGGACCCATCATGCATCTCCATAATCACCTCCATCTGCTTCAGGGACCTCTCCTTCACCGTCCTGCATGCATCACCACTCAAATACCTCATGACCTCGGGCCTGAGGACTCCATAAGACTGGGCCAGCCGGGTGATAAACATCCCACCATAAATCCTGTCTCCTTCCCTCTCCCCAACTCCACCATGCAGAAAGCTAGCAACCCAAAATGGGATGTTGCAGTAAACATCATTAGAGTAGATGGTGTACAGGTAGAAGAGATCAGAAGCAGTGACACGGTGGTGAGAGCTGTGACGCCCTGTCAAGCTGTAGGTGAGGCATCGATGAGTCAACCGAACCCTAGGATCCCTGATTTGGGATGCCACAGTGGTCGAGGTATACACCCCATCCCCAATAGTTTTCCAGAACATGGAACATCTAAAATCATTCTTCATCGACTCCCCACGCAACAACCTATGCATGAACCCTGCCTGAATGGTATCATGCTGATCGTACAACCCAAGTCTCCACCCAAACTCAGTAACCGAACACGTCCTTAGCTCACCCCCCAGCCTGAAATAGATCGTGGTACTGCCCACATCGGTCCTTGCCTCAGCCATGTCAAAATGAAAGGTGGAAAAGAATTCACGTACCAATTCCTCATATACCGGCTCCTGAATTTTAAACAGTCTTTCCCACTGAGGGCCGGTAAACCCATCCGTCTGAAAACTTTGGAGAAAGGTCTGCTCAAGACCTTCTCTCCTCAGAAAGTTCCAATCAACTACGGCCCCATTTTCGACCTTGTGTAGTAGCAGTTGTGCGTATTTGCTTGTAGCAGCATCGTTGTCAAAAACACCCCAACTGAGGACCGTATCCCCAAAGTTCTCTTGTTGAGATCGGGAAGAACTTCCTCGGCTGGGTCTTTGACGCTTACTCATTATCTGGAACAAAGCAGGAGGAACAAAAGTGTTAATATGTGAATTAAAGACTTGGTGGCGCATCAGACAGGTCTGACGCCGTCACGCTTTGATAGGTGACGCCGTCAGATTTGACCAAGTTCAAATCCATAATTACGAGGGAAAAATCTATATTCAAACTTCAGGCTCAATAACCACACATCACTTTTTACAGAAAAATGGGTGATTTGATCATAGGTTATGGTTCAAATTCGTGGCCACCCGATTAGTGAATTGACCCATTTGATTGCTAACAATCACATGCTTTTAATCATTGCTAAAATAACACTAATTAAAGGACATTATGAGTTCTAAGCATGAATCAACCCTAGGGTATCATGAGTAGAGGGCTTTCGAAATTGACAAATCCTATGAGTAATTGAAACGAAAAGAATGAATAAAAATTACTTACCACGTGGAAATTGGTGACGAAAGTCGGTGAATTTGATCCTGGAAATTCGAAGGTGGGGTTGGAGTGGATATGGTTTGTGGGGTTTGTGATGAAAGTGATGGAATTAAAGTTATTATTGCTGTGCAGACGGGGTGACGGCGTCACGTTCAAATCCTGACGCCGTCAGATCAGCGTTATTTACCACTTTGTGCCAGTTTACAAATGAGCCCCTCGTACTTTAAAGGAGCAGCTAGTCAGGGTCAATAATCCTGATAGCTAGTCTCGTTAACAAGTTCCTCCTGGGTCAAATGTTTTGTTACTGTCACGGGATGTGGTAAAATGTTGAAAAGGGCCGGTTGACGTCACATTCAGGTTCCAATCTCCGTCACGGCAGGCATTCAGGGAGTGTGAGGAGCTTTTACAGGGGGTTTTCGAAATGAGGATGTGCTTTAATTGAGTTCTTCTCACACCTGGCTTAAAGCCAAAAGATCATTTCCTAGCCTCATGAAAGTTAGGGAGCATGAAAACCATGCTTCCCACGAAAATGCTACGATCTTGAGAATTCTTTTTCTCGCGAGAGGATCCAAATAGATAAGAGGGTTTTAAAAGTGAAGGCTCGGGGAGAGGGGTTTCATCATCCCATTCGTTGTATGGTTCATTAGGGACCGGGAGTTCAAAGATCTTCTCGATCTTTTTGTGTGAGGCTTCTTCCCTAATTTTCTCCTTTATTCTCACAATAAACTTTTCTGCTAGTTCCATGAACATAACTTGGGTGTTTTTCAAGTGAGTCTCTAATTCCTGGATCCGCCTTTCTTGGTTGTTCACGAAAGTTAGCATTATCCCTTCAAACTCATCTTGTCGTGAGAATTGATGAAACGTATGTTTACCAATTGTGTTCACGCACTCATCGGGATTTTCATCAGCCGTAGGTGTCTCAGCTTTCATTAAGCTCTCAACCTGCCTTTTTATGTTTTCGAACAGCTGTTCTTGGGTTGCACTCATGCAATTTAAAATCCCTTCTTCCGAGAACGTTGAGTCATTCCATTCTTCCTCTTCGTATTGTGCTAAGTCCTCAATGACTTCCCAGCACTTATCGACACTGAGCCTGCTCAATCTCCCATTGGCGGCGTAATCTATGGCTCTTCTAGTTTGATGATTGACACCATCATAGAAGATTTGGATTTGTAGCCAAGGATCCATGCCATGGTGAGGGACCTTTCGGAGTAAGTCCTTGAATCGAGTCCATGCCTCGTAGAGAGTTTTGCCTTGACGTTGTTGGAACATCAAGATATCATTCCTTAGCTTGGTAGTTCTTCCTGGTGGGAAAAACTGAGCAAGGAACCGAGTGGTGAGATCATCCCAAGAGGTGATGGATCCTGCGGGTTGACGTTCTAGCCACTGACTAGCTTGATCCCGCAGAGAGAATTGAAAGAGACGCAATCGGGTCGTCTCTCGAGTGGCAACAACAAGGTCTATAGAATCAACGATTTTAAGAAAGTCCTTGAGGTGTTGATTAGGATCTTTAGAACGAAGTCCATGGAATGCGCATCCGCTTTGCACCAACCGGATGGTGTCGGATCGCAAGGGTGTGACATTGGCTCCTTGAGTGAGCTCAATGGTGTTTCGATAGCCATGGTGGCTAGGACGGGAGTACTCTCCTAAAGTACGGGCTCTAGGAGGTGGTGGTTGTTGTTGTAGTGGTGGGTTGTTGGGATTAAGGATATTACCATCTTCCATGATGTCGAATGGTAATGGTTACGAACAAAGAAACGAAGAAAATAGATAGACTAAAGAAAACCTAAAAAAAATAAAAATCTCACTAGAAAGGAATCTAGTGAGTAGACCTATAAAATAAAAATTCAACCTAAACAATAACTATTCCCCGGCAGCGGCGCCAAAAACTTGATGCGTGGTTTTGCAACCTTACAACAAGTTTTACCTCTCGAGGGATCTCAAGAGGCTTACAACCCCACCAGGCAGTGTACCTGACCGATGTAGTATAGTGTAGTGGTAAGTACGGGGGATTGATCGTTCTCCATAGGGAATAGTGTTCGTTAGGTATGAAAGACTACTCTAATAGGTCTAAGGGTTGAGGAAGATTCTTTTTTTTATGTTTTTATATTTTTATGAAAGCAAGTAAAATCTCGGGTTTGAAAGAGTGGGCGGAATTAGTTGCTAGTCAACTAACCCAAATTACTACGAGTGCAAATAAAATAAATAACTGAAAATAAAAAGTTGGTGAAAACTTAAGTGTAGAGAAATGTGTTTACTTAGATTTCCTTACTCCCTAACTATCTTTTACCGGTTGATTAGTGTGTATTAGTCGCGTGGATGAAGGGTGTATTCCTTAATACCAATCGTGGGGTGGCGTACGTACTTCCCCAACTCTACAAGCTCCTACTTCACTCCTATGTCGAGCCGGCTAGGAAGCTCCTAACATGGGATCACTAGAATTCGCTTGTGCATTAAATACAACCATAAAAACCTTTAGTACGCATTTGGTTCATGTTTCTTAAGACGTTCAAGCAAGTTACCGAATAGGAAGTTAGCCAGTTTTCTTAAGCCTAACATAGATAAACAATCATCCAATACAACTAATAGCACACTAATAACCAATAATCAATAGCTAGGTTTCATTAGATCTAAGCAAACACAAGATAAATCTAGCCTAACATGTTAATCAAAGGACAAGAACAAGATAGAATCAAACAACACATAGACATATTGAATGATTAATTGATAACTTATCTTCAATGTAACATGGAAGATCTCAAGGCAAAAAGCCTTGAAAAAGATGCTAAAATCGTCTTAGGGTTTTCTCCCAAAAATTCCACACTAAGTTCCACACTTATGACAAAGAATTACAAAACTATATATAGATTTTTACATCTGACGGCGTCACGTTATGGAGTGTGACGCCGTCACCTCGCCGCTTTTAGGGTTCTCGGGTGACCTTCTTGACGCCGTCCCTCTTTAGCTCTCCAAAATCCGTTCTGGCTTATCAAGGCTTGACGCCGTCAGACCTTGAACGTGACGCCGTCCCTCTTTGAATTAAGCCGTGACGCCCTTGATCAGGTTAAAGCGTGACGCCGTCAGAATTCACATGCAATTTTCACTGGCTTATGATGAGTAAATTTCACATCCACCGTTTCTTGCCAAGCCATGACGCCGTCCAGAGTAAAATCTGACGCCGTCAAAGGTAACTTTTAGCCGATTTTTAAGACTTTGTCGTTTTCTTCACTTTTATGCTCCAAAAACGTCCAAAATGCCTCCTTTTCCAGATTTCTCCTCAAAAGTACCTAAAATGACAAAAGGAACGATTTAGGGCAATATTTGATCAAATAAATACGATTTAAGGCTTAAATGACCCCTTTAAAAGTGGTACACTTTTCGCTTCATCAATAATTTTCCTGAGTTCCTTACATCATGTATACTCTGTGAAAAATCATTCCAAGGTTATTGATCGCGTTTTTGGCTCGTGGAGATTTTTGGTGTCGTTTTATCCAAACCGAGAAGGGAAATTTCACTCAGCGTGTCCCGATCATTCTAAAACTATCCTGGTATTTTTCTCAGCTTCTAATGATCGAATATAACATGGGAAAAATGATAAAAACAGCCCATGCATCATAGATAAATCGTATGAAAAATATTATGTTATAAACCCTAGAATCGAATTAAATATCAAAGTGTATGCATACGATTTTTCTGGATCATGTTATTATTTTTCATGGCATCTATGATCATCATATAACACTGGAAAAATGTTCATTTTAATTGTGGAGGCTTAAATCTATTATTGTGGAAATTGTTGTAAATCGGCTAAATAGAAATAAAAGTGAAATTATGGAAAACCCAAAAAATAATTTGACCTAAGGATTTCATGATTAAATCTGGAAAATTTATGTGTCAAAATGATGTGGTAATGATGATGTGATGAATGGTGAAGTTAGGGTTTTGATTTTGTTAATTATATGTATATCGATTTGAAGAAATAAATAAAAGGGTGTATTTTGTAATTCTAAAAACTCAAGGGATAATTTTTGTAAGTTATTTGAACATGGTAGAATTCGTATAAAATGTTAAATGAGGGGTCCTTATGTAAATTTTGCATTTAAAAGGTTAAATGGGTAATTATAGATAATTATTAATTCGGTTTGTAATTAATTAAACTTGAGGGACTAAAAGTGTAAATTCTGGAAAGTTGAGGATATTCTGGGTAAATAATGATATTAAAAGTATTTTGTGTGAATTTGAGTAATTATGGGCTTAATATGTAATTAATATGGAATTATGATTTAATTTATAAGTTTTGTAAACTTAAGGGGCTAATTGTGTAAATTCTGAAACTTGAGGGGCTGGATTCGTACAATAAGTAATTCTGATGTTATATTCTATAATTATGATAAAATAAGAGGTTGTTTGGTAATTATGGAGAAGATAAGGATGTAAAATGTAAAATTATGTATTAAGGGGGTTTAATTTGTAAACTTATAAACTAAGGGGTATAAAGGGTAATTTTGGTAAACTTGAAGTATTCAGGTCGTACACTTTGGTAAATGAAGGATTAAAATGAATGAATATGATAATTACATGATTGACTCTTAACTTTGGAAGAATTACAATTAAAACCCTAAACTTTGTAAACTTGTCATATTTAACCCTAAACTTTTATAACTTGCTAAAGTCAACCCTAATTCCATAATGAGACTAAATTAATGACTTAACTAAATCATAATACTTAAATCTTACTCATTATAGAAACCTGCTAATTTTGGAAACTTACTAAATAAGGAAACTTTCTAAAAATGGAAACCTGCTAAAAATAGAAAGTTACTTAATATGGAAATGGGATCTTTAGTAATCATGTCTTTACTCCTCTAGGTGTGAAGAGGGAGTAGTCCTGTGCTCTTGATCATCTTATCCCGTATTTTCCTTTGTCAGCAATAAGGTACAGATATTCTGCCCTTCTTTAGTAAGGTGCCTTCGTCTCATTTCTGATTTCTGATTCACTGCCATGTTCTTTAATTCTGTGAACCTTTCTTGTTTCTTTCATGATATTATGAACCTTTGACATGACCTTTGTAGTACTGAATCTTTTTGATACTGAACCTTTCTGATACATGACCTTTCTGTTATGAACCTTTCTGATATTAAACATTTCTGATATATGACCTTTCTGATTGACTTATTGAACCTTTCATTCATGAACCTTTGCTTATGAACCTTTGCTTATGAGCCTTGCTTATGAACCATGATTATGAACCTATGATTATGAACTTATGAAATAAGATATTGACCTATGCAAGTAAACTAAAAACATGATTCATGATACTTGACCTTTACCCACAGTTTGATACTACGAGCCACTCACTAGGCATGAGGGTTTCATGTCCATGTCAGTCGATGCACCGATGGCATGACTCTAGGGCAGGAGAGTGATGACCTGTCCCGTCCCTTTTCTGTATTTTATTGGTGTGTTGGGAGTTATCGCCACCAGGGGCGTATGGATGCATCCTAGATTTGTTTCTGTATTATGTTCATGTTATGATATTTTATGATATGCATGGTGACTGATGGTGTGTGCGATACACGTCTTTCACAACTCTGGGAGCTGATCACTCCATATTTCTGATTTCTGGGATTAGTGAGAGGAACATCTCTCTGCATGGCGGTATGATTATGATTTCATGTTCATGTTTCTGGGCTCTTAGAGGATTACTATTTTCCATGCACTTTATAGACTTATGACCTTTACCTTTCATTACTGACACCCTATGACATGATACTGGACTTATCTCTGTACTGGGCTTGGTATGTTTGGTCTTGATGGGATCTTTTGATTACTTCACCATTACTCATGATGCTATCCATATTTTCTGATATCTCTGTATAACCTTCATACTTCTTCTCATTTATTATTACATCATGTACGATTCCTTCCATCTTCCCTATTTCTTTATTATTGTTTGTTACCGTTATATCTGTTCACTGAGCTCGTGTAGCTCAGCCGCGTTTCTTTTCCCGCGGCAGGTATTTAAGCTAGGAGCTGGGGTATGGCTTTTGGGGAAGAGTGCTCATGAGTGAAGCTTTGTTTTCAGTTGGATTATTTCACCATTTGGATTTTGTTATGTACTTCATTATTTCTGTCTTATCTTTGTAATTAAGTCTTGTTGACTTATTCTCTTGATTTATGTATTGATTTCCCCTGTTTTATTCGTGGATACTATGTTTATTCTGATATGAAAACATGTACTTGTGACATCTTTGCCCTTGTCGGGTCGGGGTGTTACAATTTATGGTATCAGAGCAACAGGCATCCGAAACCCGTAGGCTTAGGCCTTTGACCTGTGAGGATTGGGTAGACATTGGGTTTCCTTTCGCGTACTCTTTTTCCTTATTCTGCTCTGTCATATTTTGCTTCACCTTACTAATCGTCTTCATAATTCTATAGATGGTTAACACTCGTCACCAAGAGTATAACAGTGGAGGAGATGCTGAAATCCCCAATCTGGAGGCTATGGTGGCTAATGCTATAGCCAATCTGCTACCGGGCCTTAACACTGATGCGGTGATCAACCGGCTTATCAGTGGTGGAGCTAGTTCATCTGGAGGTGCTGGCAGTTCTTCTGGTGGTGGGGGCCGACCCACTACCATTAATGGGTGGCTGGAGAGTTTCAATAAACTCAAGCCGTTGTCCTTCACTTCTGCTGCTACTCCTCATGCAGCAGAAGACTGGATCACCCACATGGAGAAACTGTTTGAAGTGCTAGGTTGTGAGGACGAGTTCAAGACTCGTCTGGCGGTGTTCAAGTTAGAGGGTGATGCGCTTAACTGGTGGAAAGCGCACAAGGAAGCTAAGGGTGGTGATGCTTATGTTCTTGGTTGTTCTTGGACTGATTTTCGTACCACGTTCTATAATCGATACTTCCCTGTTTCCGAGCAGCAGAGATTCATTAGGGAGTACAACACTATCTCTCAGCTAGATTCTGAGAATGCTGGGCAATATCTGGAGCGGTTTCAGAGATTAGTTAGTTTTGTGGGTCCGCTTGCTGGGGATGTTAAGCAGCAGGCTAGACAATTTAAATGGGGACTCAAGAGGTGGGTACTAGACCGCATACTTAATGATGAGTTTCGGGACCCGGCAGAATGTGTTGGTCCACAAATTGTATATGGATCACTAAGTAGTCTTGAATACCTAGTAGATGGTTAGGATAAATCCGAACCAATCTAAGTGAGAAACCCTAAGTGATTGTTATTGTTAATGCGGAATCTTAACAAGAACAATTAAGAACACAAGCAGGGATATCACTAACTTCGTATATTGATATTCACTATTAAGAATTCGTTCAACTCACACACCAACTAACAACCTTTAGGGATCCTTTTATAACACAAGGAAACCCTAGACGACACAGAAGATATACACAAATCTTCTATAAAGATACATACACGCATTGTATCTTTTCCTAACATAACTCTAACAAACTTTCCTATCTTCACGACCAGACTTAACTTTATAAGTCAACCAGACTTAAATGTGCTACCAGACCTAACTTTACATTACCAGACCTAAATCACAAACATACCTAACTTAGTAAACTACCAGACCTAAGTTGTCTGCTCTTGATACGCATCATAATTCCCAACAATCCTCCCCTAACTTGATCTTCATGCTTCATGAACTTCAAGTTTTTCTGATTTAGCCTTCTGAGGATTGAATCTTGAACACTTTGAAATGTATTTAGGTCTTGTTCCTTTCTAGCAGCTTGAATCTTGATAAGCTCTTCTGATATGGTCTTTGCAGCAACATTGACTATATGTACATCAATTCATATTAAGTTTCATATCTATTCTCATCACTTCCAGGTGTGTTAACACCTGTGAGAGGTGAATCATTGAAATTTAATGGATTTGATGTCTCTTTACCAATAGCCATTACTACTGGAGTAGCCAAATGTTTTGGTGTGTAAGACCATGGTACACTGATAACCATATGATTTTAAGCAAATCATCAGCTTATCAACGGATTTGTTAAGTCTTTACCAAAAGCCGTTTGCTTCTGGACTAGTCAATTCTTTGATGGAAAAGCACCTCATCATGGTGAATTGATTACCATTTATGGTTTTCCACAGCCTTTACCACAAGCCATAACCTTGTGGGCTAGCCAACTCTTCACTTATCTTAGATATGGTGAGTTGAATACCATACAATTTTTGGCAAATTGTCAGCCATAAACGGATTTGAGCAATCTTTACCTGTTAGCCGTTTGCTCAGGATTAGCCAGTCCTTATGTTGATGAGACAAGGTGGACTGATAACCTTTTGATGTGTTAGTGCAAAGCACCTCCACCAAGTGAGAAGTTCCAATAGTCTCACTTAACAACTTGTGAAAATTCTTTCAAACACCCTTAGGCTACATCCTTCAAAGACTGCTTCTTAATCAAATCCAATAACATCTCATATCCTTCATCCTTTTTACTAGCATACAACTTTTTGCTCATCATTTCCTTGCAAACACTTGATGATAAAGGATATTCCACCTCTGCAAGCATATAAATATCAACATTCTTTAATGAAACACAATGTACCTTGCAGGTATGAAAATATCTCCAGCTGACAATGTTATGTTCCTCAGGAAGTTTCCACACTATATCAGACTCAGTTGGTGGCTCAAACATCACCTTCAAATTTCCCCAAAAGACTCTTTCAAATTCATCTTCAGGTGGATGATCTCCATATTTAATATTCACCAACTGATAAAGTTCTTGAAGATCCTCCCTATTCACATCAATCAAAATGCCAGCAAAATTCATATAAACAATGTTAGAATTATCTTCCCTTATTATTTGATATGCAGCTCTTCCACCAGTCATGATAAGTTGATACTTGACAACCTTAGTAGGTTCCTTAGTGCTTTCAATAGTCCCCATTGTGGCTCCCTCAGATGAAGGTTCTTCATCTAATTCTTCTTCAACAACTACTTTCTTGGATTTACTCTTCCTTTCCAAACCTTTTCTTCTTTGAAACACAATAGGCTTAATTACTTCATCTTGCACTTCTTCTGTTGACTTACCAGCTTTAGGTTGTGTATCAATCACTTTATCAGGTTCAATGACTAGTTCAGTCTCTTTAGCCTTTCTACCTTGAAAGCAATATTTCTGCACATCATCATAATCAGTAGCTTTGTAACCTTGATCTCTCTCAAATGCCTTGAGATATGCTACTTGAATTTCTTCATATGACTTCTTTTTCATCTGTTCCAAAGAAAGATGCATTTGATTCTTAAGATACATCTTCATATCATACTTCTTTTCTGCCATAGACATCTTCTTAGGAATCTTTGATTTCTTTTGAAGCTTGAACTTTTCCAAGAATCCACCCAATGTATCATCATTACTCCTTGCATTAATGAAGTCAGCTAACTGTTTGGCTCGTTCATCAGCAGTTAAACCTTCAATAGTTAGCAGCTCTTCATACTTTGCTCTCACTTCATCATCAACATTGAGCAGTTTTGTAAAATCATCAGATTCTTCAGCCAATTGTCTTGCATAGACTGCATCTAACATCTTTTGTCTTTCTTCATCAGCAATATCTTGAGCCTTAATCCTCTCAATTTCAGCCTCAGATGCAAGTTCTTCTCTTGTTTTTCTTTTAGACTTCTTTGGCAATGAAGTTTCTTCATTACCAGACTTTTCTTCACCAGACTTTTCACCAGATTTTTCATCAGATATAGTCCCAAACTTTTCAACCTCTTCCTCAACAGACAAAATTAACCTTCTTCTTTTCCTATCCTGTTTGATTTTGCCCATTGATTGAGCCAAAGTCTCTGCAACTTCCAGTGTCTCTGGACTAATTGTGGTGACATTATCTTGAACAAGTGGTTCTTGAACTGGTGTTTGAAGAATATTTCCTTGTTCTTGCTCCAAATTCCTCCCCTGTTTGGAAGAATTTTCAGCTTCATCTTCCTCATCATCAAAAGAGACACCCTTTTTCTTCATTGCTACTCCCATTTTCTTTACTTTCTTCACCAAAATCACATAAGCTTTTCTAAGTGCCTCATTAGCCTTTTCCAAAATGTCAATCTTCTTTTGTAGTTGAGGAACAATGATAAGAAGATTTTCCACAGTTATGGGATCATGTGCCTCCTCCCTTTCAGGACTTGGAACATTTGGTTGTGGAGGTGAAGATTGTTGGATAGGTGTAGATGATCTTTCAACTGATGGTGAGAGACCTGGTTGAGGTGATGGAATTGGAGAAGACCTAGGTGTAGCAGACCTAGATGATGCTTGGTATTGAGCTTCATCAGGGTTCACTTGTGCAGCTCCAGAAGTACCTGCATTGTTAGTACCAAGCATAGCAGCAAGCAAAGGTTTGTCTGTCCCTTGAAAACTCCTTTTTAGATTTGCAAAAAGTTTGGAAGTAAAGGCCACACTGATGTAAGGCACTTTATCCCTAGTTTCAAAATTCAAGATCATTTGCAAAAATCTTGGATACATTAAAAATTTTGGGTTCTTAGCATTTTTCACCATTCCTTCAAAAATTAATTTTGAAAAGTTAAATTTCCTTCCAAATGATAAACAGACCAATGCAGAAGCAATTCTGCTTCCAAATTGATCCCATCCACCACTCTTGGGACTTAAGCTCTGAAGTAAATGATGTACTAAAAACCTCCACTGAGGTGAAAAATGACTTTTCCAAAAGGTAAAACTTCCATCTGTGGGGTACCCAATGCTATTCAAACCCTCCAAAATATCCTCACTAGACAAATCAAATTCTCCTAAAGCATCATCTAATTGGAGACTTTCCCTAATCGATGCTTCAGTAATGGTAAAACCATTTTTATCTATGATTGCCCTTAAACATGGTGTCCCATCATCAAGAGTCTCAGAGGTAACCGACCTCCAGAACTGCTTGACAAGGGACTGATAAATAGTAGGATTATGAGTTAAAGAATAACAAATATAAGAACCTTTTAGAAAATCCACAATCTGCTCAAAACCTGCACTTTGATCTGGCTTCTTCAAGAAACCAACTTGATTATGCTTGTCCACAAACTTGAGATTAGCCATGGATGAGTAAATGATTTAGGTCTGGTTGACAAGAGAGGTAGGGTTTTGAAAAATATTTGCGTAGAAACAGAGTTGTGAGAAATAAAGATGATTTAAATTTAGAAGCAAATAAAGAATAAAAGAAGATAAATAATATCAAATTTTAAGCTTATATACTTCATAAATATCTTATTTTACCGAAAATAGTGCAATGGTAATATATTAGTAAAATCTTTATTTACTCTGACCAGATCTAACGGTCATAAAATTAACACTACCCGACCTAAAAAGTCAACCAGGCCGAATCATAAACTTACCAGACCTAACCAAGTGAGTGGACTTACACACTTATTATAGCGAATGCAAAGCTTTGCAACACCTCATTCCATTCTTTTCTGCAAGAATTAGTTGAAACAACAAGAAAGAGGAGACAATAACCAATTTTTGCAAGACACATGAGCTACCAGATTTAACACTTAAGGTTACCCGATTTAAAAACATTTAAAACTTGTAAATTTGCCTCCCCTTAAATGTACATTACCTCCCCTTAAGTGTAAATCCCCCTTTTTTTTTTTTTTTTTTTTTTTTTTTTACTACTAATAAATACTTAACCAAAATAAAAACGAAGGTCAACTTTCCAAAAACACAATTAATAACTCTTTCCCTGCAAGTATTAACTCATACACCAACCAAGCATTAAAAGACATTAAACTTTGATTTTCCCTATAAAACCACCCATAGTTTTATCACAAATACCATCACAAACCAGAATAAAACCTTATAAGCATAATGGATCCATCCAACTTAAAAACCATAGAGATTTCATCCGATTCCTGGGATCCAAATGACTCATCTTCTGATACGTCCTCAGGAGGATGGGGTGGATACTTCCCACCAGGATATTCATCAATCACAAGAAACAAGACATTGAGAGAAGCAACTCTGAAACAATGGCTAGCTGCTTATGACCTGTCTGAAAAGGAACCAGACAATGAAACACCAAAAACTTCAAGACCAACTCCTCCTTCTGATGATAAAAGTGCCAAAGAAGAAGACCCCTCCAAGAATGATGAAGAGACCTTTCCTTCGAAGATTGTGCCTTCCCTGAGTAGTGGTTCTGTGCCACGTCCCCCACCAAGCAGCGTGATTCTTGCACTTCCATGCCCAAAAGCATGGAATCAGTTTGGTGGCAGAGGAGCCAAGAAGACCATTCCTGACTTCATGGGTAAAGGGAAGCAGAAAGTGTAGGTGGTGATGTTTAGCTGGTTTGGGTTAAATCTTTTGTCTTATGAAGCCTTGTAACTTGCATCCTAGAATGCAATTTCTTGTTATTAAATAAAAAGCTCTTTGGTTCTGATGATACCACTTGTTGGTCCACAAATTGTATATGGATCACTAAGTAGTCTTGAATACCTAGTAGATGGTTAGGATAAATCCGAACCAATCTAAGTGAGAAACCCTAAGTGATTGTTATTGTTAATGCGGAATCTTAACAAGAACAATTAAGAACACAAGCAGGGATATCACTAACTTCGTATATTGATATTCACTATTAAGAATTCGTTCAACTCACACACCAACTAACAACCTTTAGGGATCCTTTTATAACACAAGGAAACCCTAGACGACACAGAAGATATACACAAATCTTCTATAAAGATACATACACGCATTGTATCTTTTCCTAACATAACTCTAACAAACTTTCCTATCTTCACGACCAGACTTAACTTTATAAGTCAACCAGACTTAAATGTGCTACCAGACCTAACTTTACATTACCAGACCTAAATCACAAACAGACCTAACTTAGTAAACTACCAGACCTAAGTTGTCTGCTCTTGATACGCATCATAATTCCCAACAGAATGTTGCGACGCAGCTCGCAATATCGAGATATTTCATCAGGGATCTGGATATAAGAGGAACAGAGATGGGGATAGGATTCAGACTCAGGGTCAGAACAGGGATTTTAAGGGCCGGAATGACAGGAGTTATGATTCTAGTGGACAGGGGGATCGACGATACGATCATCAGGGTCAGGCTGGCAGGAACTATGATCAGAGGAGGCCGGATACGAGGGGCCAGGATTCCAGGTTCAATACTAGGCAGGGAGATGATCGCTCGGGGCGCAACAACAGTCAGGAACAGTGGAGAGATCATACTACTAGGGGACATCAGCAGAGCAGGGCTTCTAGATTTGGTACTCCGGGAGGTTCATCTGAAGGTTCATTTTCTTACGCTGTCTGTACTACATGTGGGAAATGCCACCCTGGAGAGTGTCGTCGTGCTTATGGGACCTGTTTTAGATGTGGATCTTCTGAGCATCAAGTGAGGGATTGTCCCAAGTTTGGAGGTAACAACGACAACAATAAGAGTGCCAAGGACAACAAGCCAGCTCAGTGAGGAGATCGTTTTCACCAATTGCAATTTTTCTTCATTCCGTTTGTTTGGATATTTTGATACCTATGGTCTCTTTTGCGATTATGATACATTCGATGCTTTATTAATTTCTCGTACGGATATTTTGAATTCTAAATTAATAATTTTATTCCATGTTGAGTTTTGAGGTTTTGATTTGATTTGTTCACTCTGAGAATTCTTATGATCATGGTACGATGAGCAAAACCGATGGTGTTCTTCACTTCTGCTCTACCTTAATAGGTTTACTCTATCCGTTTGTTTCCATTATCTTTCGATAAGATCCGTTCTGCTAAATTATTCCAAGCCATCCGTGAATAAGGCTTATCTGATCTGGTATGTCCTGTTTCGTTTCTGTCCTATTGTTCTCTTCTATGTCCTTGCAAATTTCGAGGACGAAATTTTTTTGTTAGTGGGGAAGAAGTTGTAATACCTGAAATTCTATAACATGTAAAATGACCAAATTACCCCTGGGAATTTAAAATCTAAATAAAACATATGTAAAGCACCAAATAAATTCCAAACTTCTAAACAAGTTATGATCCCAAATATTTTTAACAACTCCATTAAACAATTATACAAGCCATAAAATTACCAAAATACCCTTGGGCGCCAAATAAAGTTTAATTTCAAATATTATGATTTAAATAAGGTAATTAAATGGAATTAAATGGGCAATTAAAAGAGATAATCAAAACCATTAATCTCCTTGACCAAAATTCCAAAATTTTGGCCATTTACCCTCCCCTATGACTCGGCTCTTTATTTTTAAATCAATCACATCTTTTAATTGAAACCCTAATTTGCCGATTTAACTAAAACACACACAAAAATCCTCCTTGTGCCCATTCGAAATTCTGGAGATCAAACACCAATTTTCCTGAGTTCATCATAGTCCTAAGAAGCCTAGAAAAAATAGCAAATCGAATTGTGGTAGCCTAGTTCAAGCGTGTTCGAATTTTTCTTGTGTCGAGTACAAAAGTGAGGTAAATACCATTTTAATTCATTCGATCATTGTAAAATTCTTTTGATAATTTTCCTGAGTTCCTCACATCATGTATACTCTGTGAAAAATCATTCCAAGGTTATTGATCGCGTTTTTGGCTCGTGGAGATTTTTGGTGTCGTTTTATCCAAACCGAGAAGGGTAAATTCACTCAGCGTGTCCCGATCATTCTAAAACTATCCTGGTATTTTTCTCAGCTTCTAATGATCGAATATAACATGGGAAAAATGATAAAAACAGCCCATGCATCATAGATAAATCGTATGGAAAATATTATGTTATAAACCCTAGAATCGAATTAAATATCAAAATGTATGCATGCGATTTTTCTGGATCATGTTATTATTTTTCATGGCATCTATGATCATCATATAACACTAGAAAAATGTTCATTTTAATTGTGGAGGCTTAAATCTATTATTGTGGAAATTGTTGTAAATCGGCTAAATAGAAATAAAAGTGAAATTATGGAAAACCCTAAAAATAATTCGACCTAAGGATTTCATGATTAAATCTGGAAAATTTATGTGTCTAAATGATGTGGTAATGATGATGTGATGATTGGTGAAGTTAGGGTTTTGATTTTGTTAATTATATGTATATCGATTTGAAGAAATAAATAAAAGGGTGTGTTTTGTAATTCTAAAAACTCAAGGGATAATTTTTGTAAGTTATTTGAACATGGTAGAATTCGTATAAAATGTTAAATGAGGGGTCCTTATGTAAATTTTGCATTTAAAAGGTTAAATGGGTAATTATAGATAATTATTAATTCGGTTTGCAATTAATTAAACTTGAGGGACTAAAAGTGTAAATACTGGAAAGTTGAGGTTATTCTGAGTAAATAATGATATTAAAAGTATTTTGTGTGAATTTGAGTAATTATGGGCTTAATATGTAATTAATATGGAATTATGATTTAATTTATAAGTTTTGTAAACTTAAGGGGCTAATTGTGTAAATTCTGAAACTTGAGGGGCTGGATTCGTACAATAAGTAATTCTGATGTTATATTCTGTAATTATGATAAAATAAGAGGTTGTTTGGTAATTATGGAGAAGATAAGGATGTAAAATGTAAAATTATGTATTAAGGGGGTTTAATTTGTAAACTTATAAACTAAGGGGTATAAAGGGTAATTTTGGTAAACTTGAAGTATTCAGGTCGTACACTTTGGTAAATGAAGGATTAAAATGAATGAATATGATAATTACATGATTGACTCTTAACTTTGGAAGAATTACAATTAAAACCCTAAACTTTGTAAACTTGTCATATTTAACCCTAAACTTTTATAACTTGCTAAAGTCAACCCTAATTCCATAATGATACTAAATTAATGACTTAACTAAATCATAATACTTAAATCTTACTCATTATAGAAATCTGCTAATTTTGGAAACTTACTAAATAAGGAAACTTTCTAAAAATGGAAACCTGCTAAAAATAGAAAGTTACTTAATATGGAAATGGGATCTTTAGTAATCATGTCTTTACTCCTCTAGGTGTGAAGAGGGAGTAGTCCTGTGCTCTTGATCATCTTATCCTTTATTTTCTTTTGTCAGCAATAAGGTACAGATATTCTGCCCTTCTTTAGTAAGGTGCCTTCGTCTCATTTCTGATTTCTGATTCACTGCCATGTTCTTTAATTCTGTGAAACTTTCTTGTTTCTTTCATGATATTATGAACCTTTGACATGACCTTTGTAGTACTGAATCTTTTTGATACTGAACCTTTCTGATACATGACCTTTCTGTTATGAACCTTTCTGATATTAAACATTTCTGATATATGACCTTTCTGATATTGAACCTTTCATTCATGAACCTTTGCTTATGAACCTTTGCTTATGAACCTTTGCTTATGAGCCTTGCTTATGAACCATGATTATGAGCCTATGATTATGAACTTATGAAATAAGATATTGACCTATGCAAGTAAACTAAAAACATGATTCATGATACTTGACCTTTACCCACAGTTTGATACTACGAGCCACTCACTAGGCATGAGGGTTTCATGTCCATGTCAGTCGATGCACCGATGGCATGACTCTAGGGCAGGAGAGTGATGACCTGTCCCGTCCCTTTTCTGTATTTTATTTGGTGTGTTGGGAGTTATGGCCACCAGGGGCGTATGGATGCATCCTAGATTTGTTTCTGTATTATGTTCATGTTATGATATGTTATGATATGCATGGTGACTGATGGTGTGTGCGATACACGTCTTTCACAACTCTGGGAGCTGATCACTCCATATTTCTGATTTCTGGGATTAGTGAGAGGAACATCTCTCTGCATGGCGGTATGATTATGATTTCATGTTCATGTTTCTGGGCTCGTAGAGGATTACTGTTTTCCATGCACTTTATAGACTTATGACCTTTACCTTTCATTACTGACACCCTATGACATGATACTGGACTTATCTCTGTACTAGGCTTGGTATGTTTGGGCTTGATGGGATCTTTTGATTACTTCACCATTACTCATGATGCTATCCATATTTTCTGATATCTCTGTATAACCTTCATACTTCTTCTCATTTATTATTACATCATGTACGATTCCTTCCATCTTCCCTATTTCTTTATTATTGTTTGTTACCGTTATATCTGTTCACTGAGCTCGTGTAGCTCAGCCGCGTTTCTTTTCCCGCGGCAGGTATTTAAGCTAGGAGCTGGGGTATGGCTTTTGGGGAAGAGTGCTCATGAGTGAAGCTTTGTTTTTAGTTGGATTATTTCACCATTTGGATTTTGTTATGTACTTCATTATTTCTGTCTTATCTTTGTAATTAAGTCTTGTTGACTTATTCTCTTGATTTATGTATTGATTTCCGCTGTTTTATTCGTGGATACTATGTTATTCTTATATGAAACCATGTACTTGTGACATCTTTGCCCTTGTCGGGTCGGGGTGTTACAGTCAAAGGCATGCTGATAGATGATTTCACTTGTTGAAACAAGCATCCAAGATACACAGCATCATTGTCTCTTATAATTCCTCCATCCAAGGACATTGCACCATCTTTTAGTCCAAGATTGGTTCAATATGTTTTGATATTGTTAAAGTCAAAGAAGAACAAAGCAGATGAATTACTGAGAAGATATTTAATCTTGAAGAACAGAAGTGTTTGAAAGATCTTCAATCCATGATTTAATTCAGAAACATGTTGAAATGGATTCACATGTTTAGGGGAGGATTGTTGGGAATTAAATATTCAAGAAGTTTAATATCGGATTCTATTCTAAGAAATACTCTAAGTGTGTTTCTGCTGCTAGTGCATTATGGTTCCTGCTGTTAATGTTGTTCCTGCTGCTAGAACATTTGATCCTGCTGCTAGTGATAAATGATTCTGCTGCTAGGCTTAGCATTCTGCTGCTGTTGATCCTGCTGCTAATGATACTTGTTCCTGCTGCTAGCGATAACTCATTGCTGCCGATAGTGAACATTCTGCTGCTGAGTGGATAAGATCGAAAAGATATTATTTGTATTTTGGTCAACAATATACGGTAGATAATATCTTACCCCATGTGCTTAGTTAACAAGTTGTGTACACAGATACATGTTGTATCTTATGTACTGACACACTCAAAGAGATAAGCTAACAAAGTAAGTCAGCTAAGACTTTAAGCAATATGTAAAGATCTTCTTGGACTATAAAAGAATATCTTAGACTCGATATTATGTATAGGTGTCTAAGAGTCCATGCATATGTTATTTTGTTAGAACATATAACTGTTAGATAAGAACAAACACAAATATATCACAAGTTGTAAAAACTTAAGATTCAAGGTTGTAACCCTAGTGATATTTCAAGATCACTCGTATTATTATCATTAATAATATTGAATCGTTTGGTGATAATCTTTATGTGTTTATTGCTAACTAACAAACATAACAATTCCATTTCCATAACATACACAACCTTCTAAGTGTGTTTGAGTGAATTCCGCGCACTTAATCATATTAACACAACATATCACTACACACAAAGAACAAAAGGTTTAACCACCTTAACCGTGTGTCCAGGATCCTAACATGTTTCCTATCTCAGATTGAACCCAAGAATGTGTTAAAAGCTTTAGAAGAATCAAGTTGGGTTGAGGCAATGCAAGAAGAACTGCTTCAATTCAAAATTCAGAAGGTTTGGGTTTTGGTTGATCTACCAAAGGGAATGAGGGTGATTGGTACTAAGTGGGTATTCAAGAACAAGAAGGATGAGAGAGGTATAGTTATCAAGAACAAAGCAAGACTTGTAGCTCAAGGCTATACTCAGGAAGAAGGGATTGATTATGAAGAGGTCTATGCTCCAGTTGCTAGGATTGAAGCAATCAGGCTTTTTCTTGCTTATGCTTCCTTTATGGGGTTTATGGTCAATCAAATGGATGTGAAAAGTGCCTTTCTCTATGGTACTATTGATGAGGAGGTCTATGTTTCTCAACCTCCAGGCTTTATAGACCCTGACCATCCAGACAAGGTTTACAAGGTGGTAAAAGCCCTCTATGGCTTGCATCAAGCTCCTAGAGCTTGGTATGGAACTCTTGCTACTTATCTGTTGCAGAATGGGTTTCATAGGGGAAAGATTGATCAGACTCTCTTTATCAAGAAGGACAAAGGTGATATTCTATTGGTCCAAGTTTATGTGGATGACATCATCTTTGGTTCTACAAAGAAGGAGATGTGCAGAGAGTTTGAAAAGCTGATGAAAGATCAATTTCAAATGAGCTCTATGGGAGAATTAACTTTCTTTTTGGGGCTACAAGTGAAACAGACCCCAGATGGTATCTTTATTAGCCAAGATAAGTATGTTGCAGAAATTCTGAGAAAGTTCCAATTCTCAGATGCCAAAGTTGCTAGTAAACCAGTTGATAAGGAGACACACTTGTTACTAAACGATCACAGTGGAGAAGATGTGGATGTACACACGTACAGATCCATGATTGGGTCTTTGATGTATCTTACATCATCTAGGCCTGACATTATGTTCTCAGTATGTGCTTGTGTAAGGTTCCAAGTACATCCTAAGGTGTCTCATCTTATAGCAGTAAAGAGAATTTTTAGGTACCTTAAAGGTCAACCAAATCTTGGTTTATGGTATCCTAAAGAGTCTGCATTTGATCTAGTAGCATTCTCTGATTCAGATTATGCTGAGCAAGCATGGATAGGAAGTCAACTACTGGTGGTTGTCAGTTCCTAGGATGCAGATTAATCTCTTGGCAGTTCAAGAAACAGACGATGGTGGCCACTTCTACAACAGAAGCTGAATATGTGGCTGCTGCAAGTTGTTGTGCTCAGGTTCTATGGATTCAGAATCAATTGCTTGATTATGGGTACAATTTCTTAAACACAATTATACATATAGACAATAGCAGTACAATGTGTATCATTAAAAATCCAGTTCAACATTCAAAAACTAAACACATTGAAATTAGACATCATTTTATAAGAGACTGTGTTGAAAAGAGGTTAGTAAAAGTTGTTAAAATACATACTGATGACAACTTTGCTGATTTATTAACAAAAGGTTTTGATGTGGGAAGATTTCAATACTTGGTAACAGGTATTGGAATGCTCAACCCTTAAAGATTTTTTATGTCTAAGTGTTTTTGTTCATTCTGAATTGGGTACTGCTAGCTGTCTCTATGTAAAATGCTTTGAACAGTTTGTACTGCTGCATCTACTTTTGGTACTGCTTATCTTACATGTTAGTCAGTTTTGATATTTTTCAAATGGAAAATGCTTTGTTTTGTGTTTTTCTTTGGTTTTGGACTAACATTTACAGGTTCAGAGAGCATATTGGTGTTGTTTTATTTTGGACTATGCTTTAGATATTGTATGGTGGTTTGGAATGTCAAGTGTGAGATCTTGTCACACCACAAATGGTAATTGATTCACCATGTCTAACACACATAAGAATCAACTAGTCCAGATCAAACGGTTTCTGGTAAAGACTAATCAAATCCGTTTATGGTTAACAGTTTACCAAAAACTGGTTGGTTATCAACTCACCAAATCTACTTGTGAAGAGTTGACTAGTCCATAGCAAACGGCTATTGGTAAAGACATATCAAATCCGTTGATAGCTAATAGTTTGCTCAAAACTATAAGTGGACAAAATTGTTTTCAAATCCACACTGAGTTTATCCTACTCTTAATATTTTTTTTAACAAACAGTATGTACTGCTAGTTTCAACTAGTTTGTACTGCTGGTTTAGACTTGGTTTTCAACTAATTTTATGCTCTATGATTCACCACTCTCAGAAGGTAATACATCTGGAAGTGATGAGAGCAGTTTGAAATAACAAATGAATTGATGGAAACTTGTACAAATTGTCATAATGGAGGCTGATCAAGCCAAAGTGATGGTGAAGATTCTTCCAAACAGGGGAGGAATTCAAATTTGTTCAGTTGCTGTCAAGGTGATTGTATGATTCAGGGGAGGATAACAAACTCAGGGGAGGAATGATGATTGATCAAGATACTTAATTGTTTGATTTACATTTCTCAAAAGCAAACATGTGAAGAAAAGGCTGAAGTAATTCAGAATTGAAGATAAGTGTTTGAAAGAATCCCCCCATCGTCAAAGATGTTATTTAATTCAAGAAACTTATAGGTTTACAAAGAAATCATAAGTTTAGGGGAGGATTGTTCGGAATTAAATTAACAGTTGGTAAAACAGTTAGTACGGTTCAATATAAGTTAGTACGGCTGAAGAGTTTCTAAAGAACACATTAACAGTTAGTACTGCTGATGAAGAAAGTTCGTACTGCTTATAAGATTAAGATGAAATCGTGTGAAGATATATATGGAATAGATGTAATGTATATCTTATCAAGTTAGAATTATATGGTAGATGTTTTACTTGTAAAGGACTCCTTTTCCTATAAAAGGAGATCCTAGGTCAAGGGTTATATATACATTAATATCATAGCTTCACGATTGTATTTGTAATTCTCATATTATATTGAAGCAAACCGTTTGAGTGAATATTGTGTTATTGTTCTTACTGTTACATCTATACAATCACCAAACAAGACTTCTTCTAAGTAATTAATAGTAAATTCCGCGTGCTGTTAAGTATATATTCAAAGTATCTCCAACACAACTCGTGTGTTTAGATCCGGTCAAAGTTGTTGATGGTGTTGGTGCTGCTAGTTCATCAAGCAGTACCATGGGTATTTTGGAAGAAAAGACTTGTTGGGCTTTTCTCACAAGTCGAAATGATGGGTCCATGCTCACTTATGAAGACCTCCAAGAGATCAATGATGATGATCTGGAGGAAATGGACCTAAAATGGCAAATTTCTCTTCTTAGCATGAGAGCCAAGAAGTTCTATCAAAGGACGGGGAAGAAGCTCACAATCAGCAATATTGATACAACTGGTTTTGACAAGTCAAAGATAGAGTGCTATAACTGCCACATGATGGGGCACTTCTCAAGAGAATGTAGAAGGCCAAGGCAACAAGAAAGCAAGAACAGAGGTTTTGGAAGCACATCCAAAACAAGGGAGGTTTCTGAGCCAAACTCAAAAGCTATGGTAGCTATTGATGGGCTAGGTTTTGATTGGAGTTTCATAGCGGATGAAGAAGAAGATTCTTCACAGATGGCACTCATGGCTTTCTCTACTGAGGTACTAAATCATAAAGTTTGTTCTAATACTTGCACAGCTCTTTCAGAACTACAAACTTTAATCAAACATTATGATGACCAAAAGAAAGTCCTAAGCAGAACTCAACAAGACTTAGTAGATTATAAATGTGGTTTAGAATCCCTAGAGAAGCAGATCATTCACTACAAACAAAATGAATTTGCTTTTTCTGATGACAAAGCTCTTCTTAGACAAGACATATTCTTTAGAGATGCTGAAATTAAGCTTTTGAGAGAGGCTTATGATAGGATCAAAAAGGAAAATGGAAACATTCACTTAACTGTAGAAACACTAGAATATGCTTCTAGAGGTGTGACCAACATGATAGAATGTCAAGTGATTAATAGAGCCAAATCAGGGTTAGGATATAATGTTGTCCCACCCCCTTACAGAGGAATCCCTAAACCCCCAATGATTGACATAGAGCATTCTGGCTTAGCTGAATTTCAACAACCTGACCTACAATATGGTGTACAGCCAAAAAACAAAGTTAGTTATTGATGAACCTAAGAAAGTAAGTGAAAGTTTAAGTAAAACTTTACTTCCTGAGGACAAGGTGTCCTCTGATAGAAGATCAGATAGAGTAGTCATTGAGGACTGGGTATCTGATGATGATGAAGATGAACAGGTTATGTCTAAACCTGAAGTTGTTAAGAAAGCAGGAACAAGTGTTCCTAAAGTGGTCAAAATAGATGCTGTTAGGCCTAAATCAAACATTAAACATGTTAGGCAATCAGTTAAATATTGTGAACAATATAGAACCACCAACAAGCCTAGAGGTAACCATAGAAATTGGAATAACCTCAAGTCTCACCAATTAGGTGATGACTTTGCCTTTTATAACAAAGCTTGTTACACATGTGGTAGTTTTGATCATCTAGCAACTTTCTGTAACAAATGGGTATCTGGGTATGCAAACAATAGGGTGAATTAAAAAAGGCAAACTCCTCAATTTCATTTTCACTCTAATTCTAAGAGAACAAAACCCAGAGCAGTTTCAAAAGCAGTTCCTACTGCTAGGCAAGCAGTTTCTACTGCTAGACCATTCATGACTGTTAACCCAAGACCAACAGTTAAAAATGCAAAATCAACCCACAAAAATGCATCAAAAACTGTTCAAAGGCCCATTCAAACAAAAGCAGTGGTCCAAAAACAAGTTTGGAAACCAAAGGGAACAACTACAAAGCTAGCAGTTTCTACTGCTAATCATGTAGTTCATACTGCTGCCTGGGAAAATAGGGCAAATGCTGTTAAGGCCTCAGCATGTTGGGTTTGGAGACAAACTAAACCCAATGGTGCATCAACCATTCTTAAGAGATTAAATTACATTGATGCACGAGGTAGATCCAAGTCAGTAATGGCTTGGGTCCCCAAAGGAAACTAATATTCCTCATTTTTGTGCAGAAACATTCAACTGATACACAAGAGGATCAAGGATACTCAGATAGTGGATGTTCAAGGCACATGACTGGCAACATGTCTTATCTCTCAGATTTTCAATCAATAAATGGAGGATATATTAGCTTTGGAGGAGGTATTGGTGGCAAAATTTCCGGTAAAGGTACAATTAAAACTGGAAATTTAGATTTTGAAGATGTGTACTATGTACAAGAGCTTAAGTATAATATTTTTAGTGTCTCACGAATGTGTGAAAAAAAGAACAAAGTTCTTTTTACTGACACTGAATGTCTTGTACTTTCTTCTAATTTTAAGATGCCTGATGAAACTCAAAAAGGGGTTGTAGATGAAAACAAGGAAGATGAACAAGAAGAACAAGGTAGCAGTACAATTATTATTCCTACTGCTGAGCCAAAAGTTCCTACTGCTGAGACAGAGCAAGATACTGCCAGGCAAACAGTTTATACTGCTAGGCCAAATGTTTCTATTTTTGGCCCATCAGTCTCAACTGAAGCAGATTTCTCAGAAGAAGAGGTGGATTTCAATAATCTCCCACCTAACTATCATGTTCCTACAACACCACACACAAGGATTCACAAAGTCCACTCCCTGGATAATGTGATTGGAGATGTATAATCAGGGGTGAAGACAAGGCAACAACTAATGTCTTCAGACCAACAAGGGCTTCTTGATGCCCTTTATGCTTCAAAGCAGCATGAGTTTTCCAACTCTTTCTTGTTTGTATGTTTTCTCTCACAGGCAGAACCAAAGAACATTCTTAAAGCCCTAGATGATTCAAGCTGGGTTGAAGCTATGCAAGAGGAACTTCTTCAGTTCAAGATTCAGAAGGTATGGGTGCTAGTTGATTTACCTAAGGATGAAAAGGTAATTGGCACTAGATGGTTTTTTAGAAATAAAAGGGATGACAGGGGCATAATGATTAGGAATAAGGCTAGATTAGTAGCCCAAGAGTACACACAAGAAGAAGGGATAGACTATGAAGAGGTTTTTGCTCCAGTAGCAAGATTGAAGCCATTAGGTTATTTTTGGCTTATGCTTCATTTATGGGCTTCACAGTTTATCAAATGGATGTCAAGAGTGCTTTTCTATATGGTACTATTGAAGAAGAGGTGTATGTCTCACAACCTCCAGGGTTTATTGATCCTAACCATCCAGAAAAAGTGTACAGAGTAGTTAAGGCTCTTTATGGCCTTCATCAGGCACCTAGAGCATGGTATGAAACACTGGCTTCCTACTTAATTGAAAATGGATTTCACAGAGGCAAGATTGATCAGACATTATTCATCAAGAAGCACAAGAGTGATCTTTTGCTAGTTCAGGTGTATGTGGATGATATCATCTTTGGATCTACAAGGAAGGAGATGTGTTTGGAGTTTGAGAAGCTTATGCATCATAAGTTTCAGATGAGTTCCATGGGGGAACTTACATTCTTTTTGGGTCTGCAAGTTAAGCAATCTAGTGAAGGCATATTTATTAGTCAAGATAAATATGTTGCAGAGATACTTAGAAAATTTCAATTTGCTGATTCAAAAGTGGCAAGCACACCAATGGACTCTGAGAAGCCACTTCTTAAAGATTTAGATGGAGACAATGTAGATGTACACACTTACAGATCTATGATAGGCTCTTTGATGTATCTCACATCATCAAGACCTGACATCATGTTCTCAGTTTGTGCTTGTGCAAGATTTCAAGTAACTCCAAAGGTTTCTCATTTAACAGCTGTCAAGAGGATTTTTAGATATCTCAAGGGTCAACCTAGGTTGGGTCTATGGTATTCTAGAGAATCACCTTTTGACTTGGTAGCATTTTCAGATAGTGATTATGCAGGTGCTAGCTTGGACAGAAAGTCAACAACTGGAGGATGTCAATTCCTTGGGTGTAGACTTATCTCATGGCAGTGTAAGAAGCAAACAATTGTGGCTACTTCAACAACTGAAGCTGAATATGTAGCTGCTGCAAGTTGTTGTGGTCAAGTCCTATGGCTTCAAAACCAACTTCTTGACTATGGGTACAATTTCATGAACACTGTCATTCATATTGATAATAGTAGTACAATTTGCATAATTAAAAACCCAGTACAACATTCTAAAACAAAATACATTGAAATTAGACATCATTTTATTAGAGACTGCAATGAGAAAAAGTTGATTCAAGTTCTTAAAATTGATTCTGATCACAACTTTGCAGATCTTCTTACAAAAGCTTTTGATGTTGGAAGGTTTCAGTACTTGGTAGCAAGTATTGGAATGCTTAATCCTCAATGATTTTAAACTCTGTATTATTTTTGTTTGTACTGCTTACTTTGTAAATTGGTACTGTTATTGAAAAGTTTATACTGCTAGTACAAATTTTGATTGTTCAGTTCATACTGTTAGTCATATATTGATACTGCTATAAGACAAATATTTTGCATTTTGTTTCTTGGTTTTGGACTAACAATTTCAGGTATGAACTTTGAGCACAAAAGAAGTTTCAAGTGAAATGGAAGAAGCAAAATGATTATCTTAGTTGATGATATAATAGGTTTTTGATGGACTGAGTTTGGGAATTCATTAACAAAGGTTTTTAACCTAAGTTAATTGATTCTTTAAAACTTCTTTCTTGAAACCTGATTATGATGTTTCACATTGACTTGATGGCTCAGTTGGTCAGATAGTAACTGACTCAACTCACTTTCTATCATTTTATACTTTTAAGTATAATGAGCAAGTTTAAGGACATCTGATAGAAAGAACAGCTAGCAAAAGTGAATCTAACACTTGTGTTAGAGGCAAAAATTGCTATGAGCTGGAAACCCTGTCAAGAAAGCCTTTTGAATAGGTTTATCTTTACACAGGCAGTTATTTATAACTGAAAATATTGGTTCTCACACAACCATAGGTTAATTTAAACCGAATTCTTGATTAAGTGTCTGTTACACACTTAATCCCTTCAAAATGGTTGAGAGCAGTATGATTTTTCATCATAAAATCATATTCATACTACTCAGTCAAAAGTTTTTTAAAAGGATTTTCAAAGTGGCTCAGAATAACCATCAAATGATGGATAATGAGTCAATGCCCCATGAATCACCTCTCATAGGAGTTAACACACCTAGAAGTGATGAGGGCAGCACATAAACTCTTAAGGAATTGATGGCTTCATGTACAACATTGTCTGAAAACATGTTCTAATTGGTAGATCAGATGATGGTGAGAGATCTTCCAAATAGGGGAGGAAAAGATAAATCGCAGGGGAGGAAGCTTAAATTTTTTGGTACATGGTGAGAGATCTTCCAATCTCAGGGGAGGAAGATTAATCAATAAGGGAAGAAAAGATTGTGTATGCTCAGAATCAGGGGAGGAAACTCAAATTGATCAAGTTAAAGAAAAGACAAGAGCATACAAGATGATGATGTCAGCTTTTTGAGAAGCTAACATGTCTTATTATTCAGTCAATAATAAGAACAAGCATTCAGTTGATGGATGCTAGGAATAAAATTTTTCAGTTGATGGAAACTGAGAATAAGCTCTTCAAATGAAGAAAGTTCAAAATGAATATTCTGGAGTATTATATATATTCAGAAGGGATGAAGCATTCAAATGGAGAAAGTTCTATCTAGGAGCTTTCAGTTTCAATTTCAGTTCACTACGCTTGTTCATCACTTGCAAAGGCATGCTGGAAGATGATTTCACTTGTTGAAACAAGCATCCAAGATACACAGCACCATTGCCTCTTATAATTCCTCCATCCAAGGAAATTGCACCATCTTTTATTCAAGATACTGCTATTGTTCAAGACAAAGAAGCTGATGTTATTGCTGAAAGAGATTCACAGAAAGCAGATAAGTTAGACAGAATAATCTTGAAGAACAAAGGAAAGCTCAGATCAAGAATCTGACTATGAAGTGTTTGAAAGATCCTCACAATCAAAATTTAATTCAGAAGAAACATGTTGATTAGGGAATCACATGTTTAGGGGAGGATTGTTGGGAATTAAATATTCTGAAGATTAGTATTGGGAATTACAAGTTCACAAAGTTAGTACTGCTGATAAGAATACACTAACAGTTCCTACTGCTAGTCTCAAGTTATAACTAACAGTTCTAACTGAAGTTAGTACTGCTAGTACAAAGAAGGTACTGCTGGTTGATCCTACTGCTGGTATAACTTATACTACTGCTGGATGGATAAGTGTCATGTTTACTACTGCTGGTTGGATAAGTATAAAAAGATATTTGTGTATAAAAGTCAAGTATATATGGTAGATAATATCTTTGATTTATAGTCAGTCAAACAAGTTGTAAACATAGATACATGTTGTATCTTAACTACTGACACACTCAACATAAGCTAGCAAGTAGTTCGACAAGACTTATCAAAATTGTAATGATCTCCTTTGTTTGTATAAAAGGGAGATCTTAGACTAAATATTGTGTGATTTAGATTTGTGAAAAGAATAGAACTTGAATATCTGTTAAGAGAAAAGAACAAACACAACAATATCACAAGTCATAGAAACATTAAGATTCAAGGTTTTGTAACCATAGTGATAGTGAAGATCACTCGTATTATTTTGAATAATATTGAATCGTTTGGTGATAAACTTTCTTTATTCATTAACAAATATAACTGTTCCATTTCCATATCCAAATAACCTTCTAAGTGTGGTTAAGTAGATTCCGCATACTTAATTATATTAACTCAAACATATCATATACACAAAGTTACAAAGGACTAACACCCTTTCAGTGTATCACATCCTCTCATGAAAGAAAACATTTTCGTCCTATATACTTCGCTAGCAAAACACTCAGCAATGCTCAACAAAATTACACAGTTACGGAGAAGGAATTGTTAGCCGTTGTTTTTGCTTTCGAAAAATTCAGATCTTATCTTGTGCTTTCGAAAACAATTGTGTTTACTGATCATTCACCGCTCAAATATCTGTTCACCAAACAAGATGCAAAACCGCGTCTTATCCGATGGATTTTGCTACTCCAAGAATTTGACATCTTAATCAAAGATAAAAAAGGAGTAGAAAATCTAGCAGTTGATCATTTGTCTCGTCTCGAGAATCCAAATCTGGAAGAGTTAAGGGAATATGAGATTGACGATTATTTCCCGATGAAACTCTCATGACTGTTGATACAGTTGATGAGAACGAAATTCCGTGGTTTGCAGATTATGCAAATTATCTCGTTGGAAGAATTCTCAGGAAAGGATTAACTCATGCCCAACGAAGTAAATTCTTTTCAGAACTAAAACACAATTATTGGGAAGAGCCCTATATTTTCAAGATGTGTCCCGATGGGATGATCAGAAGATGTGTTTCTGGTTCCGAAACAAGAAGAATTCTTGATGAATGCCATCATGGCCCGACTGGGGGACACTATGGTCCTTTCACCACAGCTAAAAAAGTTTTTGACGCTGGATTCTATTGGCCGACAATTTTCAAAGAAGCTCATACTCTTGTTCAAAACTGTGATGCTTGCCAAAAATCCGGTAATCTTTCTCGTAGAGATGAAATGCCTCAAAAGAGCATTCAAGTCTGCGAAATATTCGATATTTGGGGAATCGATTGTATGGGACCATTTCCTAAATCGCACAAATACGAATATATTCTCGTTGCTAATGACTATGTTTCAAAATGGGCTGAAGCCGAAGCTCTACCCACAAATGATGCACGAGTTGTTGTTCATTTTCTCAAAAAGCTTTTCGCTAATTATAGAATTCCTAAAGCTTTAATAAGTGATCGAGGAACCCATTTCTGTAATAGACAAATGGAGAAAATTATGAAACGATATGGAGTTCATCATCGTTTTGCTACAGCTTATCACCCACAGACCAGTGGTCAAGTCGAAAACACCAACAGAGCCTTAAAGAGGATACTTGAAAAAATGGTCAAAGACAACCCTAGCGTTTGGTCGAGAAAACTCGATGACGCTCTGTGGGCATTTCTTACAGCTTATAAAACTCCAATTGGTACAACACCATACATACTTTTGTATGGGAAAACATGTCATTTTCCGATCGAAATCGAACATCGCGCCTACTGGGCCCTCAGAAACTGTAATCCTGATCTCAAAATAGCTGGAGAGAAAAGATTTCTACAATTACATGAACTCGATGAACTTAGACTCCAAGCTTATGAGAACTCAAGGCTTTATAAAGCTAGAACCAAAGCTTATCATGACAAAGTTCTGCTTTTCAATATGAAATACAAGTTTAAAGCTCCTAAGCTGAAACCGAAATGGTTCGGACCATATATAGTGAAACATGGATTTCCATCCAGATATGTTGAATTATATGACAAACATGGTGGAAGTTTCATTGTTAATGGTCACCGAATTAAATTGTACTATGATAAGGAGCAAATGAACGAGATTTCTATCCAAGAAATTCCGCCTGAATCAGAATATGAATCTATCACATTTCTGACACCTTTCCCAACCGACTACAAGGAAAATGCTGAATTTATCTATGATGTTCTTCCTCAAGCTTGGGAAAAAGTGAAATTGGAAGACATAGATGAAACTGGAGAAGAAATAGTGATAGGAAACGTGGTGTATGTTCCCAAATTCCCAAAGAAAAATCAAAAGATTGCACCAACGTAAACTAAAGGAAGTTTGAGTCAGGCTGATGACTCGTTAATAAAACAAGCGCTCCTCGGGAGGCAACCCGTGTGTTTGTTATTTTTTTTTAATTCTTATTTTTATTTTCAAAGTGTTTACACCCCAAAGTTTCTCTAATCCCTTAGTTGAACTTAAGTATGGGGGTGTACCACTGACTTTTGAATAAAATATAGAAATATTTCGTGTGTTTTGTTTTTTTTTTAAGATTACTGCAGGTAATGATTTCTAAGCTTGAACACTTGGATCATAGAATCAAATGAAGCAGGAAAATTTGGTTTATTCTCTTATTTCCCTATTTTCATACTTTGAAGTTCGTTTATCACATTGAGGACAATGCTTAACTTAAGTGGGGGGGGGTGAATCGGAAAATAAGGATAGATTGTAAATTTCGAGCTAGTTTTTAAATTTTGTTTGCCCTTGTGATCTAGTTATTTGTCATTTTAAGGATAATATATTAGAATAACTGGATCAATCCACTGGTAAAATCTGTAATTTTTGAAAAATTGAGATGTGTCCCAATTAATATTGCAACCCATTCTGGGATCGATAACATTAGCTAGCACATATTATAGCCTTTTCACCTAAATTGTGAGGAATTAAGCCGTTCTGTAATTAGCATACATATTTTATGCTTTGATTCTTTTGCTATGAGTGTGCCGGTGATTTTATTTATTCTAGAAGTTGTGCTTGTAAATCATTACGAGACCGTTGTGAGATCACATTTCGTGTGTGATATAAGTGTATATGCGTGATAAGAGGCAACCTTAAGATTTAACCCAAATAGCCTTCCGTATTGATATTTAGCTAGTTACACTGACTAGTTAACCACCAATATAAACCCTATTGTTAGCGTTTATCTTTAATGCTAGATACCCCTAGTTACACCTTCTGAGCCAATCCTTTCTTTTGATAAAATCCAGAAAAATACAAAAAGATTTTACACTTTTTAGCTAGCCTTACCCTTAGTCAAGTCTTGGTTGGTTGCTAGCTATATGGCAAGATGGATGTTATGTGGGAAATCATGAAAATTCAAAAGTTGCAAACTCCAAGAGCAGTTATCCAAGTGAAGTCATCACAACTATAAGATGACAAGGGAAAGTTTATGTTCAAAAAAAAAAAAAAAAAAAAAAAAAAAAAAAAAAAGGAAAAAAAGAAAAAAAAAAAAAAAGTCATAGCAACTATAAGGTGACAAGAATAGCGAATGAGCTATTGAATAATGTATTAATCAATAAAGTATGGAGTTTCTCAAAGATTGTCATGATAGTGGTTCGTAATAGCTAGCAACATTTGGTTAGTAGACTTTGACTATTTTGTATATTCTTTGTTATCAACCTTTCTAAACATATCCCATGTCTTATCCTTACCTTTTGGCTTTGTGGAATTATCAAGTGTATTGACATGTAGTGACCATCCGATTTCTTGAGGAATTAGATAGCGCGCCAGCGATCTAAGGTTATCCGTAGTGACCATCCGTTATTTGGTAATGCAAGAATTCGTGCCAACGATCTATTATGTTTTGCATAAGATATTTGCACATAAGTCCGATATAACCCTTGAAGCCTTAAAACCCAAATAAAAGACATCTTTGATATGTATACTTGGTGCTCACGCCATGTCGGTGTAGTTTTGTTTCTTGTACAAGCCTATGGTAATATTTAGATAATGACTGAGCAAATGAGTGTGATTTCTCTTATATACTCCACCAACCATACAAATAAGTGTATTGAGTGAATTGTATTTCATTTCCTTTTCGTGAGGTGTTTAGTAATGTTTATCAAGCAAGAAAATCATTTGGGTATTGTCAAACATCTCGATGCTTCAACTATAAAAGCTTAAAATGATGGATCTAACTTGTACTTGTACTTGATAGATTTGCATCACATTTTTCTTAAACATATTTGAGTACCATGTGGATAATTGTTTTTACTTCTAGATTTGCTTGAGGGCAAGAAAAGTTTAAGTGTGGGGGAATTTGATAACGCTCAAATTGTGCATGTTTTTAGTAGCGTTATTCGTGCTTTTGTACATGTTATTTGGTTATATTTATATGCTTTTGTTACTTAATCGCACCAAAGTATGTTTGCAAAGTATATGTAGCCAAAAACAGGAAAAAGGAAGAAAAAGTGAAAGAATGAGGAAGAAGGAAATATTTATGATCATACGAAGATTCCCGTGTCTAGAACCACATTCCAAAAAGGCAATTCAGAGAATAAAGGTCCAAGTATTCATCATTCCAAGTTGACAAAGTTCCAAGACAAAGAAAATGTTAGTGCAAATATTACGATATTTAAACTAAACTGTTTCTTTGGTTTTAATAATGACAAACATGTAACTTGTAATACATAACGTAAAATGTGCAAGTTACTTGTAAACACAAATCATCAACGCATACTTACATCAACACTTCCCGACGTCTCAAGTATGCTTCAACGAAGTCGTAGATTTCCATCCCGACATAAATCATTCAAGGTATGGACAAACAAATCTACTACTTGACAAATGATCAAAGGATTTTATTTTTCTAAACTTCACATTTTTAATGTGACAAAACATTTTTTCAAAAATATATCTCACAAATTATTTTTGAATTAAAAAGAAATGTTTTATTTTAAAAAATATGTTTGAAAATCCCAACAGTCAAATTTCCGCCCAAAACAGCTCCTAACTTTCCCAAATAAACCTTCCCCACTAAAGACAAACGAAGGAGCGTCCACGGCACCTTTAAATAGGGACGGCTCCATTAAATTTAACTGAGCCATCGGGTATTTAACGGAGCCGTCCGTACGTAACGGCTAGATTTTTCTTTGCCTATAAATAGTGGACCATTTCACACTTCCAACTTGATTTTTCCAGTCCTTTTTCTCTGGTCTAATCCCTTCTCACTTAGATGACTTTCTTTGATCATTTGGAGAGTCTTAGTTTGTTTAAGAGTGATCCAATCATCCATTCAAGTGATCCTCTTCATCCCTCTTGATTAGCAAGAGAAGAACACAAAGTATCCAAGTAGATACAAAGTGTTGTCATCCCTCTTGATTAGCAAGAGAAGAACACAAAGTATCCAAGTAGATACAAAGTGTTGTCATCCCTCTTGATTAGCAAGAGAAGAACACAAAGTATCCAAGTAGATACAAAGTGTTATCATTACTCTTCATTTGCAAGAGAAGAACTCAAGGTATCCAAGAAGATACAAGAGTTTTAGTTGTTAGGTCTTGTAACATTTGTTACACTCTTGATTGTATCATAGCATACATCAAGATCATTTTACCTTTGTGAGAGAGAGTGAGTCAAGATCAAGTGTGATCTTGTAGAGATAGTGAAGATCTCTTGAAGCCATTTGGCTTGTGTGATTAATCATGTGGATCAAGGGTAGATCGTGGTAGATTGGTGCTAGCTAAGATTAGCACTCGACATCTAGCTTAGTGTCGGAAATAGGATAAGCGACGTGTACGGTGTAGATCGGGTAGATCGTGGTAGATTGGTGCTAGCTAAGATTAGCACTCGACATCTAGCTTAGTATCGGAAATAGGATAAGCGACGTGTACGGTGTAGATCGGGTAGATCGTGGTAGATTGGTGCTAGCTAAGATTAGCACTCGACATCTAGCTTAGTGTCGGAAAACAAGTTAAGCGACGTGTACGGTTTTCTCCGCCTAAAGGGAGTTTGTTGATTAGTGAAGTAACTCTCGAGTTGGGTACTCGGGGAGTGGAGTAGGGCGAAGAGGAGCTTCGTGACCAAACCACTATAAATCATCGTGTCTAGTTTGCGCCTTCTTACTTATCTCTTTACTTTCATTTTATTCTTTATAGCTTTATATTTATATTTGCATTGCGTTTATGCTTGTGTGGCTAGTTGCTTATGTTATGTTGATTATGTATGTGTCATGGTTGATTTTGCTTGTGTTGTAGTTTAATTTATTCATCCCTAGATGATATGTGATCATTGTTGACACTTTTCATATTACGTCACACTTGTTTGGGTGTTTGATACAAAAGGTTTTAAGTTTTTAAATGGAAACGTATTCACCCCCCCCCCTCTACGGTTTCCACAATTGGTACCAGAGCCACGTCGCTCAAATTTTTAAAACAAATGGTTTTCAAAATTGAGTACGATCCATGTATCAAATTACCTATGAAGGTGACAAAATATGAAAAGTATTTACTTGTTTAATACTTACAAGTTTTGTTGTTAAGTATACTTTGTCATACTAGCTTGAAGGTTTTCTTAAACCACTAAAAGAATAGTGTTTTTAAGTGTCCGGTCATGCTTTCAGAACGAGTCATTAAGTCATGCAGTTCTGAATCAGAAAACAGACCACGGTACCACTAAATATTGTACGGTACCGTTATATTTGATGGTACCGTGGGTCATTTAACGTGCCGTGCATCTGATTGTCTGTTTTTCATTTTTGGTTCATTTTCAAAAATCCATATAAAATCAACCATGAGTCTGTACGAGTCGTGTCGCCCATCATTTTGAACGATGTTGAGTCTACTTTCATTTGAGAAACATTTTTATGAATTAGTTCTAAATTAAAGTATGTTAAAGTCCTTGATTTTCAACTAAAGGTCTTCTGGTCATGCAGTTTCCGTAAATTTTTGGTCAAACTGAAAAAGGGCGATTCAACTTTTAAACCTTGACATATTTTCATAGTGCTCAGCAAAAATCTTTGAAATGGGGAGGAAACCAATTAATGTTCAAATAAAATCAAGCTTAGTATACATTGTTATACCCAATACATAAAATGACGATAAGTATTTTTGTGTGTTCAATTACTATTTGCTTATTATAGTTTTTTCGGTTTATGCATTTATAAGGCTCATGCTAAATCACTTGCACTATATTAAGTAATTAGTTTGCATTGCATATAGGCATCAACCATTTGTCTTGCATTTGTTGCAAGCTCTTAAAATGGTTTAGTAACTTTCTTAGGAATAGAAACTAAGTTGGTAGATCATGTGTGTCGAAAGATATTGTCTTACACAATTATTTTTCCAAAGGTTTAAGTGTAAAAAGTATATCACCCTAAAATACTTAACACTTTCATAAAATCCGTAACATGATCTTTAAAACATTACATCATTTTGTCTTGTTGACCATGGGCTGTCTAAACAAGATAAAAGGTCATTTTAATACATTAGTACTTAAGTAAAGGAAAATGTATTAAACTTGCATTGATCTAACACACATACAAAATGTTTTAAACATTTAGTATTTTACGTATGTTGTATAAAAATAGTTAAGATAATTATTTTTATACCAATGAGGTGTCGAAAAACTAAGAATATTATACTTAATAATATAAATAGTTTTTCTCGAGTACATACAACTAAGAATATTATACTTAAGAATATTATACTTAATAAATAAATAATAATATAAATAGTAAGTAACTTAATATGTCATTAACCTCACACATACAACTAGTGTTAGAATAAATGGAACACACTCCTTAATTTTTTTTAAAAGGAGTGATTGTGAGGGTCAAGAAAGATTTCGAGTACATATCAATTCATTATTCAAATTATGATTGATATCATTATCGAATCTAATTGACAAGTTTTTGAGTGTGGACATGAAATTGGAGTCATTATTTGTCTAGCTTCAAGATAACATCAAAATATGATGAAACATATTATCTTGAATCTACATACTCAATCACACTCGATTGTTATGAAAATAATGACGTCCTCTCAAGACTAAAATACACTTGTGTTGAAGATGCCATGTTAAGTCTTCTTGTCCAATGGTTGTGTTCCAAACATTAAACTAATATGTTTAAAAGATGCATAAAATACACAACCAAGTAGGATTGACAACTTGGATGTTTCATCCGAAATATACAAGTAATTTACATTGCAATGCAATTAGTAAATGTGTCATTTCCGAAAAACCAAACAAGAGCAAACAAACAACATATGTAAACTTTGCTCATGAACGACTCAACACTCAAAGTCACATGTCTAGTAAAAGTGTCACACATAATATGTTATTAACTATTATGTAAGTCATCAATCTTTGAGAATATCACATGTATTTCTCTTATCAAAAGATTGACAAAGGATAACCTATATCCTATGCATCTTATTTTCTTTGTGACATGAATGGTTATGTTACAAGAGAATACATTGCATCCTGTTAACAAATATAGGATATTAGAGTTGAATAATAACCTAATACGACATGTGTCATTGCATAAACAAGTAAAATTGGTCATACACTAAAATACTTGTTTCACAAAGCATTCTTAAGAGTGATAAGTTTACTCTTAGAAAAGCATACTAGTTGAAATAAATAGTATGTCTCATTTCAAATAAAATGCTCACAAGATCTATTGAGGTAAATAACCTTTACTAGATTCTCACTCAAGATATGCAAAGGAGCATTCTTGAAACACACACGATGTAGTAGATTCTACATTGTATCACATTAAAGTGTCTCTTGGTTCTAGGAAACCAAATCGTGTTAAAATAACATGTAACAACTCAACAAACAAAGATGTTGTCCAAGAGATCTTAAAATACATCATCTCCATCAAATAACCTCTAAATCTCAAACACGAAATTAAAACATTTCGCTTGCCTTTGTTAGGAGTTGTGTAAGACATGTCATTTTCTTAACCGACTTTCAAAGTATGGTTAATTGAGTCATATTAGGCCATGTATAGGCAAAACATGATAACATCATCTTTGCTATACTTTGATAGGCAAATATAGGAATATGAATTCTTCTAACATGAGAATGACTACTGGAGAACCTATCGCATTAGAAATTCAATTTGACCTAACGGTTGGATTGCTTCCAGGAGAGAAGTTGGGTTCGTGTATAACCCGTAAAAATGGTCGTGTTTAGCTTTAACTGAGCACCACTAGTGATAGTCTCATACTCATTCTCTAACTTGAAAAATTTTCATTCCTACATTTGACTAGAGATAGTTTACATCGGTGAACTATATCTCCCATTAGGATGTTGTCTTGAACAAGTAGTAATTAGGATCTGCCTTAGCAAACCTAGATTACTTGCATCCCACATACGTGTTTCAAAATGATAACATTTTCTCATAAGATATGATTAAATATCTTCATGATCTTAAATGCTAAATGATTATCATGGTTTGCATGATGTTTGCATTTATTCCTTATGTGCATTTTACATGATTTGCTGGTAAAGTTTGCACCCACACTATGCTCTTTTGACACATTAGGAATTAGGTATGCCCATCACTATGAACCCTTAGAAGTCATAGAGTCATACACTAGTGTCAAAACCTATAAGTTAGAGTAGTCGTGAAGTTGTCCTAATTCCCCAGTCATCACTTCGCCTTCTTCCAAGTAATACACCCGTTTGTCATGGGAAGGTTAGATACAAACCTAGTAGAACTCGGAGTAGGATTGACAACTTAAATATTTCGTTCGAAATATTCAAGTAAGTTTAACTTGCGATCGCAATTGTTAAATGTCATATCCGAAACATCATACTCAAGCCTTTTAACAACATATTTTAAAACGCTCATCCAAAAGCTAAAAGCTAACATCAACCCTCGGATGACAAAGGACTCACAAGTTACTATATAAGTGATTAGTAGTTCATTTCATCCTCGTGTGATTATACACGACTTAAGATCCCAAACCCTGCTGCGAATCAGCACCATAGGCTTAGCTTTACGTCTTTCAAAACCCCATGAAACACTCATGTGCAAAGCACATCAAAATCCGTAAATCAACCAAACCTCTCAACCGAGAATCCCCTAACCATCTCCGTCTAGGTCTAGGAATGATTGAACCTATTCCATAAATCTTGTGACTACTTGAATATTTCACTGGAAATATTGTAGTCATCTCGTGTGTCTCGTCTCATGACTATTTAAATATTTCACTGGAAATATTGAGTCATCCTTTACATCGCTCTAATGACTATCTATGTATTTCCTTGGAAATATAAAAGTCATCTCTTCTCGTCCAATACCGTTCAAAGAATTTATTAGGCATAAATTCTCTCCTCGTGTCAAAAAGTCTCACTAAATCAACGAGATTTATTCGTAAAATCCTCTTGAATTCTAATGACAGCTTAAATATTTCATCTGAAATATTTAAAGTGTATTTAATTTGCGAAATGCAATTAAATGTCATTTCTCGTTCTCGATCAACGTTCATCGAATCCCGTTTGATTCATTCATAAAGGAATTTATTTGGTATAAATTCTTTTAATCCAAAGTCCAGAAAAGTCACAACATATGTGAAATTTCTTTGTCAAAAATCTTCCTTTCAATTCTCACCAACACCATCAAAACCCACTTGATATAGTCTTGAACCAGAACCGTCTCCTATCAGAATAGATTCTATCTATCATCTGATTCCTTAGCCTTTTCCCTTTCGCTTCCGCATGGTATTAAACACTACCAATGCTTTCGCATCCCACTCATCTTCCACACACTTCAAACGAAAAACCGCTAGGATAAGTTGAGATAACCCCACTAGAACCTTATCACCAACCTTATAACTCTGAAGATTTTATCTTCTTAACCCTTAGGATATCTCCAAGTAATCACATGCCTCATCATATAAATATTCTATGAATATTCACAATGATTGAGAAGAGCTACGTGACTTCAAAGGTGAAGTTCATCGCATGCTATCCTCCACTTGTCATGACGTTACTAAGCTCATCGCTTCCGTCAATGTTTGTTTTCCTTTTCATACTTTTACATCTTGTCCGGATGGTCATAGATTAAGGGGGAGCGAAAACACACTCATATAGTCTTTCACCAAACACTCTCAAGAACACACAAATGTGGTTCTTACTCCCTAGGAAACTTCCCTTTAGCTGCCCAGAACTAGGCTGAACAAGAAAATTCGTGACTTCCAGGTCACGGTACCGTTAAATAGGCCACGGTACCATTAAACTTAACGGTACCGTGTGGTATTTAGTGGTACCGTACCTATGTTTGACGAATTTTCATTGTTTCCTTTAGATCCCTGCATCCCTAACCTCAAACCTGCAAAATTTTGCAAACTCACATACACCCTAGGATTCCCTCACTACACCATAGGACTCTTACACCAACTTTAGTTCGAATCCCACAACTCTTTCCTATATAAGGCCTCACCATTGCAAGCTTATCTTGCATCTCACCTTCAAACCTCACATCAACATCATCATCGCACTCAACCCTTATAACTACACTTCACTCTTGACAGTGATAGTTAGTCTAAGAACCTTAACCCATAGATCATCACACTCAAACCTTACAACCTTCAATTCATCATCACACTAAAACCTTACAACTACTCCTCACTTTGGATAAGTGATAGTTAGTTCAACAACCTTTAACCCTCACAAACACATGAAACCCTTCATGCACCAAATTATCTCTAACACACAACTAGGATCATCCAACCTAGAAACCTAGAACTTCGTTACCTTAACCCCGTTAGAGATATCCACCAACAATCCTGTTAGGATCACATACACCTTTTCTTTTTCCCTTTTGACATATATCATGCATCTCATTGTCAGTGCAAACGATATATTAACCTAAACCAGCCTTTCCCACCTTTCCTCAAAGGGCAAAACCAACATCTCCAATCACATCATCATCATCCTCCACCTTTAGGATTCCCACACCAAGTCCACCACAACCTTTAGCTATAACACTAACCCTATCACCATCAAACCTCTTTGGACTTGGCACCAACACATCAACCTCATCACAATCACCATCACCACAACCACTAATGGGTCATCCCATTATTTATCCCCTACAACCACATAACCCAAGTTGTCCTTGTTGTATAACCTCTATCGAGTCTACTTATGACACGACTTGTCATAATAGTAATCATTTAGGGTATGTCTTATCAACAAACTATCCTTAACATCAATCATCTTAGGTAGATGATTATGTTGTTCAAAAGGTTTGTTAGAACTTTCCTTCCCAATGACAACTTGGAAGAAGTCATTTAGTGTGTCAGTCAACGAACGAATCTCGTTCTTGATTAGTGTGATTAATTGAACAATTACACCTTAGGTTGTTGGTCGGGTTGTGACACTTACGTGTTAACTTAGTTTAACCCTTGCATGTCTTGCTATGTGTATTCTATCCCTATATGCTCCTATACTGTTATATATTATGTTGCACGAAGCTAACCCTTGATGTAGGAAAAGTCTTCGTATAAATTTGATCCATGGATCCGCTAGATTCTAAGGTAAATACACGAGGGGATTAAGTCACCATAGGGGAGCATTGAGCTAGGGGGAACTCGAGAGAATTTGAATACATAGCATGGAGTCCTTCTAATGGTGGTGATAGAAGACTTCACTGGGATGATGCAAACTCGCCTTTCTGGGGAGAAAGGAAAGTAGTTCAATAAGGGGGAGTAGGAAATGAACTCAAAAGAGAGCTCGAGGCAACTACCTTTTTGCTTCGACAAAAGGGGGAGAAGAGAGTGTAAACAGGTAACTTTTACATTTTACTGTGTGTTACGGTTTACATATTTGTCATCATTAAAAAGGGGGAGATTGTTAGTGCAAATATTACGATATTTAAACTAAACGGTTTCTTCGGTTTTAATAATGACAAACATGTAACTTGTAATACATAACGTAAAATGTGCAAGTTACTTGTAAACACAAATCATCAACGCATACTTACATCAACACTTCCCGACGTCTCAAGTATGCTTCAACGATGTCGTAGATTTCCATCCCGACATAAATCACTCAAGGTATGGACAAACAAATCTACTACTTGACAAATGATCAAAGGATTTTATTTTTCTAAACTTCACATTTTTAATGTGACAAAACATTTTTTCAAAAATATATTTCACAAATTATTTTTGAATTAAAAAAAATGTTTTATTTTGAAAAATATGTTTGAAAATCCCAACAGTCAAATTTCTCCCCAAAACAGCTCCTAACTTTCCCAAATAAACCTTCCCCACTAAAGACAAACGAAGGAGCGTCCACGGCACCTTTAAATAGGGACGGCTCCATTAAATTTAACAGAGCCGTCGGGTATTTAACGGAGCCGTCCGTACGTAACGGCTAGATTTTTCTTTGCCTATAAATAGTGGACCATTTCACACTTCCAACTTGATTTTTTCCAGTCCTTTTTCTCTGGTCTAATCCCTTCTCACTTAGACGACTTTCTTTGATCATTTGGAGAGTCTTAGTTTGTTTAAGAGTGATCCAATCATCCATTCAAGTGATCCTCTTCATCCCTCTTGATTAGCAAGAGAAGAACACAAAGTATCCAAGTAGATACAAAGTGTTGTCATCCCTCTTGATTAGCAAGAGAAGAACACATATAGTATCCAAAGTAGATACAAAGTGTTTATCATTCCTCTTCATTTGCAAGAGAAGAACTCAAGGTATCCAAGAAGATACAAGAGTTATAGTTGTTAGGTCTTGTAACATTTGTTACACTCTTGATTGTATCATAGCATACATCAAGATCATTTTACCTTTGTGAGAGAGAGTGAGTCAAGATCAAGTGTGATCTTATAGAGATAGTGAAGATCTCTTGAAGCCATTGGGCTTGTGTGATTGATCATGTGGATCAAGGGTAGATCGGGTAGATCGTGGTAGATTAGTGCTAGCTAAGATTAGCACTCGACATCTAGTTTAGTGTCGGAAATAGGATAAGTGACGTGTACGGGGTAGATCGGGTAGATCGTGGTAGATTGGTGCTAGCTAAGATTAGCACTCGACATCTAGCTTAGTGTCGAAAATAGGATAAGCGACGTGTACGATGTAGATCGGGTAGATCGTGGTAGATTGGTGCTAGCTAAGATTAGCACTCGACATCTAGCTTAGTGTCGGAAAACAAGTTAAGTGACGTGTACGGTTTTCTCCGCCTAAAGGGAGTTTGTTGATTAGTGAAGTAACTCTCGAGTTGGGTACTCGGGGAGTGGAGTAGGGCGCGGAGGAGCTTCGTGACCGAACCACTATAAATCATCGTGTCCGGTTTACGCCTTCTTACTTATCTCTTTACTTTCATTTTATTCTTTATAGCTTTATATTTATATTTGCATTGCGTTTATGCTTGTGTGGCTAGTTGCTTATGTTATGTTGATTATGTATGTGTCATGGTTGATTGTGCTTGTGTTGTAGTTTAATTTATTCATCCCTAGATGATATGTGGTCATTGTTGACACTTTTCATATTACGTCAAACTTGATTGGGTGTTTGATACAAAAGGTTTTAAGTTTTTAAATGGAAACGTATTCACCCCCCCCCCCTCTACGGTTTCCACAGAAAAGACCAAGTTCTATGAGAGAGATACAAGCCAAACACAAGGAAGTCCAAGATTTGCATTACAGCACATCCCCATCCGATCGGATGCAACCCGCAACCGATTCGGATGGAGGAGGTAAAAGAAGACCAACCGATCGGTTGGAGCCAATACCGATCGGTTGGATAGTGACCTGTAATTCCAAACTTCATCATTAAGTGTCCCAACTTATTACTCACAATTCTAGGTCCTTCCCAAAGTGTTTCTAGTCCCTTCTACTCTGCTTGGAGGCCAAGTTGCAGCATTTAAGTCCCTAAGCCTTGAGAATAGTATAAATAGGGCCATTTGTGAAGTGTTTAGACACCAATTTTCACACAATTACCAATTAACTCTCTACTCTTTAACCACTCTCACAAAAGCTCTAAATTTCGTCCAAAGAAGTCCAGGAAACTTGGAAGTCCAAGAGGTCAACATTGGGAAGTCAAACTCTCAAGAAGTCAACACCAATACTTGTGGTATCATTACATTATCATTTGTAAACTTATTTCAATCATTGTAAGACTTTTAATCATGATTTCTATTGATCAAAATTCTGAGTTTATGTTCATGTTTGCTATGAGTGGCTAGTGCCTTTGTGCACTTGCTTAGATGATGTTTATGACTTAATGATTTGCGTATGATTGTGATAACATGTTTTAATTCAATTTCAAGTTAATTCTAAGATCCAATTGTGGTTAAGTTTCATAGTGACATTTGTTAATCAAGCTTGACTAGTTGTTAATAATGCTAAGGGTTGAAAGATTTATTGTTATCCAACTAGTTATAATCATTTGTCTATGAATGATTGTTATTACCCATTATTCTTGGTTTAACAAAGAAACTTAATTGTGGTTGTAATAAGAATACTTTTGTCTATCAAATTGGATTAATTGAAAACAACTTTAAAGGTCGAAAGATTAGTTGTTTGTAATCAATTGTGACCTTTTGTCTATGATCGGTTACCTTTTGTATTGACCATTTCCTAAGCGTATTTGATAAAACAAAAGACTATTTTTGTGTTTAAATTTGATAATTCAAACTTATGAACCTTGAATTGATTGGTTAAACTTAATGCTTGTTTTTATGAACTAAAATCTTGACGAAGGTTTAACTTGTAAGAACAATAGATTAGTTCACCAACTAATTATCACAACCAACATGTTATCAAAAGTTATCACAATCATGTTTATCAAGAGTAAGTAAACTAGTCTAAGCAAGTGTAGTTTTAATCATTTGAAGTATTATATTTTCATCATTGCTTGTTTAAGAGAATAAATTTCAGTAGCTTACAATCCGATTTACTCACAAATCCCTACAAACGATCCTGACTTACCATCATAATCTTGCTATAACGGACGAGTTCACTTACTCGTATGTGTTATTTCTCGATTAAGTAATTCGACCTTTATAAATTTAAAACTTGTACACACACGTAACACATCAAGCTCTATCCAAAACAAACGGTGGTGATTGGGAGGCAACTCCCTACTAACTTCAAGGCATAATTGGAGAAATTTCTCATATCCAACATAGATGTCTTTACATAGACGTACTCAGACATGACAGGAGTTCCAAGGACACCTATGATCGAGGGGAAGCCTTTCGGTACAGAGCATAAGCTTAATGAGTTCAAACACATTAAGCCAATAAAGCAGAAGCGACGAAGCCTAGTGCCTGAAAGGAACGTAACCGACTGCAAGGAGGTTGATGAGCTTGTACAAGCAGGAATACTTAGGGAAGTGAAATACCAAACTTGGGTAGCAAACCCAGTTATGGTAAAGAAACATGACGGAAGGTGGCGTATGTATGTCGATTCCACCGATATCAACAAAGCCTGCCCGAAGGATTGTTACCCTCTACCAGAGATCGATTGGAAGTTCGAATCCCTCTCAGGGTTCAGTTTGAAGTGTTTTTTAGATACCTAAAAAGGGTATCATCAAATACAGATGGTGGAGGAAGATGAAGAAAAAACAGCCTCCTACACAGGGAAAGGTGTTTATTGCTACAAAAAATTGCCCTTCAGCCAGAAGAACGCAAGGACTAAATATCAACGAATGGTGGATAAAGTTTTCAGCAAGAAAATAGGAAGGAATTTGGAGGCCTATGTCGATGATATGGTCATCAAAAGCAGGAGCGAGGAAGATTTACTCTCTGACATTCGAGAAACTTTCGATCAGCTCAGGGAAATCAATATGAAGCTAAATCCCTAGAAATGTTCTTTTGGTGTTTAAGAAGGACAATTCCTAGGGCACTTAATTACAAAACAATGGATTAAATCCAACCCTTTGAAGGTCAAGGCCATAACAGATCTACAGTCTCCAAGATCCCTAAAGGATGTACAAAGTCTAAATGGAAATCTGGCAACACTTAGCAGGTTCATGTCGAAGGGTGCAGACCGGTCTTTGCCATTCTTTAAGATACTCAAGGGCTATGTAGATAAGAAGACTTTCTAATGGAGTTCAGATGCAGAAGCTGCTTTCCAAAAGCTAATGGAATTCATGGAAGTACTGCCTATACTTACTGCCCCAATCAAAGGCGAAGTGTTATTCATGTATATCGCAGCATCCTTCGAAAGCATCAGTGCTATACTGTTGGCAGAAAGGAAAAAGAAGCAAATCACTATCTACTTTGTTAGTAGGGTTCTCCAAGGAGCTTAATTAAATTACCCGGAGTTGGAAAAGCTAATTTTAGCTTTAGTTCACACTGCAAGACACCTTCGAAGGTACTTTGAAGCTCATCCTATTACAGTACTAACTGATAAGCCAATCAAGCACATATTGTTGAAGCCTGAAAAGTCAGGAAGAATAGCTAAATGGGCTATTGAGTTAGGAGAACACGAGATAGAATATAAGGGTAGAAACTCCATCAAAGGGCAGATACTTGCATATTTTCTAGCAGAAACACCCTCCGGACCAAGCCAAGACAAGGATATCCCAATGAAGAAACCCTTGAAGGTGAAGGTAGGGTGGAAATTATACACTGACAAAGCCTCAAGCTCCAATGGCTCTGGGGCAGAATTAATGTTGGTTTGTCCGAAAGGAAAGGAGTACACATATGCACTTCATTTTGAGTTCGATGCTACGAAAAATGAAGCAGAGTACGAAGCTTTGTTAACAGGCATTCGGCTTGCAAAGGAAATGGAGGTTCATGACCTTTATATTTTTATTGATTCACAATTGGCAGCAAACCAAATCAAAGGATTCTACGAAGCAAGGAAGCCTGTCATCAAACAATACTTGGATAAAGTCAAAGAGATGCTCGAAGGATTCAATTCCTATGTCATAGAGCACGTTTGCAGGAACCAGAACAAAAAAGCAGATGCATTGAGCAAACTAGATTCAATGGCATTTGCTCATCTCATGAAGGAGGTCTTGGTTGAAGTGTTGGCCGAAAGGTCAATCATACAAAGCGAGGTATCTGACATTATACTTGAAGAAGGATCCAAATGGATGACTACAATCAGAGAATACTTGATAAGTGGTATCTTACCAGAAGATCCAAAGTTGGCACGAAAGGTCAGAATCAAGGCTCCCCAATGCAGGATTATGGGAGATAATCTATACAGAAGGTCCTTTTTGTCTCCATGGCTCCATTGCGTAGGGCCCAAACATGCTTCGAATATCATTCGTGAGATCCATGAGGGATCCTGCAGCCTGCACGCAGGACCCCGCTCTGTTGTCTCAACGATAACAAAGCTAGGATACTACTGGTCGTCGATGCACAGGAACGTAGTGGAGATAATACAAAAGTGTGAAGCCTGTCAGATCCATTCTAGGGTTCCAAGACTACCAAAGCAGGAAATAACCTCTGTGATGTCCGCATGGCCTTTCTGTCAATAGGGAATTGACATAGTTGGACCCCTACCAGTAGCTCTAAGAGGAGTCAAGTTCTTGGTTGTAGCCATCGACTATTTCACAAAGTGGGTCGAAGCCAAGCCTTTGACATCAGTAACAGGAAGACACATGGAAAAGTTTGTGTGGGAACACATCATATGTTGATTAGGGGTTCCTCACATCATCATCTCAGACAATGGGAAACAATTCACCGAATAGGTACTTCTAATTCTTTGCAAAGGGTTAAAGATCAAACATTCATTCACATCTGTCTACAATCTTCAAGGAAACGGGCAAGTAGAAGTCACAAACAGAGATGTTGTCAAAGGAATAAAATGAAGGCTTGGTCGAAGCCATCATGGATGGGTGGATGGACTACCCCAAGTTTTGTGGGCACACAGGACACACCCCAAGTCTAGCCATGGGGAGACTCCATTTAGCCTAACCTGTGGGACAAAAGCTGTTATACCTTCGGAAGTAAGTGTTGAAACGGAGCTTATCATGAATTTCGAAGCATCAGAAAATGAAGAAAGACTTCGTGAAAATCTTGATCTACTTGAAGAATGAAGAGAGATAGCCTCAATTAGAGAGGCCATCTACAAACAAAAGTTTGAGAAGTACTATAAAAACAGAGTTAGACCTTCGAAATTTAATCCAGGTGAATACGTCCTTCGATTAAATAGCGCAAGCAAGGCTGAGTATCAAGGAAAGCTAGGGCCTACATGGGAAGGACCCTAAGTTGTATTTGAAGCCTACGACAATGAAGCCTACAAACTCGCAACCCTATTCGGAGATGCTATTGATAGGACTTGAAACGGTACTAACCTTCGTAAGTTTTACATATAAGACTTACCATGCTTAAGACATTTCATTTGTTTTTAATTCATGTATTGCATTCTTCTCATTTGGGGAAAGAAGCATTAATGGTAGGCATCTTAGTTTTCATTTTTTCAAATGATGTAATCCTCCCTACCCAATTAATGATATAACACATTTCCCACAAATCTCTTTGTTTCATTTTATACAACAAAGATTTGTTCAGCCAAGTCATTTTTAAGTTTCAATGTTGAAATGATGATACAAGGCACACAAAAGCCTTGAATATCAATACAACATCCATTACACTTCACATTAACTTTCCTAAAGGTCTTAGGGTATTTCAAGCCTTATGTACCTTAAGGGCAAAAACGGAGTGGGTCGCAACCCTCTGTCAGTAGTCAAATTATACGATTGCCATATTCTTGGTGCAGAATTTACACACAATAAGGCTATCTATCTACTATAGCCTTAGGTTGTAAAATATTAAAGCGTTGATAAATAACGTAAGAGAAGAGAATCATGATAACAAAAGCGTGACACCATCCCTCACTAATAGATAATAATTATGCTAACATACGTAGTATATAGCCGCAGCCCAAAAGACACATTCAAACATTGTCTACAGACAGGCCGAAGCCCAACAAGCATAAAAGTTAAATTGTTCAACATTAGGCCGAAGCCTAGAAAGCATTAACCAAGATTGTCTAAGGGTACATACCACCCTTGGGGTCAAATTCCTGCCAACATGGCAGTCTTCATTCATTCTTTGAACAGGTAGGATCAACTTGTTGGATGGGTGATGGAAGCTTCACAGAAGGTGTTCTTTTGCTGGGTGAGAGTGGCTGAATCTTTCGTGGCTTCTTGGATAGAAGATCTTCTAAAGCAGCTAAAGGGTCCTTTGTTGCTTCGGTGAGAAAGGGGTACTCTGCGGTGGTATGTGCATTTCTAGCATCTTCATACTCTTTTTCTGCCATAGGACGGTAGTAAGGCACTTCCGACAAAGTCACAGGCTTACCTGTCTGTGCAACCTCCTCCAACGTCGTACATTTCTCATAAAAAATGACAGCATTCACTAGATTTCCCACAATCTCTCCCACCTTATCACTATGGTATAACTCCATGGCTATGTATGGAACAACCTTAGACACCACATTAGCTCTATCTTTTTGTAGCATCTTGCAACGAAGGTTCAAACCATCTACCTCATCCCGCAGTTTGATCTCCTGCTCTCCAAGCCTAGCCCTCTCAGCCTCAAGACCTGCACACTTAGATTCAAGAGTAGTAACCTTCTCCTTGTAGTCAACCATCTTTGCTTCTTCCAGTCTCAGCTTACCACACTCTGTTTAGGTTTCTTTAAGTTGTTGCTCAAGACTCTGTATCTTTGCACGAAGGTCTTGTACGAAGGGGTTCTTCTCAAAGTCCTCCACTGCTTCATCACATCTGGTCTTCAACTCTGCATACTGGTGGTCTCTAGCTTTCTCCCTCGCAAGGATGACATTGGTTTCTTCTCTGGCAGTCTTCACAGTGCGGATTAACTCCCTTGTTCGAGTATTAAGATGATTGTCTAGAATAACTTTCCTTGTATAGCTCTTGTCATGCAGGTCACGTAGCTTCTTAATAGACATGTTGTCTAGAGTTCCCCTCCAGCTAGCTGGGGTTACATTTTCAATAATTAGATGACAAGCCAGGGAGTTCGGAAGCTCCTTGGTGTTAGGAAGACCTGCAAAAATTGACATAATCAGAGGTAGGGAGTATTACAAAAGATCCATCCAAATAAGAAGACATATACTTACCATTGTTGGGAATTAAAGCTTCCAAGAGTTGCTGTTGCTTGAATGGTTAAGACTGCTCTAAGGAATTACAACTGCTTAGGTTTTACAATGAAAAAGCTCTAAGTATGTTTCTACTTTTGTTTATAGAGTTGCTACTGCTAATGAAGGTTAAGACTGCTAGTGTATATTATAATTGCTGAGAACTTCAAAGAAATATACACTAAGCAGTTAGTGCTGCCGGGCTTAATGTTAATGCTGCTAGTTCAGAGTTTTAACTACTAAAGGATTACTGCTGCTAGAGTTAGAATTAAGACTACTAGAGTATTTAGTTAATATTGCTAATAAGATAAAGTTGTATAGTCGGTTAGATAATTATAGAAAAGATTCTTTAAAGATTTATCTTGTATAGAAAGTTATTGTAAGCCGAATATGACTCCTTAGCCTATAAAAGGAGGTCCTAGGGCATAGAGTTCGATACACATTATTCATAACTTCAAGGTTGTAAACCCTAATACTTAAAGAGTCTTCGTATTAATAATATTAAAGTTGTTGATTTGTTTACGATTGTGTTAACTTTTCTTCTTAATACTATTGTTTAGATTCCGCATAAACCTTAGTAATTCAACACATTTTCTATACCTAGTTGTGTTAATTCATCTAGCATAACTAAACCTTTACAAGCTAAGGGAGTCAATCAAGTGTATAGCTGGGATCAACAAGTGGTATCAGAGCTTGTGATCTAGAAGTTGCGATAAAGAAGAACCTGTTTAAGCTCAAAGTTGTTCAGATCTTATAGAAGACATGGATTCAGAATCTACACATATGATTACTGCATCAAAGGTTCCAATGCTCAAGTCTGGTGAGTATGAACTATGGAGAATGAGAATAGAGCAGTACATTCAGATGGTTGATTATTCTCTATGGGAGGTTATAGAGAATGGTGATTCCTTACCAAAAACTGAAGTATCTGCTGCTGGTGTTAAGACTGTTGTGCCTATTAAAACTACTGAAGATAAGGCACAAAGAATATTGGAGGTTAAAGCCAAAAGCACTCTCATGATGGGCATTCCTAATGAATATCAATAGACTTTCAATCCTATCAAAGATGCTATGTCTTTGTTAGCAGCTATTGAGAAGAGATTTGGAGGGAATGCTGCTACTAAGAAGACTAGGAAGAATCTTTTAAAGCAAAAATATGAGAAATTTGCTGCTCCAAGTTCTGAGAATCTTGATTAGACCTTTGACAGACTTCAGAAACTTGTCAGTCAATTAGCACTTGTGGAAGTAATAATTCCCCAAGAAGATATAAATCAGAAATTTCTAAGAAGCTTGTCACCAGAATGGCATACACATACTGTGGTGTCGAGAAACAAGGATGGTCTAGATACAATGAGCATAGATTATATATATAATAATCTAAAATTGTATGAACCTGAAGTAAAAGGGTCATCTAGCTCATCTTCAAGCACACAAAACTTGGCTTTTGTTTCCTCCTCCAATAACAGTTCTGGCAGTACTAATGAAACAGTTAATACTGCTCATGGAGTTAGTACTGCTGGTACTCAAGTTAATACTGCTAGTTTTACAAACTTTAATAACTTGAGTGATGCTGTTATCTGTGCTTTCTTGGCTGGTCAAACTAACAGTTCTTAGATTTTACATGAGGACTTAGAACAGCTTCATCCAGATGATCTTGAAGAGATGGACTTGAAGTGGCAAATGGCAATGTTGACAATGAAGGCAAGGAGATTCTTGAAGAAAACAAGAAGGTAGCTCAAAGTCAATGGGCAGGACAACATGGGGTTTGATAAGTCAAAGATAGAATGCTATAACTGTCACAGGAAATGACACTTTGCAAGAGAGTGTAGGGCATCAAGAAGTCAAGATTACAAGAATGAAGAAAGCTCAAGGAAAGTTGTGTCTGTGGAACCTACAAATTCTACAGCTTTGGTGTCTTGTGATGGTTTGGGTGGATATGATTGGAGTGACCAAGCAGCAGAAGGACCAAACTTTTCACTCATGGCCTATTCTTCTTCTTCATCAAGTTCTGACTCTGAGGTATCTAATGATTCTGGATGTTCTTATAAATCTTGTTTAGATACTGTTGAGGAACTTAAGGCTAGGAATGAAAAATTATTAGAAGATTTAAAAAGGTTAGAGTTAGATAATTTAGGCTATAAAGTAGGTTTAAAGTATGTTGAGCAAAGACTAGAATTTTTTAAGCAGAATGAGATTGAGTTTGTAGAGAAGGTTAATGTTTTGGAAAGCAAACTTTATGCTAAAGAGAATGAAATTCAAGAACTTACTAAGAGGTTAGAACAGGCTCAAAGAGAAAAGGATGCAGCTCATCAGGAAAAAGAAAAACATCAATGTAAAGTGAATAAGCTTGAGTTTGCATCTGAAGGTGTAAATAAGATAATTAAGTGTCAACTTATGAGGAAAGGTAGTGGTATAGGTTATAATGAAGTTCCCCCTTCTATTACAGGAAAATTTCCACCTCCTTTACCTGAATTGTCTTGTTTAATTGAGTCTGATGATAAGTCTGTAGGTGAGAATAGTAAGTCTAATAAGGAGATGCCTAAAGTTGAAATTTCTGATGCACCTATCATTGAAGATTGGGTGTCTGATGATGATGAAGATCAGGTTTAGTCTACACCTAAAGTTGAAAGTAAGACAGTTAAACCTAGTGTAGAAAAGGTTAAGTTTGTCAAACATAGGTTTAGTGATAAGTTGTCTAGGAAAATTGTTGATTACACTGAGAAACTTAGGAGCAACACACACAGTACTAGAGGGAATTATAGGAATTGGAATAACATGATATCTCAAATACTAGGAAGTGATTGACAAATGTTTAACAAGGCTTGTTATCACTATGGTAGTTTTGAACATTTACAGGATAACTGTTTTTACTATCAAAAACCTGTTTGGAACTATGCTAGGAGGGTGAATCACCAAAGTTTTTCTAAAAGTACTCACCCAAATGCTAAGAGAAATATAGTTCCAAGAGCAGTGTTAATAAAATCTAGGCATGTATCAGTTAATACTGTCAAGCAAAATGTTTTTAACCCAGCAGTATTAACTAAGACTGCAAGACAAGTTGATACTGCTTCCACCAAAAGAACAGTGAATGGTGCTAAATCTAGGTTACACTTTTCAAATACAGCACATTCATCTGTAAAAAGGCCTATTCAAAAGAATACAGCATTTAGTACTGCTAAGGTAAAAGCAGTAGTTTTTACTGCTAAGCCAAAAGCAATAACTGATACTATTTTGGGAAATCATTTTTATGTTGTTAAGGCCTCAGCTTGTTGGGTCTGGAAACCAAAAGTTAAAGTTTTAGATCATGTCTCCAGACACAGAAGTGCATCCATAGTTTTAAAGAAGTATGATTATGCTGATGCACAAGGCAGATCCAAATCAGTAATGGCTTGGGTCCCCAAAATGAACTGATTTTCTTACTTTATGTGCAGGAGAATCCACAGGTGGAATTAGAGGATAAAGGAGTATTTGACAGTGGATGCTCAAGGCACATGATAGGAAACATGTCCTATCTCACAGATTTTGAATCAATTGATGGAGGATATGTTGCTTTTGGGAGTAATCCCAAAGGAGGGAAAATCACAAGCAAAGGTAAAATAAAAACTGGTAAATTAGATTTTGATAATGTGTACTTTGTAAAAGAGCTTAAGTTTAACCTCTTAGTGTTTCACAAATGTGTGACAAAAAGAACGGTGTTCTTTTTACTGACACTAAATGTTTTCTCTTGTCTCCTGACTTTAAGTTGACTGATGAAAGTCATGTTTTACTTAAAATTCCTAGAACAGACAATATATAGAGTGTTGATTTAAAGAATATAGTTCCCAAATGAGGTTTGACTTGTCTCTTTACAAAGGCCACATCTGATGAATCTAAGCTTTGGCATAGAAGGCTTGGTCATTTAAATTTCAAAACAATGAATAAATTGGTTAAGGGAAATCTTGTAAGAGGTTTACCTTCAAATGTTTTTGAAAATTTTGAAATCTGTGTTGCTTGTCAGAAGGGAAAGCAACACAGAGCTTCTTATAAGACCAAGGCAGTGAACACAATAAATCAGCCTTTACATTTGTTGCACATGGATTTATTTGGACCAACATTTATGAGAAGTTTAATGAAAAAGATGTATTGCCTAGTTGTCACATATGATTTTAGTAGATTTACTTGGGTTTTCTTTTTAGCAACTAATGATGAAACCAGTGGCATTCTTAACTCTTTCATAACCAGGATAGAAAACCTAGTTAATCATAAAGTTAAGGTAATAAGATGTGACAATGGAACTGAGTTCAAGAATAGGGATATGAACCAGTTTTGTGAGATGAAAGGTATTAAGAGACAGTTTAGTGTAGCTAGAACTCCTCAACAGAATGGTGTTGCTGAGAGGAGGAATAGAACATTAATTGAGGCTGCTAGAACAATGTCAGCTGATTCTAAGTTACCTACTACTATTTGGGCTGAAGTAGTTAATACTGTTTGCTATGTGCAAAATAGAAGTTTAGTAGTTAAGCCTCATAACAAGACCCCTTATGAACTTTTACATGGTAGAAAACCAATGTTAGACTTTTTAAGACCATTTAGGTGTCCTGTTACTATCCTCAATACCATAGAACATTTAGGCAAGTTTGATGGCAAGGCTGATGAAGGATTCTTTGTTGGATACTCAATGAATAGCAAAGCTTTTAGAGTGTTCAATAGTAGAACCAGGTTTTTGGAAGAGAACTTACATGTTAGGTTTAGTGAGAATTCACCTAATGTTGTAGGAAGTGGACCAAACTGGCTGTTTGATATTGATGCACTAACCAAAACAATGAATTATGAGCCAGTTGTTGCAGATACATAATCTAATGAGTATGCAGGTACAAAAGCTAATACTGATGCAGGTACACAAGCTAGTAAGGAGACTAAACCTGCACAGAAGTACATCTTGCTACCCATATGGATTTTCAGGTTTTACTGATGATCCACTTATCTCAACTCAAGAGTCAAAGAGTTCACAAGCAGATGAACATCCAAAAGATGATAAAGAAGATGGTGTTAAGTCTTCAAATAAGGAGGAACAGCATACTGATGAACCTCTAAGAAAAGAAAATGTGTTTGATGAATATGTTCAGGATGATAATATTGACAGTTCTAATGATGTTAATGCTGCTAGTAATGAAATCAGTACTAACAACACTAACAATGATAAAACTGCTTATAATGCTGATAAGGAAGGCATTGCTTTTGATGAAGATAAATATCCAATTGATCCAAACATGCCTCCTTTGGAGAATATATATGCTAATACAGATAATGAAAAAGTTGGTGCAGAGACTGAAATAAACAACTTGGATGATACTATTCCCATTAGTCCTATTCCAGCTACCAGAATTTACAAGGATCATCCTAAAGAACAAATCATTTGAGAAGTGCAGTCTTCTGTTCAGACAAGAAGAATGTCAAAGAATTTGGAAGAACAAGGTTTCTTTGCAAGATCCCTTTATCAAAGAAACAGTCATAAAGACCTTCAAAACTGTTTATTTGCTTGTTTTCTATCACAAGTAGAACCCAAGAATGCACATAAAGCATTGCAGGATCCAAGCTGGGTGGAGGTTATGCAAGAAGAGCTTCTACAATTCAAGCTACAAGAAGTTTGGACCTTGGTAGATTTGCCAAATGGGAAGAGGGAAATTGGTACTAAATGGGTTTTCAGATGCAAAAAGGATGAAAGAGGCATTATGATTAGAAACAAGGAAAGATTAGTTGCTCAGGGATACACTCAAGAAGAAGGCATTGATTATGATGAAGTATTTTCCCCAGTTGCAAGAATTGAAGCCACAAGGTGGTTCTTGGCTTATGCTTCATATAAAGACTTTGTAGTGTATCAAATGGATGTGAAGAGTGCTTTTCTTTATGGGACAATTGAAGAAGAAGTATATGTCTCTCAACCACCTGGATTTGAAGATCCTAACAATCCTGATAAGGTATATAAGGTGGAAAAAGCACTTTATGGTTTACATCAAGCTCCTAGAGCTTGGTATGATACATTGTCAACATACCTGTTGGACAATGGTTTCTGTAGAGGGAAGATTGACAAGACTTTGTTTATCAGAAGACACAAAGATGATATCTTGCTAGTTCAAGTTTATGTTGATGATATTATCTTTGGATCAACAAACAAGGAGTTATGTGTTCAATTTGAGAAGCTTATGCATGAAAGGTTTCAGATGAGTTCTATGGGTGAACTCACATTCTTCTTAGGATTACAAGTCAAGCAGAAGGAGGATGGCATATTTATCAGTCAAGATAAGTATGTAGCTGAAATTTTGAAGAAGTTTGGGTTTACTGATGTGAAACCTGCAAAGACAACAATGGAAACTTCCAAGCCCCTGCTCAAAGATGAAGATGGTGAAGAAGTTGATTTTCACTTATATAGATCAATGATTAGTTCATTGATGTATCTTACAGCTTCAAGACCTGACATTATGTTTGCAGTGTGTATCTGTGCTAGATATCAAGTTACACCAAAAGTTTCACATCTTAATGTTGTGAAAAGAATTTTTAGATACTTGAAAGGATAACCTAAATTGCGCCTCTGGTATCCAAAAGATTCACCTTTTGATTTGGTAGCATACACTGATAGTGATTATGCTGGAGCTAGCTCGGATAGGAAATCCACAACAGGAGGTTGTCAATTTCTAGGATGCAGGTTGATTTCATTGCAGTGCAAGAAACAAACTGTGGTTGCTAATTCCACAACAGAGGCTGAGTATGTGGCTACTTCAAGTTACTGTGGACAAGTACTCTGGATTCAAAATCAATTACTGGATTATGGGTATAATTTTATGCATACCAAAATATTTATTGATAATAGTAGTACTAGGTGCATAATTAAAAATCCTGTTTCTCATTCTAAAACAAAGCATATAGAGATAAGACATCATTTTATAAGAGATTGTTATGAAAAGAAGTTAATCCAAATAGGAAAAATTCATAGTGACAAAAATATTGTAGATTTGCTCACAAAAGATTTTGATGTGGGTAGATTTCAATTTTTGATTGCCAGTATTGGAATGTTAAATCTTTGAAAATTCTTATCTCTTTGTGTTTTTGTAATGTTTTGTAGGGATTAGTACTGCTATATATGTCAATAACTATTTCTGTTGCTAAGTGTAATTAGTACTGCTAGTGATACTTAGAACTGCTCGTTTATACTGCTTGTTATACTTAAAACTGCTAAGTATAATTGCGTATGTGATTATTAGAGAATGTGTTTTTGTTTGTGTTTTGGTGTTTTTGGACTAATCTTTTGCAGGATAAGCAATGAAAAGTGTTGGAGTGCTGATAATTAAGTTGTTTGGAGTGAAAAACTGACTTAGTGCTGCTGAGTATAAGTTAGTGCTGCTAAGCCTAACTTACTACTGCTAGGTTTATGCTGCTATGTCTGAGAGTGCAGGGATGATTATGTAACTTCTTCACTTAAGGGTTTAAATCCCCAATTGGATCACTTAATAAGTTTCACGCACTCATAATTCTCTCTAATAACAAACCCTAACACATTTTTATCATCTAACTTCAACATCCCCAAATCACATATCCTAACTCAAAATGTCGTCACGCAAATTTGCTGAGAGTCATAACATGGTTGCCTTTCTTGATAAACCTAAAGAGTCTGAAGGGTTCACAGAAATCATTGATTTCTTGAATGCAAACCCTATAAGGTTTGCATTAACTATGAATCCTACAATATACATTTCTCATATTAACCAGTTTTGGTCTACTGCTAAGGCCATAACTATTAATGGAGAAGTACAGTTGAAGGCTAATGTAGATGGCCAAGAAATACTTATCACTAAGTCATCTGTTAGACAATCACTTCAACTATCAGATGATAATGGTGTTGAGTGCTTCTTAAACTATGCAATTTTTGATGGTCTTGAAAACTTGGGGTATGAGAAGAAAAATGACTTTTTGAAATTTTACAAAGGACTCTTCTCACCTCAATGGAAATTTTTAATCCATACCTTCTTACATTGTTTAAGCCCTAAAACAACTGGTTGGAATGAGTTTGGCACTACTATGGCTTCTGCTGTAATATGCCTCACTTCAGGACAGAAGTTTAACTTTTCTAAAATGATTTTGGAAGGTTTGGTTAAGAACTTGGATACATCAAGCAACTATTTTCTATATCCAAGATTTTTGCAATGGTTTTTGGATCAACAACTTTCTCAACAGAAGGTTCACAAAAGAACATTTGATGCACCCTTGCTCTCAAAGAAACTGTTTGCAAACATGAGAAGGGTGGGTAAAGATTTTTCTGGGAAAGTGACACCATTATTTCCTAATATGGTGGCACTTGTCCAATCTCAAAACCAGGGTGAAGGTTCAGTAATCCCAACTGAAACCCATCACACACCCATAATTTTACCATCCACATCATCACCTAAAAAGACCTATACCCGTAGGTTCACCCAAAAGGGCACTCAGCTACCTCAGGCTAGTGCTAGTATGGCTGCAGATGAGGTTGTGCATAAGGAGAGGGGTCACAGATTGGTAAGGATTGGCACTACTGCTGATAGCTTAGATACAGAGCAGGCCAGTGGTAACATAAGTAAGACCCAGACCAAGGCAACACTTAATGAGTCAAGTTCCTCTGGAACTAGCTCAGGTAGTGGTCCCAGCCAACCGGATTTTATGGGGGGTATGGATGCTCAAACTGGGTTTGAGGCTATACCTAACACACCCAATGATGCACCACCCGGGAGAGGTAACACACTCCGAAGTACTGAGGGTAGTCTTGAACTAAAGGAATTGATGGAATTGTGTACCAACTTGACAAAAGATGTTTTTGACCTCAAGCAGACTACCAGTTCTCAGTATATTAAAATTAAAATATTGAAGAGAAGGGTTAGGTATCTTAAAGGGAGGCAGAGGTCAAGAACACACAAGTTTAAAAGACTACACAAGGTGGGTATTGCTCAAAGGGTTGATTCTTTTGAAGATGCTAGTTTGGGGGAGGATGCCTCCAAACAGGGGAGGAGTGATAGCAAGGGTTTAGGGGAGGATACTCAGATGGATGAGCAGGTTGAGAGTGATGATTTTGTTGTTGCTGATCAAATGGGAAATGAAGTGGTTTTTTATGAAGCTGCTAAGGTTGTTGTGGAAGAGCAGGTGGAACAAGTTGAAACTGCAAGTGTTGGCATTTTAAAGGTCATTGAAGTAGCTAAGTTAATGGTTGATGTTTCTGATCTTAAAGCTGCTGATGATGAGGTTAATACTACTAGTGAGCAAGTTAATGCTGCTAGTGAAAAAGTTTCAGCTGTTGGGTCAAAAGTTTCTACTGCCGCTTTAGAAGTTAGTGTTGTTGCTCAAGAAACAGCTGCTAGTGTTGCAAAAACAACTGAACTTGATGATGAAACCATCTTAGCTAAGGTTCTTATTGATCTCAAGAAGATTCTTCCACAAATCAAAGAAAGGTTCAAGACCCAAAGCTAAAGGTGTGACTATCAAAGAACCATCTGCAACAACAACACAAACAATACAATCACAACCACCACCATAGGGAAAAGGCAAGGCAATTTTAGTTGAAGAGCCTGTGGTGAAACACTTATCATTGAAACAACAAGAACAACAACTTGCTAAAGATGCAGAGTTTGCTAGAAAGCTTCAGTAAGAAGAGGAAGAAGAAGAAAGTCTAAGACTCCAAAAAGCTCAAGAAGATGAACAAGCTACTCTTGCAGAGATCAACTCATGGGATGACATCCAAGCTAAATGTGAAGCTGATCACATGCTAGCTCAAAGGATGTGGCAAGAAGAGCAAGAGGAGCTATCTTTAGAGGAGAATTCTAAGTTGTTTATGAAGTTTTTAGCTGAACAGAAGAAGTTCTTTGCCAAGAAAAGATCTGAAGCAAAGAGGAATAAACCACCTATCATGGCACAACAAAAGCAGATCATGATAACCTATCTAAAAAATATGGGTGGATGGAAACAAGCTCAATTTAAAGGGATGAGCTATAACATAATTAAAGAAGAGTTTGATATTGTTTTCAGAAGGGTTAACACTTTTATTGCCATGAATGAAGATGAGGTGGTAGGGGGTTCAAAGAAAGCTAGAAAAGAACTAGTATCTGAAAGTAGCAAGAAGCAGAAAACACATGAGCAAACAGAGCAAACACAAGAGCAAACAGAGCAAGTACAAGAAAATGATGCAAATAAAATAGCTAATCTACAACAATTGATAGAAATTGCAAGTGATCATGATGAAGAAATTGTTGATGTTGTTCCTTTGAAGACTAAAGTACCTATCATAGATTGGAAAACTGGTTATCGTGGAAAGACTACTTGGTGGGAGATAATCAGAGTTAGTGGACAGTCTCAAAGGTTTGTCACTTTTGGACAAATGCTCATAAACTTTGACAGGTAAGATTTGGAAATCTTATGGGCATTAGTCAAAGAAAAGTATGGAGATTCTAGACCAGAAGACATTTTTGATAGAGTTCTCTAGGGTGACTTGAAGATTATGTTTGAAACTTATCATGAAGATAGAATTTGGCATGATCAATATAAAAATAAAGTTCTGCTTTGGAAGCTTTTTCAGTCATGTGGAGTTCATACTGTGATGATGAGAGGACTTCAAATCTACATGTTAGTGGAAAAAGACTATCCTTTTGCTAAGCATACACTTGACATGATGCTCAATGGTACTGTCAAACTTCAAGTTGATTATTGGAGTGAAATGGTATATCAGCTTTTCAAAAAAATGGAGAAACAACTTTATGGGGCTGATTATAAGAAAATGAGGGAATAGTGTTTGGAAGCATCCTCCTGGTGAAGGATTAGACTTTGAAGGAAACTTGCTGATTTTAGATGAAAATATCAAGTTTAGAGGATGATTGTTGGGAATTAAAGCTTCCAAGAGTTGTTGTTGCTTGAATGGTTAAGACTGCTCTAAGGAATTACAACTGCTCAGGTTTTACAATGAAAAAGCTCTAAGTATGTTTCTACTGCTATTTATAGAGTTGCTGCTACTAATAAAGGTTAAGACTGCTAGTGTATATTATAACTGCTGAGAACTTCAAAGAAATATACACTAAGTAGTTAGTGCTGTCAGGCTTAATGTTAATGCTGCTAGTTCAGAGTTTCAACTGCTGAAGGATTACTACTGCTAGAGTTAGAAATAAGACTGCTAGAGTATTTAGTTAATACTACTGATAAGATAAACTTGTATAGTCGGTTAGATCATTATAGAAAAGATTCTTTAAAGATTTATCTTGTATAGAAAGTTATTGTAAGCCGACTAGGACTCCTTAGCCTATAAAAAAAGGTCCTAGGGCATAGAGTTCGATACACATTATTCATAACTTCAAGGTTGTAAACCCTAATACTTAAAGAGTATTCGTATTAACAATATTGAAGTTGTTGATTTGTTTACGATTGTATTAACTTTTCTTCTTAATACTATTGTTTAGATTCCGCATAAACCTTAGTAATTTAACACAGTTTCTATACCTAGTTGTGTTAATTCATCTAGCATAACTAAACCTTTACAAGCTAAAGGAGTCGATCAAGTGTATAGCTGGGATCAACAGCCATGGATATCATCATCATTGGGAATCTCAAGTGCAAATTGCATGATTGTATTACCCCGCGAACCTTTCTGCCTGGTTGTTCTGGAGGGAGGGGTTGGTAATATAAGCTTCCTTTTGGGAGTGGCCTCCACGGGACTTGCACTGGTTCCTTTCTTACTTCAAACCCTGTCTACAATGCCGGAGGACCCCACGATCTTAACCTGCTCACCTTCGGACGCTGGATCATCAGAGTCTACCACATTCTCTACAAATTGTGAAGCCTCCTCCGTGTTCAAAGGTTCAGAAGGCGCAACTGATGCAATGGGTTCAACCACTTAGGCATCCACATCATTATTGTTTACGAAAAATGACGGAGAGCCAACACCATAACTAACATCTTTAGGTTCCCTGGGAATAAAGCTTTTGAATAGTTTTACCGTTTAAAATTAATTCGCTTTGTTACTTATCGTGATTTCAAAGTCAAGTAAACAATCAAACACACAAACAAGTGATATAAGTAAATAAGTAAAGAGAGGAAAGATCAAACCACACAACACAGTCGTTTATAGTGGTTCGGCTACAAGGACTCTCTTCCTTGCCCTACTCCACTCCTCGAGCCTCTAACTAGAGAGTTTATCTTCACTAAGAAACAAGCTCCCTTCTAGGCGGAGAAAACCTTTACACGTCGCTTAATCTTTTTCCGGTACTAAGCTAAACACCGAGTTCTTTACAAGGGTACAACCACTCCCGTTTGGTTCTTTGCAAGGGTACAACCACTCCCGTTTGGTTCTTTACAACGGTACAACCACTCCCGTTCACTCTATGTGTTTTGAGGACTAAAACACTAACCGGACTCTACTGTATGAATGATACTAACTATGATGTGTGACTAATACAAGAACACACAGACTCTATGTTAGAAGGAAGATAACAGACTGTTACTCCTTATATGTTGAGATCTTCTTTGCTACAAAAGGAAAGATCTATAAAATGTTAGTAAGCTAAGGGTTAGTGATATGCAAATGAATGAATATGTATTTTAAGCTGTATGAGTGATAAAATGGCCAAATGATCAGCTTGCTATTTATAGGCAAAGCTGATCAACAGGCGGCGGATCCGGCGGATCCCCAAAATTGGATCCGTCCATGTACCACTTTGGATCCGCCGTGTCAGGCCAGCTAAGAGATCTTCAAATCTTTCCAAATCTTGCCATATCTTTCCATATCTTCAAATGTCAACTCTTTGGCTTGAAGATCTAAACAAAATATCACAAAATCTTACCAAGATTGTGCACATGATGCATGCCATGATGTCATCCTAATATTTAACTAATAAAGTTTCCATTTTAAGAAATAAACATGTAAACTTGTATATGTCATTTCTAGAAAACTTTGTGATGTGAAAATGTGTTTGTAAAATGCTTATCACTATAAATGTAAAAGATTTAATCTTATTTATGCTTTGCTTAAAGATAAACTTTGTAATTGTCATTAACAAAACTAAGCAAAGATCGTAAAATATAAATAATGTTTTTAGGATGATATTTGTATTAACCATTTCCCCCTTTTTGTTGATAACAAAACATAAAGTGTATTTTTAAGTAGAGAGCTTAAATAACGGATGAGTCTTTTAAAAATATAGATTAAGTTAGTTTGTGCAAGTTTTAAATTTTATTTTAAGCTAAAATGTATGTACTGTGATGTTTCATAGTTGATGCAAACTTAATCCTATCTCCCCCTTTTTGTCGAAACAAAAAGAAGATATGCGTAGCGGAATGCGATTTTGAGAACTTTAAAGCTCCCCCTTGATTTATACTCCCCTAAATGGAGTAACAAGGATATGATGTATGATCCTACAAAATAAATGGTTAGAATATGCTATGCTCCTCTTTGATGTATACTCCCCATTGCTAGAGTACCAACGTATACATTTCAAGAGTATGATATGATGTATGATCCTGCAAAACAAATGGTTAGACTATGATATGCTCCCCCTTGATGTATACTCCTCATTGCTAGAGTACCAACGTATACGTTTCAAGGATGAGAAATGCTAAAAATGATGAGTTAGTATATGATATACTCCCCCTCGATCTATACTCCCCGTTGCTAGGGTACCAACGTATATGAATCAAGGTTGAGAAAAGCTACAAAAGAAAAGTTAGTTACTTCAATCAAGAAGCAATATGCATATGCAATAGTCAACCAAGAAAGGTCAACCCATTTGACTTCTAGAAAGTCTAAATGAAGTGTCTGATCAAATTTTTTGTACCTAATGTACAATTGATCAATGCAATATGTGGAGTTAAAACAACCACACAATGATGTTAGTATTCTAAAATGAGATAATATGCTTAATGTTGATCACCCACAAGCATAAAAACATAACAATCATCCATTGAAAATATGTGACAAAAGTCACAAAAATGATGTTACATAAAAATAAATCCTAAAAAGACAAATACTACAACACCATCCTAAAAAGTTCCTATAAGAGGAAACTAACAAAGCTCCTATTGAGGAGGATGAGAGATTGCATTAAGACGCTCGAGAACATGGTTCAAGATGAACCTCATCTCATTTTGGAGCTCATGGACCAAAATGTTGGTCCTTTGGGCCAAGTGAGCCGTTCTCTCGCAATGTGAGCAATCATGGCTTGAAAAACCAAGAGGAAGAGTAGTCTCAAGGTTTTGTGGTAGTGGTGGTGGTAGTGGTGGTTGGTTGTTGTTGTTGGATGGTTTTTGTTGTTGTTGGTTTGATGATGGTGGAGTGGGGATGGAGTTCATCAAGATGGTTTGGATATCCATTGCTTCACTAAGACGGGTATCAACCATATTAGAGAGAGTATAGAGGCGGGTGAGTTCATCACTAATCTCTTCTTGAGTTTGTGGTATATTTATCCACATTGCCTCATCAATGGCAACTAGAGTGGATGTGGGTGACAAAGGTTGAGGTTGAGGTGGTGGTGCATCACAGTATAAAGGACCGTGGAAATCATGATAAAGTGGGTGAAAAAGCATAGGTTCTTGACCTTCAAAGATCATGGGTGGAGGATTGGTGGACCTTGGTGGAAGTTCTTCCAACTCATCAAGGTAAGGGTGTGGTGATGTTGGTGGAGTCCTAAATAGCTCCATGGGTTGAAGTTTGGGTGATTTTGGTGGTGATGGTGATCTAACAGGCTGTGATGGAGCCGGTGGTGGAGTAGTGGCTATTGGAGTAATGGTTGGTGGTGGTGTATGGATAGCAACATTGGATGGTGTTGGAGTGGAAAGTGTGAGGAAATTCTCACTTGCAATGGGTGATGAGATATTTAGAGGAGATGATTCCTCTAATGATGAGTTTGCTAAGTTAATGAAGCAACATGGTTTAACACTAATGCGGGTTGTTCGTTTTGGAGGTCTAGAGGTGGAAGAGTTGTTTGACTTAGTCATGGTGATGTAAGGTTGCTAAGATGTACAGGAGAGAAAGTAGAGAAAATGGTGAGTGAGTGAGTTTAGTGATGATCCTAAGGTACTAATTTATAAGCATAAGATTTGTTGGTCTGTGTGTTTGGATTGGATGTAAATCCAATGGAGAATGTTGGTTTCTAATTATTTGGAACACAAAATTAAGCTTGTCATATCTCAAGGTCAATCCATTGAGATGAAGTTGAGTGATATGAAGTGGATTTGCAGTAAATGCAAGATGATAGTGGAAATTCTGATGATAAGATGTTTCCACGGATTTGACGGATCCCTAAAAAGGGTTCCTTGCATGTATTAGAATGGTAACTCACAAGAAAATTTTGAAAATTCAAATTTTGGTGGGAAATTGAGTTCCTAATGTTCTAAGAGTTTCCTAAAGCTTTCTATGGAGTTTAATGATCAGTGAGCATAATCTAAAAAAGCTACAACCTAAAATCTAAGTGTCTGGATGAGTCGGGGATTTTTTTAAAAAATGACTGTTGTACCCACGGATCCAATCGACAACAAAGGCGGAGCCAAAGTTTGGGAGCCGTGGAATCTGTGGGTCCTGGACTGACGGAACCAAGTAATACACTAGGCGGATCCAATTTCTGGGATCCACTGGATCCGCCATCCAAATGTGCTAAAACTAACAGAGAGCTATGCAAATTTCGCATTTTTCGACCAAAACCTGAAATTTCTCCTATAACGTATGTAATAGCTAATATATAGTACAAATATACTAAATATATATATTCTAACACACGTTTGCACATAAATAAATCCAATCATAATATTCTACCATATAGGGAGTTAAGCCAAACGGGGGCTTAAACTCGGAAAATTGATAACACTAAGTGCTATCGACCTGCAAATCTGAGTTAGTTCACATACACATCAAGTACTACCACAGTAAGTTAAGAACCATACATGTTTAACACATAATTGTTAAATAATGTCTAGACCCAAACACTCCTCTCATTTGAACTTCTTACTTAACTTCTTGTACCCCTTGTGAAGTTTCATTATCCAACGCCCCAAGTTCTTCATCATCCCCTTGGTTTGCTTGAACTCCGGTGATTCATTCGCAATCGGTGGAAGTTGATGCAAATATTCCGGTGGAGGGATCCTAGAGTTTGGCAAGCCATCATCGTCACTCATTGATGATGATGATGACGATGTTTGAGCACGAGGGCATTTGCCTTTGTCAACCGCTACCCTAAAATCGCTTAAGGGAACAAAGGTGTGTTGAATTTCATCATAATCAGGAACAAAACCTAACACATTTCTAGGAATGGGTGCAAAAGCTCTATAGAGACGAGTCAAGAGCATTCCATAAGGCATTGCCATGTTACCTTGAACCGGAATATCGGCCATTCGCTTGGCGATATAGAATGCAAGGTTGAAAGGTTGACGGGTGGACACACTATACATCATGTAACATAGACAAGCATTGATGTGATCTCGATTTCCTACCGTGCTAATGACGTTGGCTCTCAAAACTTCTTCTAACTTCCTAAACTCAGGCTTGAGTTCATTTAGCTCCATAGCAAATGGATCTATAGCCATGTGCTTACCTCGATGTACCCTAATTGGGTTATTCCTAGGTAAGAAAAGATGTTCCCTAATGGTTTCTTTGTCGGTCAAGGGAGTGGCATATGGTGCCGTTCTTTGAAGGTTTGATTCTAGAATAGTCAAAGACCATTTATCGGAGTAGACACATGTTCCATAATTTGGAACTCCTAAGACCTCACCAAATTGATCTAGGGGAATATTGAACAAGGTTCCATTGATCCTAAACCAAGTCTAAGATAATTGAAAGGTTCTCTCTTGAGAGGTTTTTTGAGGATGTCGGCGATGTTGTCCTTTGAGGAAACTTTCTCAATTGAGATGTTTCCCTTCTGAACATTGTCACAAAGGAAGTGATGACGTATCTCTATGTGTTTGGTTCTAGCGTGTTGGACTGGGTTTTTGCTAAGATCGATAGCTCCTTTGTTGTCACAAAGAATGGGGATGTCGTTGAGTACAATTTCGTAGTCGAAGAGAGCTTGTTTCATCCACAGTGCTTGTTGGCAAGCTTTTCTTGCTGACACGTCCTCGGCTTCAGTTGTTGATATGGCAAGGCCTGTTTGTTTCTTAGCAAACCATGCAGTGAGACAATGCCCTACAAAAGTACAAATACCGCTAGTACTTTTCCTATCAACATAGTCACCGGCATGGTCTGAGTCGGCATACACTATGGTTTCTACACCTATCCCTTTGGGATACCATAATCCTAAATGTGTAGTGCCTTTTATGTACCTAAATATCTGTTTAATGGCTTCAAGATGGGATGTTTTGGGATCTTCTTGAAAGCATGCACATAGACAAACACTAAACATGATGTCCGGTCTACTAGCTGTTAGGTAGAGTAAACTACCAATCATCCCTTTATATTTAGTGCTATCTACGGATTCACTTTCGTCATCCTTGGTTAGTTTGGTTTCAGAAGACATTGGTGTTTTCATGGGTTTTGAATCTTCAAGACCAAACTTCTTAAGCATATCCTTGATATACTTAGATGGGTTGAAGAATATCCCATCTTCTAATTGTTTTATTTGGATACCTAAGAAAAAGTTTAGTTCCCCCATCATACTCATTTCAAACTCGTCATGCATGCTTTTTGAGAAATCATCGCATAACTCTTGACAAGTTGAACCGAATATAATGTCATCCACATATATCTGGACGATGATAATATGTGATCCCTTTTTCTTGGTGAAGAGAGTATTGTCTACTAGGCCCATGGTATACTTATGGTCAACTAGGAAGGTCTTAAGTCGATCATACCAAGCTTTTGGTGCTTGCTTAAGTCCCTATAATGCTTTCTTAAGTTTGTAGACATGATTAGGTTTTTTAAAATCGGCAAAGCCGGGAGGTTGTGCTACATATACTTCTTCATTTATGAAACCATTTAGAAATGCACTTTTGACATCCATTTGAAATAGTTTAAGGTCATATGCACATGCATATGCAAGTAATATCCTAATTGACTCAAGTCTAGCTACGGGTGCAAAAGTCTCATCATAATCTATACCCTCTTGTTGATTATAGCCTTGGGCTACTAACCTAGCTTTGTTTCTAGACACAATGCCATTTTCATCCATTTTATTTCTAAAAACCCATTTTGTACCTATTATGGTTTGATTTTTAGGTTGTGGAACTAATATCCAAACGTCATTCCTAACAAATTGATTTAATTCTTCTTGCATCGCAATGACCCAAGATTCATCTTTTATGGCTTCATTGACATTTTTAGATTCTATTGTTGAAACAAAACAAAAGAAATTACTTTCATTTTGAGCTTTAGACCTTAATGTTCTTTCGTTGAGTTTTCCAATGACGTTTTCTAATGGATGACTTTTTGTTTCTTTGATGTTGACTAAATCTCTTTTTACTGGTTCATCTTCTTTATCATTTTCAACATTTTCCTGATTTTCAACCATTTGGTTTTCAACTAAGTCATCATCTACCAAAGGTGATGTCTTAGAGGGAGGTGGACTTTCATCTAATGTTACATTCAATGATTCCTCGACTCTTGTGGTTTCTTTGTTCAAAACTATGTATGCTTTACTAGTTTGTGAATATCCTAGAAATACACCTTCATACGACTTTGGGTCGAATTTGGTGAGATAATCCTTTGTGTTTAAAATGAAGCACTTGCTTCCAAACACTCTAAAGTATCCTAAAGTAGGCTTTTTGCCTCTGTATAACTCATATGGAGTCTTTCCCAAGAATGGTCTAATTAGAACTCGGTTTAGAATATATGTAGATGTATCTACAGCGTGACACCAAAACTTTCCAAGGTATGTTTTGTTCATTTAACATGGTTCTACTCATTTCTTGAATTGTCCTATTTTTGCGTTCTACCACACCGTTAGATTGAGGGGTTCGAGGAGCCGAGAAATTATGAGTTATGCCATTGGCATCACAAAAAGCTCCGAATTGGAATTCGTTGTCGAATTCACGACCATGGTCAGTTCTAATTGATACTATGTTACTTCCTATTTGATTTTGAATTTTCTTACTTAAGATTTCAAATTTATCAAATGATTCATTTTTAGTTTTTAGAAACTTAGTCCATGTATACCTAGAGTAGTCATCTACTATTACCAAAGTATAGAAGTTTCCCCCGTAACTTTGTATAGCGGATGGACCAAACAAATCCATGTGTAATAATTCTAGACACCTAGATGTAGACACCATGTTTTTAGCCTTATGGCTATTATGAACTTGTTTTCCTATTTTGCAAGCATCACAAAAGTGTTGGTCATATTTCAACTTGGGCAGGTTCCTAACGAGTTCCTTAGATGATAAGGATTGAATTAACCTCATATTGGCGTGACCTAAGCGTCGATGCCATAGAGTTGAGTTGTAGTCATCCAAGGAGGTGAGAAAAGGATTTTGTTTGAGAAAAGGCTTTTGTTTCCCGTCATGTGCCTTGAGCACCCACTATCTTTGATCCATTCATCAGGTTCTAGTTCAACTTTTAAGCACACCTAAGTTCAAGAAAAACTCAAGCGTTTGGTCCCCAATATCTCATGGGTCCGTTTGGGTTAAACATAACATTATCATGATTCATGTATGGAAATGGTGGACAAATGTTCCATGGCATGAAGTTGGGACCTTGAAAGTTTCTAGACATGTTTTGGTTCCAATTTCTTTGATAATGATGTTGCGAGTTGAAGTTACTCTTTGGAAAAGGGTGTTTGGGAAAACTAGTTTTGGGTGCCTATTGAACCGTTTTAACTCTATACTCATTTCTAACTTGACCTTTTCCTATAGACACTGATGGTTTTTGTTTATTATCAGTTGTACTAGTACTAGGTTTTCTAGTGACTCTAACGAATTCAGTACGGTCAGTTTTTAGAACCTTCTGTTCACAACCTGTACCGGCGGATCCTTTTGGCACAACTGGCGGATCCAAAACTTTGGATCCGTCGGATCCGTCAGCTTCTGACTTAGTTGGAATAGTTTCTTTTTCTTTCACTATTTGTTTCTTAAACTCACCTAAGCTTCCTAGTTTCATAAATCCTAGTCCGGTTTTATCATTAGGTAGTTTTTGTATCTTCATTATCTCATCTGCACAACTTATGTTTTTATCAAACTTTCTAAACTTAGAATTTTGTTTGATGAGTTCTTCCTATGTTGACTTAAGTGTTTCTAGTTCTAACTTAAGCTCCTGACATGACACACATGTTTCTTTAACACTTTTACCCTTTTCAATTCTTATCTCCTTTTCTTTTAACCAATGAACTTCGTTTTCTAAAAGTGTTGTTTTGGTTTTTAAGAATTTATTCTTGTTTATGATTTTAAGGGTAATTTCACACAGTTTGTTATATTCTATTTCTAAAGATTCATCATCAATAGAGGAGTATGATGAGTCAGAATGTACCTCTTCTGTGTCGTGAGCCATGAGAGCAATTTCATCGTTCTTAGGCTCATCATCATCTCCTTCACTATCATTCCAAGCTCCACTGACAAAGGCTCTTTGAGACTTGTTCTTTGGAGGCTTTGGACATTCACCTATGAAGTGACTAGAGTCTCCACACCTATAACACTTCCTATCTATCTTTCCTTTTCTATCATCACGGTCTTTTCAAGAGGATTTCTTTTCTTTACGAGGTGGTCTAACGAACTTTCCTCGTCTCCTGAAGAATTTCTTGAAATCTCTTATCGCCATGGCATATTCTTCATCTTCACTACTAGAACAAGACTCTTCATCACTTGACTCTACTCTAGCTTTCAAGGCAATGGACTTCATTTTCTCCTTCTTGCCTTTAACTATTTCTAAGTCTTTTTCCATCACCATTTCGTGAACTTTGAGGTTTCCTATGAGCTCATCTAGTGTCATACTTGAAAGATCCTTAGATTCTTCAATAGTTGTCACCTTTGCTCTCCACTTCGGGTGGAGTGCTCTTAGAAATTTCCAGACAAAATTCTTACTAGAAAAAGATTCATCAAGTGCTTTAAAAGATGTAAGGATAGTATTAAACCTAGAAAAAGCACTATCAATGGTCTCATCTTTAGAGATAACAAATTGTTCATATTGTTGAAGAAGATCAATTTTGTTATCTTTGACTTGTGAGTTCCCTTGATGAGTGATGATTAGTGATTGCCAAATATCTTTAGCCGTTTTACACATGAAAACTCTTTCATATTCCTTTTTGGGTAAGGCATTGTAAAGCATCATTTTGGCTTCATTATTTTTGGCAATCAACCTCTTTTGTTCATCACTATGACGAATAAAAGAGTTACCTATATCCCCACCACCTGAAATGTCACTACTTATGGTTTTGTAATCACCCTCTAAAATAATATACCACAGATCTATGTCCTTTGACTTCACATATGTCTCAAATAGATTTTTCCAATATATGAAACAATTTGGTTCAAATAGTGGTGGTCTTTGCATAGATTGCCCTTCTTTAAAGTTTTCAAAATCCATTGATCATTTCAAGTTTTTAAAATACAATATATTTTGAAAATCTTGAGTAACACCGCTCTAGTACCAATTGTGAAAAACTAGAAGGGGGGTTGAATAGTTTTACCGTTTAAAATTAATTCGCTTTGTTACTTATCGTGATTTCAAAGTCAAGTAAACAATCAAGCACACAAACAAGTGATATAAGTAAATAAGTAAAGAGAGGAAAGATCAAACCACACAACACAGTCGTTTATAGTGGTTCGGTTACAAGGACTCTCTTCCTTGCCCTACTCCACTCCTCGAGCCTCTAACTCGAGAGTTTATCTTCACTAAGAAACAAGCTCCCTTCTAGGCGGAGAAAACCTTTACACGTCGCTTAATCTTTTTCCGGTACTAAGCTAAACACCGAGTTCTTTACAAGGGTACAACCACTCCCGTTTGGTTCTTTACAAGGGTACAACCACTCCCGTTCACTCTATGTGTTTTGAGGACTAAAACACAAACCAGACTCTACAGTATGAATGATACTAACTATGATGTGTGACTAATACAAGAACACACAGACTCTATGTTAGAAGGAAGATAACAGACTGTTACTCCTCGTATGTTGAGATCTTCTTTGCTACAAAAGGAAAGATCTATAAAATGTTAGTAAGCTAAGGGTTAGTGATATGCAAATGAATGAGTATGTATTTTAAGCTGTATGAGTGATAAAATGGCCAAATGATCAGCTTGCTATTTATAGGCAAAGCTGATCAACAGGCGGTGGATCCCCAAAATTGGATCCGTCCGTGTACCAATTTGGATCCGCCGTGTCAGGCCAGCTAAGAGATCTTCAAATCTTTCCAAATCTTGTCATATCTTTCCATATCTTCAAATGTCAACTCTTTAGCTTGAAGATCTAAACAAAATATCACAAAATCTTACCAAGATTGTGTACATGATGCATGCCATGATGTCATCCTAATATTTAACTAATAAAGTTTCCATTTTAAGAAATAAACATGTAAACTTGTATATGTCATTTCTAGAAAACTTTGTGATGTAAAAATGTGTTTGTAAAATGCTTATCACTATAAATGTAGAAGACTTAATCTTATTTGTGCTTTGCTTAAAGATAAACTTTGTAATTGTCATTAACAAAACTAAGCAAAGATCGTAAAATATATATAACGTTTTTAGGACGATATTTGTATTAACAAAGCTCACTTCCTTTGCACATCCAGCTACAACAAAGTTTCGAAATGCCATTTCTGTAGCAAGAAGAGAAAAAGATAAGTATCAGCAGATAAGTTATTTATTTTAATTAAATGGGAATGTACATACCTTATCCACAACATTCTATTTCAGGCTTCAAGGGAGACCCTTCCCAGCGGTCAACGATACCAGCCATATAGAGGATGGGCTCAGGAAAAGTTTGAACATCAATAGGATGATGAGAGAGGCGCTGATAGAGTGGATCTCTTCGTACTTTGTCAGGCAGAGGATCATTGAAACACTTCTCATCATACTTGAATCCCTCATTTAACAATGCAGGATATTGTGGAGGCACAATTGTGTTTTGCACATAAAAGAATTTACCCTTCCAATTCCTAATGTTTGTAAAATGTTTGATGACCAAGTACAGGACATCGTTTTCTCCCTTTTTGACTAAGGTCAACCAATCTCCACCAGGATAGAGGTTTAGAAAGCCCCTAAGCACTGTAAGTGTGGGCTCATACCCGTAAGCTTTACACATTACAATGTATGTGGTGAGTTTGGCTAGGCCAAATGGGTTAAACCTAGAAATGTGTACCTCATAGTACTGTAATAGCTCTAAAAACAATAGGTGGAGTGGTATCCTTAGGTTTGATTGGGTGAACGCATGTGTATAAAGCCCGACATACCCTTCGGGTGCATCATAGATATTTTGGTGCTTACTAGGTAGCATAACCTTAAACGCTTTAGGAATAGGGTAATCACTTAGGAAATCAGATAGTCCTTCCCTAGTTAAAGTGCATTTTTGTTACCTAATAATACGTTTTGCATCCATACTCATGGTGGAAGTGTGCAGATAAAATAGTAAATAAAGATCAAAGGATGAGAACGTTACCTTGTGATCGGAATGTTAAACGGAGCATAGAACTATGTGTAAATTTTGGGCGGAGAGTGAATATACCCCTTGCCCCTTTTATCTCAGCCGTCCACGTGTCCGCCAAGATAATAGCTATCCGGATTTCAAATGCTTTCAAAATTTGAAAAGACATTTGGGGTTACCGAGATATAAGCCGTCGTGGCTCTACTGCAAGTGGCTCAGTTCATAATTACGCGCATTTAATGCGTCATTAGTTAAACACGACCACTTTTTTGTACAACTTTTGTGATAGGATTTGGTTTAGTGTATAGTTTTTTTTTTTTTTTTTTTTTTTTTTTTTTTTTAGTCGAAAGCAATATACCCTTGTACGTGAACATCACTTTCGACTGGGGGGCTTGATGATGTACCCTCCGAACAGGTCGAAGGACACCCCTTCGAACCTGTTCGCAACCTTCATCTTGAAGGACTAAGTCAGCCTCCTAAAATCTTCATTGGCATCAAACCATTCATCTATGATATGGTTACCAACTGGGAACTCGCCAATCAAAGTCCTAAGCCCTTAGGGGTACAGCCTTCGAAGATACTAAGACGGAGAAGACTAAGACTTGGTCTTACCCACGTCTCCTCTTTCTCCTTAGCTTTCCCGCCAAGATAGAGAGAGTGGGATACTAAGCCTTAGCGGTTACCACAAATCATGGGACGCCCCCATGATCTCCGAAATTTGTGCAAGAGCTCTCCAAGGCTATTTTCTCCCCTATAAATAGATTGGACGAGTCATTGATGATGGTATGCTCACTTTACACTTTCAGTTTACTGCAAACTTACCAACTTATCATATCACATACTCATTCGCACACCGAAGGTGGTTCACAGGGTCCAACTCCTGCGCAATCACTTAACGTAGTATCTTCGTATTTCTTATTTCAGGTTAATAACAAGTTTGGCGTAATCACAACACCCTTCATACCCTTCGATCATCATCACAAGGCCTGGTCGTGCAAATTATTGTACAATCACAAGGTTTATGGAGAGAGATTGATTTTTGAAGGCCAAACCCGATGAAGTGTGTTGCCGATATCCAGAAGTATAACGACATGCTTCAAGAAGAACGAGTCTATGTGTTCCTTGATGGTATTGATGACAAGCTTGATAAGATAAGAAGTGACGTCCTCCAGATGAAACCTTTTCCAACCATTGAGTAAGCATATGCTCATGTCCGTCGTGAAGCAGTTCGACAAGTGGTCATGACATCTGATGAAACAGAGACTCTTTCAGGGGCTGTTTTGGCTTCTAAAGGGTATGGACACAAGAAGTTTATTCCATAATCAAGTGGGTCACTATCTCTCAACCAAGGAAACAAAATGGTGAAGCAGCGCCAACCGGCTAATGGTTTAAAGTGTACTGAATGTGGTGGCACAAAACATACTAAAGAGACGTGCTTTGAAATACATGGATATCCAGATTGGTGGCATGAACTCCAAGCAAAAAGGCGCCAGGTGGTCCAAGACACAGGTAACAACACTGGAAAAGCTGCTGTTGCAGTGACCAGACCAAAGTTTTCAGTCGTTCCTCAACATGATATTTCTACAAAAGAAGCAACCGAGTCTAGTCAAGGTACAATTTTATTTTGTAGTGATAAAAATAATCCAGATTGGATACTTGATTTAGGAGCTACAGACCACATGACATATGATCCTAAGGATTTAATTAAACCATCTAAACCCCGTCGTAACTGCATTGCAAATGCAAATGGTGTAGTATCGCCGGTTACTAAGGCAGGCACAATAATGTTATCACCATCATTACCATTGCCCCATACTCTTCTTGTTCCATCTCTGTCATGTTAACTATTATTAGTTGGACAACTTACTGATGCATTAAATTGTAGTGTTCACTTTTATCTTGAATTTTGTGTTATTCAGGATATTCTCAATAAGGAGATCATTGGGCATGGTACTAAGAGAGCGGGTCTATACTACGTGGATGATTTGAACATGGGTCGCGCACATCACATGAACAAACCAAACAACAAAGAATGACAAATGTGGCTTTGGCATTTTTGTTTGGGTCATCCATCATTTAGTTACGTGAAACACTTGTTTCCGTCATTTTTCTCTAAAGAGTTGAATTTTGAGTTTAAATGTGACACTTATATCTTAGCAAAAAGTCATCGAGCATCATATCAGTCAAGTATGAATAAAAGTATTGTTCTTTTGCCTTGGTACATTATGATGTATGGGGACCTTCTCCCGTTTCTATTATTTCTGTATTTCGATGGTTTGTGATATTTGTTGATGATTGCACTCGCATGACATGGTTGTACTTGTTAAAAAACAAGGACGAGGTTTTCTCTGTTTTTAAATCATTTCATTCCATGGTACAAACTCTTTTTGCTGCTCGAATTAAAATTTTGAGGTTTGATAATGGTGGTGAATTTGTAAATCAACAATTTCGTGAGTACTTTAAAGCCCATGGTTTTATTCACGAAACCACATGCCTCCAAACACCACAACAAAATGGAGTTTCCGAAAGAAAAAATCGACGTATATTAGAAACAACCCGAGCTTTATTAATTGGATCACATGTACCCAAACACTATTGGACCGATGCAGTTGCCACTGCAGTGTATTTGCTCAATAGGATGCCTTCTAATGTGTTGAGCTTTCAAACACCACTTCAGGTGCTTGCAACACATACCACTTTTCCATCAACTCTAACAATTCCTCTAAGAGTATTTGGGTGTGTTGTGTTTGTTCACTCGCATAAGAACCAACGAACAAAATTTAATCCACGCGCTATCCGCTGCATCTTCTTGGGATACGCCTCACATCAAAAAGGGTATAGATATTTTGATCCTATCACCAAGAAAACATGCATTACAATGGATGTCACATTCTTCGAATCTACTATGTTCCACTCTTCCAAAATCCTAATTCTTCTCTTCGGGGGGAGATACATGATGAAGTGCTCGATTGGTTCACTTGTGACTTAGAAGTATCAAATAGATCGGAACCTAGTGTCTCGTTAGTAAGTGACATTGAAAAATCAAATAGACTAGACTCTCCAATTGTTGAACCAGAAGCAATAGCAAATAATGAGTCACATGTGGATCAAGAACACTCCCATGAGTCTACTTCAGCAATAAGATTGGATCATGAGACAATAAGTTCTGATCATGAGGCGCTAAGTGCTGATCACAACCCCCGAACTCTCTAGTACAAGGTGACTCATTTCAGGAGAATATCCATGAGGTAAGTTCTCTTTCTCACTCAAATGTTGAGAATATAGATACCCCTGCTGTTTATAACTTACCTTTCAGACAAAATCGAGGTAAAACACCAAATAGGTATTCTCCAACCAAGGAGAGTCAGAGATCTAAGTACCCGATAGCGACTACGTTTCTACTAAAAATCTCCCAGGCCCATTACAAAGATTCACAAATGAGCTCTCTTCCACTCATATTCCAAACAATGTCGATGAAGCACTTACGGATCCTAAATGGGCTCATGCTATGAAGGAGGAAATGAAGGCCTTAGTAAAGAATGATACATGGAACCTTGTCCCATTACCTGATGAAAAAAAAATAGTGGGGTGCAAATGGGTATTCTCTATCAAATATAAAGCAGACGGCTTACTTGAAAGATATAAAGAGAGGCTAGTGGCAAAAAGGGTACACAGAAATGTAGGGTATGGACTATCAAGATACTTTCTATCCTGTCGCCAAACTCAATACGATAAGAGTGCTCTTATCTCTTGCAGCAAATCTTGATTGGCCACTCCAACAGTTCGATTTAAAAAATGCATTCCTTCACGGTGACTTAGAAGAGGAGGTGTACATGAATATACCACCAGGATATGTGATTACTTCAGGAGATAAGGTTGTATGCAAATTACAGAAAGCATTATATGGATTAAAGCAGTCCCCTCGAGCCTGGTTTGGAAGATTTAGCATGGCGATGAAGAAATATGGTTACAAAAAAAGCAACTCGGATCATACATTATTCTTGAAGCACCAACAAGGAAAAGTATCTGCCTTAATAGTATATGTAGATGACATGATTATTACGGGAGATGACTTGGAAGAAAACTTGTTGCTCCAAGAACGATTGGCAAACGAGTTCGAGATGAAGAATCTAGGCGGCCTAAAATATTTTCTAGGGATTGAGGTTGCACGTTCAAGGGAAGGAATATTTATCTCTCAATGAAAATACATTCTTGATCTTTTCTCTGAAGTAGGATTGCTAGATTTTAAACCCGAAGATATACCTATTATGCAAAAGCATAAACTTGGAGTATATAAAAATCAAGTTCCAGCAAACAAAGAAAGATACAAAAAGTTAGTTGGGAAATTGATCTATCTTTCACACACCTGTCCCGATATTGCATACGTTGTTAGTGTGGTAAGCCAGTTCATGCACTCTCCAAGTAAAGATCATATGAAGGCTGTAACTCAGATTTTATCTTGTCCCGGAAAAGGACTTATGTTTAAGAAAAATAACCACCTAAAGGTAGAAGGATATACAGATGCAGATTGGGATGGAAACAAAGCAGATAGAAAATCTACTTCGGGTTATTTCACTTTTGTTGGATGGAAACTGGTCACATGGAGAAGCAAAAAACAAAATGTGGTAGCTCTATCAAGTTCGGAATCAGAATTTAGTGGCATATCTAAGGGTTTGTGTGAACTTCTTTGGATTAGAATGCTACTAACAGAGCTTGGTTTTGCTCCAAAGACTGAGATGGACCTATATTGTGACAACAAGGCGGCAATCTAGATATCTCATAATACAGTCCAACATGATCGAACAAAACAAGTTGAAGTGGATCGACATTTCATCAAGCAGAATCTTGAGGAAAAGTAATACGTTTCCCAATTGTCAAATCCAAAGAACAGCTTGCGGACATCCTAACAAAGGCAGTAAGCAACGTGGTTTTTCACCAAGCACTTGACAAGTTGGGACTTCGAGACCTCTACGTACCAACTTTAGGGGAAGTGTTGGAATAGGATGTAAGGAAAGTAAATATTCTGTCATATTAGTATTAGGAAAGGAGTTACTCGTTATACTAATTAAAGAATAAATCAATTTAATTTAAGTTTAGAATCATGTATAGGAAAAGAGTAGGCAGGTAACTTTGTATAAATTGATACTCGGCTCCCATTTGTATGAATGAATTAGAACGATCAATATAATCTCTCTTTAACACCCCCAACTCAGAATATGCCAGCGGAACGGAGCTTGGGGCGCTACGTGAGGGGTAAGACAGTCACATCCATAGAAAACGATCTCATAACGAGACGTTTTAGCAAAAACATATCATTCGAATACAAAATTAAACATTTAGAGTTTAAAAGACTCTCAAACATAAGTTGCAGCGGAAATAAAACATAGTTCAAAAGGTTTTTTGAATGATAAGATAGTAAAGACAGATAGTAAAAGCCAAAGCTAGCCATCAAAAGTCTTCAGCCACTCCTAGTGCCCACAAGTATGCATCAATTACCTGAGATAAAACATGCTAAAAAGTCAACACAAAGGTTGAGTGTAATCCATAGGTTTAATAAATAAAGCAGTTGAGCACAAGATTTTAAGTGTGGAAGATATAAGTAGCAAATACAGATATCGGGTAAGCGTCAAATAATTTTGCTAAGCTCATGACACACAAAGCGTTAACCGGTACCAATAACCTTGGCGTAAGTCGACAATAACCGCGGAATTTCATAATATAATAGTTTCCCCCAAAGCTAGGTACTTTGCCAGATACCTAGTGAAAATCGAATATAGTACATTACATGCGGACCGACCTTAGTCAACATGGCGGGACGGTCAATTCCTATAGGCCTATAAACTATAATCGCGCTCACTCGCAAGTGATTAATGGTTCATGATCGAGGGACTTGCTTTTGGCAAGGACGGTACTTGCATTATCATTTCAGTCAGGAATAGCATACCAATAAACAATTGTGCTCATAAAAATAAGTAAATAGCATGTATCTCCCCCATAGGTATATAAACAATTTAAAAGTAAAAGTGGGGCTACGAATCACACCTTAGTAATACAGAAACAAGATATCACAATTAATCAGATGGTATATAGCACGGCAAATGTACGTCAGCACAACCTAACAATTAAACGGCATGTCTCAGAAATAATCCTCGAAACAATTTATAAAGCAATACTCGTATTTGAAATGGAAATAGTTTAGTTTCAATGGCGTTTGAAAAAAAATAAAAAAATAACGTTTATGACTCGTGTAGATAGTTAAGAAAAGAAAATAATAAAAATTGGTGAACACAAACGAACACTTAAGAAAAGATAAATGGAAAGAGAGAATGAATAAAAAAAGAAAGAAGAAATAATAATAAGAAAGAGAAAATGAAACAATTAAACAAGAAAGAAAAACATCAATAGGTAGTTTCGGTATTTTACTCAATTCCCAAATAGTTGTTATATCGTCATAATTTAGGAAGAAAACGTACAAGTTTTGAAAAGGTTTTTGGACATTAAGTAATCATAAATGATTAAGTTATAAAAGATTTTATCGAAATTTGGACATTATGCATCCGTTTAAAAAACATTTCCGAGTCATTACGACTATTGAATAATATCAGTTTTATCGTCACATTTACAAGTTTTATATATATAATTGGACACTATCATTTGCGTATATATTAGTTGTCAAGTTTATCGACCATTTTGTGCATGTTCGGGTCCAAATATGTTAAACTCTTATGAGTCTAACATACTCTTCCGTCTCATGTACCAAAAGTGTCCATAAGGTCTATCGACTAATATCGTAAATCCAATAACGTCCAATCTCAATCCAAGCAAAGGTTATCCAATATATATCCAAGTACAAGTCCAAATCATATCCCATATTATCCAATATTTTCCGAAACACCAGTCGATAAATAAATAAATAAATAATGGAAAAATAAAATAAATGATAAAACTAATATAAAGTTGACTCGAGGTTTTCTAACCTCGAGTACGACACGGCCTAGACTCCCGTAAGTCTCGACTAAACACGACTGGATACAACCAAACATAACGACCATTGTCGTGACTCCCATGAGTCACGGCTCGACTCTATCTGAACCTTCGTAGTTCTCGGCTAACTCAAACACATCCAAATCCAAACCCACAACATAACCCAAATAAACACTATAACCTAACCAACTAAATAACACCCCTTGCCGTGACTCGCCTCGAGTCACGGCGTCACCTTATCCAAGCCGTATGGCTCTCGGCCTCAACCAAACAAACCCGAAACCAAACAAATCCAACCTAAACACAACCATCAAACAAAATAACCAACAAACAACCCCACGCCGTGACTCACCACGAGTCACGGCTCGACTCCTCATGAGCCGTAGTCCTTGGCCGAGACCAAATCCACACACAAATCCAAATCAAATCCAAACCAAGGGAAACAATCAAACAAGACCAGATAATCAAAAACAATACAAACTCACCTCAAGTCAACACGAGTTGACTCGGTGAGTCACCCAACTCGGACCGAGTCCGAACGATTCACGGCCAAATCTTTTAGATCCACACTATTTTAAAGCAAAACAAAAGGTTTTGAAACAAGTTTTAAAATATAAAGCATTTTATTAAAATTCTAGGGTTAGGGTTTTCTGTTTTAATAAAATAAAGGAGGGTAGGGGCGCGTGAGTGTTTTACCGAGAGAGATGATGAAGGGGGAAGGTGCGGCGGTGGTGGTGTACGGATTGTGGCGGCGGCGTGGTGATGTTCTGGTATCAAATGGTCTCCGTTCGAGCTCAAGTGCTCCAGAGATAAAGAGGGGGTCGGATCTATGCTTTGGTGAAATTTGGAGGTTTGACCAAAAAAAATTTCGACGACGCTGGTGGTCGGACGGCGACGATGGTGGTTGGACGGCGATGGTGGTGATTGGACGATGACAGTGGTGGTCGGCCGGAGGTGGTGTTGAGAGAGATGGAGTAAATAGTGTTTGTGTGTGTGAGTTATGAAAAGAGAGAGAAAAGTGAAGTTTTTATTATGTTGGGAGGGGCTAAAGTCGTACAAACCAAAGTAGGGGGTGTGGGGTGTAACTTTCGGGCGGAGGGGGTGAAAGGGTAAAGTTGGGTAAACTTTTAATATAATCATTGCGGGACCCATTTGACGTACCAAACGGACTCGAAAAAATACGAAACTTGCGTCATTGTTCTTGAAATAATTTTTCCAATGAAAACGAGTATAAATACGCATAACTTTCTCGAAGTTAATTTATTTGGCAAATTCGATTCGTTTCATTCTTTCTTGGTTATGCCGGTTCAATAAAGGGACAATGTTCTCGTTTCTCAAGATATCTCTCGTTTCTCAAGTTCAAATAAGTTCAGGAAAATTTTAAATACTCAATTGATGCAAAAATAAAATATTTGGCTAGTAAAAAGGTTTGGAAAATTATCGGATGTTACAGCACATACATCATATTGGGAAATCCGTCCCCGATTTAAGTTAAATTTATCAGTCCTGGTTTCAAAAAGGTGAGGGTACTTGCACTTGAACTCGTCTTCGCATTCCCAAGTGAACTCAGGTCCTCTCTTGGAATTCCAACGGACTTTCACAATGGTAATACGGCTCCTCTTTAGTCGTTTGACCTCACGTTCCATAATCTCGACGGGCTCCTTAATAAAGTTCAATTGCTCATCTATCTGAATTTCATCGAGTGGAATTACGGCTGTCTCATCGGACAAACACTTATTCAAATTTGACATGTGGAAAGTGGGGTGTACTCTACTAAGCTTTGGTGGTAGTTCTAGCTTGTAAGCCACTGGACCAACCCTGTTCAAAATCTTGAACGGTCCAATGTACCTAGGGTTCAGCTTTCCTCGCTTGCCAAATCGTACCACACCTTTCCATGGCGAAACTTTCAACATAACCTTATCTCCAATTTGAAACTCTAGGGGTTTATGTCTCACATCTGCGTAGCTCTTCTATTGGTCTCTGGCAACCTTCAATCGGTTCTTAATCTGTTCAATCTTCTCGGTTGTCTCACGAACAATATCTGATCCAATAAGCTGAGCTTCTCCCACTTCATCCCAACAAATAGGTGATCGGTAATTACGACCATACAGTGCTTCAAATGGTGCAGCCTTAATGCTAGCGTGATAACTGTTGTTGTATGAAAACTCAATCAAAGGAAAATGGACATCCCATCAATTTCCGAAATCAATCACACAAGCTCGAAGCATGTCTTCTAAGTCTGAATAGTCCTTTCGCTTTGACCATCGGTCTGTGGATGGTATGCAGTACTCATGTCGAGGTTCGTGCCAAAGACATCCTGAAGTGATTGCCAAAAATTAGAAGTGAATCTGCTGTCTCGGTCAGAGATGATAGATATTGGTGCTCCATGTGTCAATACTATTTCATTTACATAAAGTCTAGTCAACTTGTCCATACTATAGTTCTCTTTGATAGGTAGAAAATGTGTTGATTTCGTTAGTCGATCGACTATAACCCAAATAGCGTCGAAACTAGTTGAAGTCTATGGAAGTTTGGTGATGAAGTACACAGTAATCCGTTCCCATTTCCATTCGGGAATATCAGGTTGCTGTAGAAGACTAGACGGTTTCTGATGTTCGGCTTTAACTTTCACGCACGTAAGACACCTGTGAACATAATCGGCAATGTCGGCCTTCATGTTTGGCCACCAATATAACTCCTTGAGATCGTGATACATCTTGTCGGATCCTGGGTGTATAGAGTACATTGACTTATGAGACTCGAGCATGATTAAGTCTCGCAATCCTCCAAAACGCGGTACCCAACTTCTTCCCTTAAAACACAAAGTTCCATCGGAACGCTTCTCAAACTTCTTCTGTATCATACCGTAAAGATTCTCGCTCTTGAGGTCTTCTTATTTCACGGCTTCTTCTTGAGCATGGAGAATCTGGGCGGGAAGCTTTGAATTGATAGTCAAAACCAAAGCTCGAATTCGTAGCGGCTTAAACCGTTCCTTACGGCTCAAGGCATCAGCCACGACGTTCGCTTTTCCCAGGTGGTATCGAATTTCACAATCATAGTCACTTAAGGTTTCCAACCATCGGCATTGCCTCATATTCAACTCCTTCTAATCCAAAATATGTTGAAGACTCTTGTGATCGGTAAAGACAATATACTTCGTCGTATATAAGTAGTGCCTCCACATCTTGAGTGCAAAAACCACAGCTCCTAACTCCAAATCATGTGTGGTATACTTCTACTCATGAGTCCTAAGTTGTCGGGAAGCGTATGCCATGACTTTCCCTCGTTGCATCAAAACTGCTCCTAACCCTTGATCTAATGCATCACAATAAACTACGAAATCTTCAACTCCATCTGGTAATGCCAAAATCGATGCACTGCAAAGTTTTTACTTCAGGGTTTGAAATGATTCTTCTTCGTCCTTTCCCCACACATACTTCTTATCCTTCTGAGTCAACGTAGTTAACGGTTTAGATATTTTGGAGAATCCCTCGATGAATCTCCTTTAATATCCAGGAAATCCCAAAAATTAACGGATTTCTGTGGCGTTAGAAGGCGTTTTCCAGTTCTCAATAGCTTCGATCTTTGTGGGATCCACATGTAACCCTTTGCTGTCAATCACATGACCAAGAAATTGTACCTTGCGAATCCAAAATTCACACTTAGAGAACTTTGCGTACAATTGCTCTTCCTTAAGCAACTTAAGAATTATCGTCAGGTGTTGCTTGTGTTCTTCTTCACTCTTGGAGTAGATCAAAATGTCTTCGATGAAAACTATAACAAACTTGTCCAAATATGGTTTACACACTCGGTTCATGAGGTCCATGAATACAGCAAGTGCATTTGTCAAACCAAAGGGCATCACTTGAAACTCATAGTGGCCATATCGAGTCCTGAACGCTGTCTTGGGAATATCCTCTTCCCGGACTCTGAGTTGATGATAACCTGACTTTAAATCTATCTTGGAGTAGTAACCTGATCCTTGTAGCTGGTCGAACAAATCGTCGATTCTAGGTAACGGGTAGCGGTTCTTCACTGTTAGCTTGTTCAGTTCACGGTAGTTAATACACATTCTAAATAATTCGTCCTTCTTCTTCACGAACAACACTGGTGCTCCCTAGGGTGAGGAACTAGGTCGAATAAACCCTTTATCCAACAACTCTTGCAACTGCTTAGACAACTCTTGCATCTCCGTCGGAGCTAGTCGATACGGTGCATGTGCTACGGGTGCAGCTCCCGGAACTAGGTCAATTAGAAATTCCACTTGTCGAACCGGTGGAAGTCCATGTAGATCTTCAGGAAATACTTCTTGAAAATCACGCACAATCAGAACATCCTCGAGTCGCTTCTCTCCTGACTCCTTCTTAGACACATGTGCTAGGAATGCATGACATCCTTTCTCAATGTATTTCAAGGTCTTAATATAAGATATGATATTCAAACGGGTTCCACTACGGTCTCCGCGGACAACCAAGGTTTCGCCATTGAGAGGGATATGAACAACTCGTTCACCACAAACAATACTCGCATGATGTTTGGATAGCCAATCCATACCAACTACTACGTCGAAGCTTCCGAGTTCAATGGGCATGAGGTCGATACTAAACGGGTGATCTAGAAGGTTTAAGGTACAGCCTCGGATTATGGTACAAGTGTTAACTAAGTTGCCATTAGCTAGTTCAATACTATGGCTGGTGTCTAAGGAGGTAGGTGTGAGGTTAAGTAGTGGTGAAATCGTAGAAGATACAAAACTCATATCGGCACCAGAATCGAATAAAACTTTAACATGAAGATTGTTGAGTAGAAACATACCGGTGACTACATTCGGATCCTGCTGTTGCTCCCCATTGCCCATCACATATGCTCTACCACGAGCGCCTTCAGTTCTCCGACCAGTGTTCTTTGGGAAATGACTCTTGTAGTGACCACGCTCTCCACATCCAAAACAAGTTACCACTAGCTGGGTGGCATTTCCATTGGTCACAGCTCTGTTCTTACAATTCTTAGCAATATGCCCTCTCTTCTGACATTTCTGACACTTAGCTGCGCATGGTCCAGCATGATGCAGATTACACTTATCACAAAACGGATGCGGCCCAGCATACCCTCCAACTTGTGTTGGTGCAGCCACATAAGCCTTAACAGTCTCTTGTCTTCTGTTCTGCTGGTGGTAATGATTGTTGTTACGGTACTGGTTGTTGTTGTTATTGTGGTGATGGTTATGGTGAGGGTGATTGTTGTTGTTGCAGTTGTTGAAGTTGTTGTAGTTGTTGTTCCTCCTGTTGTCCTCCCACTTTCGTTTGTTGTCATAGTTGTTGCCCTTCTGAACAGTGTCATGCTTAACCACTTGATCCATAAGTCGTTCAGATATGCGAATAGCATCATCCAGAGTCTCAGAGTTGTAAGATGTCACGTGCCCTTCAATACTGTAAGGTAAACCACCAATGAACTTCTCCAGCAATTTCTCATTATCTGGCACCATGTGAACACAGAAAACCTTCAATTCTTGAAATCGACGCACATAAGTAGCAAGATCAACACCCTTCACAGCCAAATTGTAGAACTCATTATCCAACTTCCTCATATCACTACAAGAACAATACTTCTTGACCATTTCCTTCTTAAACTCTTCCCATGAAGTATTATAAGCATTCTCTAACCCCATATCCTGAGCATAAGCGTTCCACCAAGACAATGCATGCTCCACCAAGGTACCTGTCGCATACTTCACCTTGCAATCCTCAGAACAGTTACTCCTTAGAAACACTGACTCCATTTTCTCAAACCACTGAGTTAAACCAATAGCTCATTCAGTCCCTTTAAAGGTAGTAGGCTTACAATTCATGAAATCCTTATAAGTACAGAAATGGTTATCATTTACAGCTTGCACTCCTGCTTGTCCAACATTTGGGTTGCCAACACCTACTTGCCTGGCAAGCACCGCGGCAATGCCATCATCAATCAACTTCTGGATCGTAGCTGGATTCATCTTCCTAGACGGCATAATTGTATCAATCATTACAAATGTACAACTCTGTAAGTATTTGATTAACGTAACAAAATCACATCACAAGATAAACAACACCATGATATCATCATAATATAGCATGCATTCAACATCAATAATAGTACATCAACAAAATACATCATAGATTTAATACTTCCTATAAGTCTTACAAGATATGCAAAACGATTACATGTTTCTAATAAAATCTAATAACTAAAACTATTCAGTTTAGTAAGTACAAAGGTAAACCACTATCATGATACTAAACTACCATAAATAAGATGATCACTACACTCTCACTGACGATCTCCCCCATATATAGCCAAAACATCAATACTGTCATCAAAACGGAAACACGCCATCCTGTCATAGTACGCCTGCCACTGCATGGCATGTAACTCGTCCCTCAACTCCTGAATACTACGCTGGTAACGACGACAATCAATATCAATGAACACCGCTCCAAGGTCCAACTTCTCCACAATCTTCTCGACCTCTGTCATCCTCTTCTCTAATGACGTCAAACGCTCCCGAATCTCTGTATCTACCTTCTCTGTAGAACTCAACCTCACAACCTGCTCATACAACTCCATATGCAAATCACCTGTAGCTCTCATACAACTCCAATCGCCTAGACATCGACATATAACGGCCCTGGCACCAAGAGATATCCTGCCTCAAACGACTCAGCTCGGCCCTGACCTCTGTAGGGGAAACTCGATGTGCAGTCGAAGACTCACCAATCTCAAACGTAGACGTCACCTCTGTAGTAAGTGCATGACCTAATGCATCTGAAGTATCTGACTCATAAGTAATGTCCGACACTGCTGGTGAAAGTGGTATAGGGAGGTCCTCCGGCTCCTCCTCGTCATCATCGTTATCATCATCCATCTCCTCATTATCATCCATCTCATCATCAACCTCAATTTCATCATCATCAACGGGGTGTGGGTCCTCCTCTGGACTCGGTGGTGCAAGTGGGTGATCAATGGGTGCAATTGAAAACTGACCGGTAGGGACTGATGTTGACATAATACTCTACAAGGAGTATCGGAAAGTATAAAAATTCTAGACAAATATTTTTATAAAAATAGTTTTTATATGAAGTAATATAGCAGCGAAAAATCCAAGCATATAATAGTGCAAAAGCATGCATACATAAAAGTTTAAGTAAAGCAATAAAAGAGCGAAGTGGCATAGAGGGCTGATGGCTATCGATTTCAAAAATGTTTTGACACACACAAAAATGTTTATAGTCGAGTATGACGTAGTTCTCTATAAACAGTGGCTCTGATACCATTCTGTAACACCCCCAACTCGGAATATGGCAGCGGAACGGAGCTTGGGGTGCTACGTGAGGGGTAAGACAGTCACATCAATAGAAAACAATCTCATAACGAGACGTTTTAGCAAAAACATATCATTCGAATACAAAATTAAACATTTAGAGTTGAAAAGACTCTCAAACATAAGTTGCAGCGGAAATAAAACATAGTTCAAAAGGTTTTTCGAATGATAAGATAGTAAAAGATAGTAAAGATAGATAGTAAAAGCCAAAGATAGCAATCAAAAGTCTACAGCCACTCCAGTGCCCACAAGTATGCATCAATTACCTGAGATAAAACATGCTAAAAAGTCAACACAAAGGATGAGTGTAATCCATAGGTTTAATAAATAAAGCAGTTGAGCACAAGATTTTAAGTCTGGAAGATATAAGTAACTAATACTTATATCGGGTAAGCGTCAACTAATTTTGCTAAGCTCATGACACACAAAGCGTTAACCGGCACCAATAACCTTGGTGTAAGTCGACAGTAACCGCGGAATTTCGTAATATAATAGTTGCCCCCAAAGCTAGGTACTTTGCCAGATACCTAGTGAAAATCGAATATAGTACATCACATGCGGACCGACCTTAGTTAACATGGCGGGAGGGTCAATTCCTATAGACCTATAAACTATATTCGCGATCACTCGCAAGTGATTAATGGTTCATGATCGAGAGACTTGCTTTTGGAAAGGACGGTACTTAGCATTATCATTTCAGTCAGGAATAGCATACCAATAAACAATTGTGCTCATAAAACTAAGTAAATAGCATGTATCTCCCCCATGGGTTTATAAACAATTTAAAAGTAAAAGTGGGGCTACGAATCACACCTTAGTAATAGAGAAACGAGATATCACAATTAATCAGATGGTATAGCACGGCAAATGAACCTCAGCATAACCTAACAATTAAACGGCATGTCTCAGAAATAATCCTCGAAACGATTTATAAAGCAATACTCGTATTTGAAATGGAAATAGTTTAGTTTCAATGGCGTTTGAAAAAAAAACGTTTAAGAATCGTGTGTATAGTTAAGAAAAGAAAATACTAACCCTCCGTCCCATATTAAGTGTCTACTTTCCAAATGCACAAAGTTTTAGGAAAGTGGGGCCAACTACACTCTCCACCAATCAAATATCACTATTACCCACTAAAGTCTCTTCTCATTGGTTGAAAATATTCCCTGGATACTTAATTTGGGACATCCCAAGATTCCATTATGGACACTTAATATGGGACGGAGGGAGTAATAAAAATTGGTGAACAAAAACGAACACTTAAGAAAAGATAAAAGAAAAGAGAGAAGGAATAAGAAAAGAAATAAGAAATAATAATAAGAAATTGAAAATGAAACAATTAAACAAGAAAGAAAAACATCAATAGGTAGTTTCGGTATTTTACCCAATTCCCAAATAGTTGTTATATCGTCATGATTTATGAAGAAAACGTATAAGTTTTTACGTTCGGAGTTGTTTGAGCTAGTTCCTAGCCTCATGTTGATAGTCAGTTGTAGCACAGTACAATGGTCCCATAGATATGAAGAGTTTATCGACGCGTGTACAACGCTGTGTCGTGAACCATTTGTGATGACCGGAAGGATTTGTCGAAAGTCACCTCCGAACAAAACTACCTTTCCCCTAAAAATTTGTTCAGATGGGGTTGATGGGTGTGTCCTACATATGTCTCTTAGTGACCTATCGAATGCCTCGTAACAATGTCTATGTGTCATTGGAGCTTCATCCCATATGATTAGCTTGCATGTCCTTATAAGTTCCGCCAGTTCACTATCCGCTGGGATATGGCACATAGAATCATCGACTACGTTGATGGGAATTGCAAATCAAGAATGCGCTGTTCTCCCCCCCCCCCCTCCAACAAAAGTGCGGCTATACCGCTTGATGCGACATTTAACACTATATCTCCTTTTGATCTAATTGCTGCGGACAATGTCTTGTAAAGATAAGTTTTACCCGTGCCTTCATATCCATATACGAAAAACATACCCCCCGTTTGGCCGTTAACAGCGTCCATCAAAGTATTATATATATTTCTTTGCTCGTTTGTTAACGTACCAAGTAGCTTGTTGTGTTGTTCGCGTAATTCGTTTGGGTTGTATTTTAGCTCGTCCGATATAAGCCTGTTGTAATGTGACATTAGGAACATTTCGTTTGGCAAAGGCATGTTTAGGATGTTCCTTAAGCTTTTATTGTTACAAAGAAGCATGTGCTCGATATATGTAAGACATATGTTTTTCCTTTGTTCGTCTGAGAGTTCCAAATCTGCAAAATTAAAATTTATGTTTTTAGTTTAATCAAATAAATCATCTACTTAAAATCAATTGTTCAATCTTTAACGTAAATTTTGATGCAACACTTAACCCACATTGCTGTATATTATACATGGTATACATATCAAATGCATGTCAAACATTTTTAGGAGTGTTTTATAGGTAAACATTGTGGCTATTTGGTAGGGTGTTTTCACTCCTATCACTAAATCAATGCATACAACTTACTTTTGGTATTTTCTTTTCACTCGATAACACCAATGTAACACACACACGCATTTGCCGCTTTCACTGCCGATTATCACTGTAATTTTTTTTTTTTTTTTTTTTTTTACGAAAAAGGAAAGGTTCCATCTTCAAAGCATTTGAAGATTCAGTTTAATAACAGATTTCATATTTTTTTATAACGACTTTGAAGCTACATGAGGGTTTGCAACGGTTTACGGATGATCACTGATTGATTATCAATGTAACTTGTGGTTAATTACAGCATTATAAGAATGAATTGTCGTTATGTTGCTTAGTTAAATGATCCCCAAATATTGTAGTCCGATGCCTAGGGATTTGTTTAATAACATCATGTTATTGTAACACCCATGATTTTTTTCTTTTTTTAATATTTTGTAGTTTTGAATTTGTATTTTAAAATGAATGTTTTTTGTTTGGCGGTGGTTTGGTTTTTTTGCATTTTTTTTAAAGCAACAATGAATGAACATCATATTCATTGGCTGTCGTTATCTAACCTATTAAAGTGATTTTCAAGTTTTCAGAAACATGGCATCTCAGTTTTTAATCAAGGTTGTTGATCCCAGTTGAGCTTAACGATCTTGTTAATTACTTTAGATATAAACCTAAAGCAATCGGTATAGAAACTGCTTATGAACGATCTATTAATTACTATGCGGAAACAAGTAATTAATCTTAAGAAGAATAACAATAACACACAATAATTCTCTCAACCTTCACCTCAATATATATTAATATACGGTTACTCAAGAGTAACAGGGTTACAACGAACCTTGAAGTGAATACAAGACAATACGTATGCTAAGACAATCGACTTCTAACCCTAACCTTAGATCCTCCTTTTATACACAAAGGAGTCCTAGTCGGTTACAAAACTTTCTATACAAGAATAATATCTAATCGTATCTTTACCATAAACAAACTATACATATCCAATAAGCAGCAGAATCAAACTCTAGCAGCAGAATCATCTTAGGCTAGCAGCAGTTTGACACTTAGCTTATTTCATCATTCTTCGAATATCATCAGCAGCAGAATGAATATACCAGCAGCAGAATGATTATGCCTAGCAGCAGAATCATACTTGGTATATTTCCATTAGAACCATGAGCAGCAGGATAAACCACTTAGCAGCAGAATCTTCAAAGTAGCAACAGTATCTTTTAAACCCAACAATCCTCCCCTAAACTTGATATTTTCTCCCAAAATATACAAGTTTCATCCATAAAGCACAGATAATCACCAAGAGGATGCTTCCAAACACTACTTCTGCTCTGATGTCTTCAATTTAAGAATCTTCTCATATTTCCTTATCAGTTTATAAGCTTGATCATCTGAGAAGAAACTCTTTTGCAATTTCAACATTCCAGGCTTTAACATCTGAGTAATAACTGTTGTGTTGTTATTCAAAGGGTATTCCTTCTCCACAAGCATGTAGACCTTAACACCCTTACAGACCAATTCATGTACTCTACAAGATTGATACAAATACCACTTATCAACTCTGGAGTTTAACAAATCCTTCCATTCAATATCTCTCTCATCAGGCTCAAACATGTTCTTCAGAAAATAATAGTGAATTCTTTCATATACCACCTCTGGTCTCTGATCACTATATTTTTCTTTATACAATCTCCACATCTGTATCACATCATCTCTATCCATAAAATGTAGCATCTGAGAAAATCTAACAAATCCATAACAAAGATGATTAGACCTCATAACCTCCCAGTAAGCTTCACTTCCATCCCTGACTGTATGTGAATAAGATATGATTGGATACTTGGTATCTAAAGGAACTGCATTTACTATCTCTGGTTCCTTTTGTGGTACATGAGCTGTGAGATCCATTGTTCTTTTCATATCATCAGCAGTCACCTCTTCAAAATTATGCTCATCACTTTCTTCTTTCTCTGAGTCACTCATCACCACTGACTGAGTTCTTCTCTTCTTCCTAGCCACCTGTTTTACTCTTCTCCCATATCTCTTTATACCAACAGTAGGTTCAGTCTTTCTCTCTTCAACAGCCTGCTTCTCAACTTCTTTTTCCATCTCAGCTTCAACAATAACCTCTTTCTCTTTCTCAACATCTGACTCTTTGGGCATTTTAACAGTTGGCTCAGGATTCATATATGCATTTGGTGCCACTTTGATTCTTGTAAACTCTTTGATCTCAGCATCAGTTAAAGGCTTAAATTTCCTCTCCACCTCTTTCTTAGTAGCCTCAAACTTCTGCTTAACTTCTTCATTAGAGTATGGTTTCAGTTCCTTCAATTTCCAACCCTTCATATTTCTCAGATATTGCTTATGTAAAGTTCTCTGTTGCCTTGCAGTTGGTGGTCTATTCACCTTCTTATTCTTCCTTGCAACCAGCAACTTTTTCTTATTTTCCACAATGACTTGTTGAATCCAATCATTAATACCTTCATCTGTAAAAGTATCTTCCAACTCTACTTTCACTTTCTCCCATGCCATAGCAGCTTTACATCTTGCCTGCTCATCTTCCCATGCAGCCACTTTTGCTTCAACTTCAGCTTGTTTCCCAGATTGTTGCTTTTGTTTCTCCATTGCTTTATCATACTCAGCTTTTTCTTCAGCAGCAACCCTCTGAGCTTCTTCTGCATCCCACCTTTCTTGCAAATGCTTAGGCCATACCTCAATTGGAATTTCATTAGGATCAGGATAAGGTTCAAGTCCTTCCACCATTTTCTCCTTACCCTTACCCTTGTAGGTAGGTGGTTGAACAGGTTTTCTTGTTGGCACAGGCTCTTGTATGACAACTCCTTTGGCTTTAGGTCTTAAAGTTGTCACTTGGTTTGGTGTAGGTTGAGCAGCAGGTTGTGATTGTGGTTGTACAGCAGTAGTTTCAGGTGTTGGGATAACTTTTGGTGATTGTTGTGATTTAGCATGAAGGTTTAGCATGATTTGAGCTATGGGTATGGTGTCTTCATCTGATTCAACAGCAGAATGCTTTTCTGAAGTAGCAGCAGAATCCTTAAGTCCAACAGCAGAATGTCCTGCACCAGCAGCAGAATCATCCTTTGCCTTCTTTTCACCAACATCACTGCCAACATCTTTTTCAACAACATCCTTACCAGAACCAACATCCTCAACCATATGATCCTCATTTTCTGCAACACCAGCAACATTATTATCCAATTCCATCTCAGCCTCCCCTTGAGCCATGTTTTCCTCTGCTTCATTCCTCCCCTGTTTGGGAGCATCCTCTCCCAAACTTGGTTTGGAAACCTTCAGCTGTGAAGACCTTGATCTCAGCAACCCCTCAAGATGTTTAACCCTAAGCTTAAGCCTTCTGATTTCAGCACCCTGAGAAGCTTTCACTGTCTTTAGCTCCTTTTTAAGACCAATGACCTCCTTTGACAATTTTGTACAGGTATCCGTCAATTCTTTTAATTGTTTCATGATATCCTCACAACTTCGGTCTGTGTAACCTGACCTGAGAGGTTGATCACTGGATTTGGCATTGTGTACAGGTGTTTTAACCGTCAATTCTTCTGTTTCAAGTTCAATGCTAGCCTCAACACTTCGACCTGTGTGACCTGGTCCGAGAGGTGTATCATGGGCATTGTCATTTTGTACATCAGTGTCCATCAATTCATGTGTTTCATCTCTGTCCTCATCACTTCGAGATGTGTTACCTTCTCCGAGAGGTGAATCTTTGGACATAAACTCAGTCTCAACCCTAGGCTGAACATCTGAGCCCCCTATATTAGCCGTGTGTGGCTAGGGTTTCCATCATGTGCATCAGGTTCATAAGAACCCTCAGCAGTAGATGTTGCCAAGGTTGGGGTCTTAGTTATGTTGACACTGGCCTGTTCAACTTCTAAGTTGGAAACAGTAGTGTCAGCCCCTTCCTTCATGCCATCTCCATCACCTATGGCAGCCTCATCTGCTTCCATACTAGCACTAGTCTGAGGTAACTCAGTGCTCTTTTCATGTGAAATCCTAGGTGATTGGGTCTTTTGGGATTCATTATGGGATGATTCATGTGAATATTCAGGAGTGGGTGTGTGATGGGAAGCTGTGGGGTTTTCAGCTTCTTCACCCTGAGCAGCATCAGCAACAATGTTCAAAATATGTTGGGACAATGGAGTTATTCTCCCAGAAAAACCAGTCCCATTTTTCCTTAAGTGTTTAAACATTTTAGTTACAAGAACTGGAGTTTTGTAAGGTTTTTCATGAGCAAAAGGTTCTTGTAACTGATTATCAATGAGTAACTGCAAAAACCTTGGATAAAGATAAGAATTTCCAGAAATATTCTTTTTCAACCCTTCAAAAATCATAACCGAAAAATTTTATGGTTGGCCTGAGGATAGACAAATCAAAGCAGAAGCTTGACTTGCACTAAACTCATTCCACCCACTTGTTTTAGGACTAAGACAATGTAGAAGGGTGTGAACAAGAAATTTCCATTGTGGGCAGAGCAAACGTTTGTAAAATTTAACTTTAGTGTTTGTTCTCTCATACCCAATTCTGCCAAGTTCCTCAAAAATTGTAGAAGTGGGAAGGCAAGTTGTTGCTTCATCATCTGCAAGATGAAGAATTCGTCTTATAGATGTTTCAGTAACGACTATTCTTTCCTCATCTACTGAGGTAATCAACATTTCTTCCCCATTAAGAGTTTCAGCCGTAACAGTCGACCAAAACTGTCTCATGTGGGAACGATATATAGTTGGATTTACTGATAATGCATACCTAATGGAAGTAGCATTAAGAAAGTCTATGACTTCAGTGAATCCATCAGCCTCCGGCACCTTCTTAAGAAAAGCTACTTGATTGTGATCGTCAGAATAGGTACGTCTCGTCATTGTAAATTAGGGTTTTGATTTTGGAGTGTTTTTGAATCAGATGCTAATGGAGGTGTTAGGTTTTGGAGATAATTGAATTTTGGGCGCACAATTTTAATTTGGGGATCGAATTAGGTTTTTATATCAGTTAGATCCAATTAGAACGATTTAGGCGCCAATTTGCAACACAGTCCTCCAACTTTCAAATTTAGCAGTAGAATGCTAAACTTGCAAAACAAAGCAGCATAACACCACCAGCAGTAGAATGGATTTCTTGCTAACACTTATCCAATTACCCAAAATTAATATCCATCCTTTTGGTCAACACTACCAAAATACCATAATTAAGTTAATTCCATCAAGGAATTAATTCCTTTACCGACCCAAGAGTTAATTTCAAGTACCAACCCCGCCTTTAATGTCTTTAATCCTTCATTAACTCTATAAAAAGCCTCCAATCATCAACACAAATCCATCTCATCCCACAAAATCTTCAACACATATCTTCAACTTTCCAATCACCATGAATCCTTCAAATATTGTAGAAATCTCATCCGATTCTTCGTCTGATTCTGGAAGTTCAGGTTGGGAAAACTATTTTCCACCAAACTACACTGGTCAAACCAGCAAAAAGCAAAGGACAACTCCTCCAATATCATCGAATGAACTAACAACTCCCCCGTCGTATTTAAACAATTCATTCCCTTCTTCTGATGATGATGAGGAACAATCACAGTCACTTTCAGTCGTATTGACAAGAGAGATTGAGAAGGCCGTGGCTGGAATGAGCAAGATCCAAGTGCCTGAAAGACATCAAGCTCATCCAAAGCCAAGTCCACAAGTTCTAGGCCTCCCTTGCAAGAAGGTGGTTGATGCCATGGACATTGAAGGTAAAAGAGTCCATAGGACCATGCCAGATGTCCAGGGAAAAGGCAAAAGGAAGCTTGAGTAGTTGTTGTGTAGTAGGTTTGTGTAGGTTTATGTGTAGTAAGGTTGTTGGTTGGTTGTTTGTTTTGTTGCTTTTGAATCCTGAATGATGATGTAACTTCTGCTAATGTAGTGAATGCACCCAGTAATGAATAAACTTTTATTATCTTGTGTTGATGAACATTCACTCTTATGCTTTAGATTCTGAATAGATAGCCTCCCCTAAATTTCAGAATCATCTTTTTCTCAGCAAAGAATCTTTTGTGACTTATCCTGCAAAAGATTAGTCCAACAACCACAAAACACAAACAAGAGTATCTCACAATAATCACAAGACAGTCAACAAAATAACCATCTTAGCAGTACACAATATACAGACATAGCAAGCACTAAAAACAACTTATTTGATCAATAACAGCACAAATCCTCAAAAACTTTTTACAAAACATACAGAGATAAGATTTTAAAGATTGATCATACCTATACTAGCAACTAAAAATTGAAATCTACTTATATCAAAACTTTTTGTAAGTAGATCAGCAACATTATTGTCAGTATGTATTTTAACCACTTGAATTAACTTTTTCTCATAACAATCTCTAATAAAATGATGTCTTATCTCTATATGCTTTGTTTTAGAATGAAAAACATGATTCTTGATTATACACATTGTGCTGTTATTATCAATATAAATTTTGGTGTTCATGAAATTGTACCCATAATCCAAGAGTTGATTCTGAATCCAGAGTATTTGTCCACAGTAACTAGAAGCAGCCACATACTCTGCCTAAGTTGTTGAGTTAGCCACCACAGTCTGTTTCTTGCATTGCCATGAGATTAGCCTATGACCAATGTATTGACAGCCTCCAGTGGTTGACTTTCTATCCAAACTAGCTCCAGCATAATCACTGTCTGAGTATGCTATCAAGTCAAAGGGTGAACTATTAGGATACCAAAGGCCCAATTTAGGTTGACCCTTTAGGTACCTAAAAATTCTTTTGACCACATTCAAGTGTGAGACTTTTGGGGACACTTGAAATCTGGCACAAGCACACACAGAAAACATGATGTCTGGCCTTGAAGCAGTCAGATACATCAATGAACCAATCATTGATCTATAAAGATGTACATCAACTTCTTCCCCATCTTCATCCTTGAGCAAAGGTTTGTTGTTGTCCATTGGTGTCTTAGCTGCCTTCACATCAGTAAAACCAAATTTCTTTAACATATCAGCCACATACTTGTCTTGACTGATGAACCTTCCTTCTACTGTCTGCTTAACCTGAAGCCCCAGAAAGAAAGTGAGTTCTCCCATAGAACTCATTTGAAATCTGTTATGCATGAGCTTCTCAAATTCTTCACAGTACACCTTGTTTGTAGACCCAAAAATGATATCATCTACATAAACCTAAACTAGTAGGATATCCTTTTTGTCTTTCTTGATGAACAAAGTTTTATCAATAGTTCCCCTTGTGAACCCATTAGATAGCAAAAACTTGGACAAGGTGTCATACCAAGCTCTAGGAGCTTGATGTAATCCATACAGTGCTTTATCCACTTTATACACTCTGTCTGGAAAGTCAGGATCTTCAAAACCAGGAGGTTGCATCACATAAACCTCTTCATCAATCTTTCCATATAGAAAAGCACTTTTCACATCCATTTGGTACACAGGAAAGTTCTTGAATGAGGCATAAGCCAAGAATAGTCTAATAGCCTCTATCCTTGCTACAGGAGCAAAGACCTCATCATAATCTATTCCTTCTTCCTGAGTGTACCCTTGAGCCACTAATCTTGCTTTGTTTCTCACCACAATTCCTCTTTCATCTCTTTTGCACCTGAACAACCATTTTGTACCAATTGCCCTCTTCCCATTAGGCAAATCAACTAGTGTCCAGACCTCTTGAAGCTTGAACTGCAACAGCTCCTCTTGCATGGCTTCAACCCAACTTGAATCTTTCATAGCTTTGTGAATATTTTTGGGTTCCTCTTGTGATAAGAAACAGGCAAATTTGCAATTTTGTAGGTCCTTGTGGCTATTTCTTTGATGCAATGATTGAGCAAATAAACCTTGATGGAGTTGATTACTCAGCCCTTTTGTTTTACTTCTGGTTTTTACAGTAGATTGTACATCACCAATTATCTACTCCTTAGGATGGTTCTTATGTATCCTTGTAGTTGGAGTAGGACTGACTTGAATAGAAGGCTCCATATTTGTCAAATCAGCATTTGCTCCAAAAACATCCACAACATCATCATCTGTGTCATAGTAGATTTCCTCCAACTCAGGCATATGAGGAAAGTCAACATCATCATTAACATCTTCATTAAAGTCAGCAGCAGAATTCTTTGGAACAGCAGTAGAACTACTAGGCTTAGCAGCAGAATGGGAGATACTGCTACTAGGCGTAGCAGCAGAATTATTTGGCTTAGCAGCAGAATAAGAGATACTGTTGCTAGCTTCATTTCTTGAACTTCCATGCTTTGCTGACTTTTCAACAGTCTTGCCATCATTAGAAGGTTCATTATCACCTTCTGCATCATCCTTTGGTACTTCCTTATGAACAACATCATCTTCAGAACTCTTTCCCTCTTTATCTGTTGGAGTGAAGAACTGATTAAACTTCCACTTCTCAATCAAAACAAACTCTTCTGCAGATGCATCCTTCTTTGCTTGTGTACCTGCATTAGGGTTAGTTTGTGTACCTGCAGACATGTTAGTTGTACCTGCAATCACTAGTTGATAATTCATACTCTTGGTTAGGGAATCAATATCAAACAGCCATTCAGGTCCTTTTCCAGCAACACTAGGTGTGGTTTCACTAAACCTAACGTGTAGATTTTCTTCCACATGCATTGTTCTTTGATTAAATACCCTAAAAGCTTTGCTATTAGTTGAGTATCCAACAAAGAAACCTTTGTCTGCTTTTTCATCAAACTTGCCTAGTGAGTCAATGGTATTTAGGATAGTAACAGGACACCCAAATGGTTTTAAGAAATCTATCATAGGTTTCCTACCATGCAACAATTCATAAGGGGTCTTGTTATGAGGCTTCACTACCTTACTCCTATTTTGCACATAGCAAGCAGTGTTAACTGCTTCAGCCCAAAAAGTAGTGGGTAACTTTGACTCAGACAACATAGTCCTAGCAGCCTCAATTAGTGTCCTATTCCTCCTTTCAGCAACACCATTTTGTTGAGGAGTTCTAGCCACACTAAACTGCCTTAAAATACCTTTTTCCTCACAGAACTGATTCATTACATGATTCTTAAATTCAGTTCCATTATCACATCTGATTACTTTGACCTTATGATTTACTAGATTTTCTATTCTTGTAATGAAGGCCTTAAGAATCCCAGAGGTCTCATCCTTAGTTGCTAAGAAAAACACCCAAGTGAACCTACTAAAATCATCAGTGACAACTAAGCAATACATCTTCTTATTCAAGCTCTTCACAAAAGTTGGTCCAAACAGATCCATATGCAACATATACAAGGGTTCAGAAATAGAGTTCACCACTTTGGACTTACAAGAAGCTCTGTGTTGCTTTCCCATCTGACAAGCAACACAGGTTTCAGAATTTTCAAAAATCTTTGAAGGTAACCCTCTGACAAGGTTGCCTTTTACCAATTTGTTTATAGTTTTGAAATTTAAGTGACCCAATCTTCTATGCCAAAGCTTGGATTCATCAATGGTGGCCTTTGCAAAAAGACAAGTTAAATCTCTTTTAGGAATGATGTTCTTAATCTCCACACTGTATATATTGTTTGTTCTAGGGACTTTAAGTAGTACTTCAGAATCATGAGGTAACTTAAAGTCGGGAGACAAAAAAAGACAGTCAGTGTCTATAAAAAGAACAAAATTCTTTTTGTCACACATTTGTGAGACACTAAAAAGATTGAACTTAAGTCCTTCTACAAAATACACCTTTTCAAAATCCAATTTTCCTGTTCTAATAGTACCTTTACCAACAATCTTGCCACCTTTTGGATCATTGCCAAAAGCAACATAACCACCATCAAAAGCCTTAAAATATTCGAAGTTGCTCTTGTCCCCAGTCATATGTCCAGAGCATCCACTATCAAAAATGCATTTACCCTTTAGCTCCAATTGTAGATTGCCCTGCACAAAAAGTAAGAGAGTTAGTTTCTCTTTGGGACCCAAGCCATTACTGACTTGGATCTGCCTTGTGCATCAAAGTAATCATATTTCTTGAAGTCCATTGATGCACTACTGTGTCTGGTTTTGGGTTTCCATACCCAGCAAGCTGAGGCCTTAACAGCATATAAATGAGTGCCCATAACAGTGTCAGTAACCACTTTTGGCTTAGCAGCAGAATGAGAAATACTGCTGCTAGCTTTAGCAGTAGAAAACCCTGTTTTCTTTGGAATGGGCCTTGGTGGTGCAACAGGAGAAATAGTCCTAGAAATGCCATTTCTCAACAAAATCTCCTTAGGAACCATGTTTCTATTAGGATGTGGGTGAGTCTTTCTTGCAAAGTTCCTATGGTTCACCCTAGTATTATGGTTCCATACAGGTTTTGGAGCACTAGTTTTCTTAGGTATAGAATAATAACAATCCTCTTGCAAGTGCTCAAAACTACCACAGCTGTGACATGCCTTCTTAACCAGTTCAAAGTCACTACCTAACTTGTGTGTGATCACCTGGTGCAAGTTTCTCTAATTTCCTCTAGGCAAGTCACAAGTCTTCCTAGGATAATCTCTAGGTTTATCATCATACTCAGCCACTTTCCTAGAGATTCTACTTCCTAGTACAGGTTTTACAAACTCAACATTTTTAGCTTTAATTTCAGCTGTATTAACCTGTGTGACATTTGGTTCAACAGTCCTAAGAATTTCTTTCTTTTTAGCTTTGGGTGTTGAATCAATCTCATCATCATCACTATCTGACACCCAATCTTCAATGATCATAGTATCAGACTTCTTTTCTACCTTAGGTGCACTAGTCTTTTCAGATGTTTCATTATTTACTTGACTTGTTTCACCTACAGATTGTGCAGCTAACTCAGATATAAAGGACAATTCTTTCCTAGCTGGTGCATAAGCACTTTTAAGAGGGGGGGCCACTTCATTGTATCCTAGGCCACATCCTCTTCTAAAAATCTGAGATTCAACTGCTTTGTTTGCTAGAACAGATGCATATTGTTGTTTATCTATCCTAACAACATGTTTTTCTTTTTCACTTAAAGCTGAGTCTCTAGCTAATTCAGCTTCTTCCACTCTTTTATTAAGCATGTTAATTTCACATTCTTTCTTAATTAGCTCAGTTTCAAGAGTATGAATTTTATCAGCATATTCTCCCTCAATTTGATTAAGAAACTCAACCTTGTTTTCTAAAGATTTTAAACCATGTTGATATCCTAAGTTATCAAGTTTGAGTTTATCAAATTCAACTCTTAAAGCATCATAACTAGATCTCAGTGCCTCTATTGTATCTGAACAAGATTTAAATAAACATGAAGATTCATTTGATACCTCAGAGTCTGATCCAGAGGAGGAGTAACCCATAAGAGCAAAGTGTTGTTCTTTGGGTTCTTCATCAGCTACCAGTGCATAGTTGGGACCATCCTCAGCTTGGTCACTCCAGTCAAATTCACCCAAGCCATCACATGAGACCATAGCAGTAGTAGGTTTAGCATCTTCAATGGGAATCTGCCTTGTATTTTCCTTGATCTGCTTTGGTGCTCTGCACTCCCTTGCAAAGTGCCCTTTTCTGTGGCAGTTATAACATTCAAACTTTGATTTGTCAAACCCCACATTGTTCTGCCTTCTGAACTTGAGCTCTCTTCCAGTTCTCTTCAAGAATCTTCTTGCCCTCATAGTCAACATTGCAAATTGCCAATGCAAATCCATCTCTTCTAAATCATCAGGATCAACTTGATCTAGATCCTGACTCATTACTGGAGTACTTGTTGTGAGTTCAGCTAAATAGGCACAAATAGCAGCATCACAAATGGTGTCACTATTTGTAGAACTAGCAGTAGAACCAGTATGACCAACAGGAGAATGAGTTTCTTGAATATTCCCAGAAGTCTTATTATTTGAAGACATAAAAGCAAGGTTGTTTGAACTTGAAGAACTGATTGAACCCTTTACCTCAGTTTCATAGACCTTCAAGTTGTTATACAAATCATCCAAATTCATAGTATCAAAATCAGTCATGTTCCTCCAGACAACTGTGTGAGTATTCCATTCTGGTGCAAGACTCCTTAGAAACTTCAAATTAATATCTTCCTTTGCAATAGGGACACTTAAAATCGCCAACTGACTCACTAACTTTTGCAGCCTGTCATAAGTACCATCAATACATTCATTGCTTGATGCAGTGAAAGTTTCAAATTCGTGCTTTAGCAAATTCTTCCTTGACTTTTTGGTGGCTGCATTCCCACCAAACCTTAGTTCAATTGCTGCTAACAACTCCTTGGTAGACTTGGTGTTTTTGAAGGCCAATTGGTACTCATTAGGTATCCTCATTAAGAGAATAGTATGAGTTCTAATCTCCAGTTTCCTTTGAGCCCTATCTTCATTGGTTTTGATGGGTACGAGTTGCCCATCAGCACCAGTCTTAGGTAGAGTATCACTAGTTTGTATGATTTCCCACATTGTGTAATCACACATCTTCATGTATTGTTCTATCCTCATCTTCCAGAGTTCATATTCTCCATCCTTGAGCATTGGAACCTTGGATGCAGTGACCATATGATGAGATTCAGACTCCATTGCTTTTGATGATGAACAGATCTGAGCTTTTCGAAATTCTTCTCGATATCAGTTTCTAGATCACAAGCTCTGATACCACTTGTTGATCCCAGTTGAGCTTAACGATCTTGTTAATTACTTTAGATATAAACCTAAAGCAATCGGTATAGAAACTGCTTATGAACGATCTATTAATTACTATGCGGAAACTAGTAATTAATCTTAAGAAGAATAACAATAACACACAATAATTATCTCAACCTTCACCTCAATATATATTAATATACGGTTACTCAAAAGTAACAGGGTTACAACGAACCTTGAAGTGAATACAAGACAATACGTATGCTAAGACAATCGACTTCTAACCCTAACCCTAGATCCTCCTTTTATACACACAAGGAGTCCTAGTCGGTTACAAAACTTTCTATACAAGAATAATATCTAATCGTATCTTTACCATAAACAAACTATACATATCCAATAAGCAGCAGAATCAAACTCTAGCAGCAGAATCATCTTAGGCTAGCAGCAGTTTGACACTTAGCTTATTTCATCATTCTTCGAATACCATCAGCAGCAGAATGAATATACCAGCAGCAGAATGTTTATGCCTAGCAGTAGAATCATACTTGGTATATTTCCATTAGAACCATGAGCAGCAGGATAAAACACTTAGCAGCAGAATCTTCAAAGTAGCAGCAGTATCTTTTAAACCCAACAAAGGTTGATTACTATTACCGTAAAAGTCAGGTTTGTATTAACTTCCGTTTGTTGTGTATATAGTAGAACGTTTGATTTGATTTCATGAGACGTTTTTATGCTATTTTTAGTACATGTATATACTTTTATTATCGTTACGTTGTAGACACTCCCTGAATGGTTTCATGAGGTGCATTATAATGGTCAGAATTGGGTGTATTTGATCAATAATAAGTGCGTGAAATTTAAGGTCTGGATGGATTGGTTGCCATGTGAACAGTGGCAGTTGCACGGTGATGAATGGAGACATTTTATTAAGAAAAGTGGTTACGAAGACATTTCATACCTTCACTTCATCAAGGAAAGTGCAGATACATTCTATGTGACAGGCTATAATCGCGAAGGAGTTGAGAGTGGTGGCTACAGGAATGTGAATTCAGATATGCGTCCGTCCAGATGGATGGGGTTTGTTGGCACCAATCTTATTGAATCACCGGTCAGTATATGCATATCTTTACTTAATTGTCCAGGTTTGAATATTGAGATATATCAACGTAAATTTTCTTGCCAATAACAACAGTTTAATACTTTCATCTGTTTTTTTGATATTCTTGTAGGTTGTTTATGGATAATTTCTAAAAGATGTTAAAGATGATGAGGTTTTTATATTGAAAGTGAATGGTCAAGAATACGATGTGATGCATCGGCGTATGCCAAACCCTGCATCAACAACGAAATATGATTTTGTTTTCTATGGACATGGATGGTTGGATTTGGTTGGTGCTTATCACATGGTTCAGGGTGTTAGGGTTGTGTTCACAAATCTGTTCAACAACAGGGCTTTGGCGATCATATTTAAAGAAGATTGTACGGCGTTAACACACGAAGTAGTCAGGCGCACTTTGGTGGCAAGAGGTGATCCGTATCCTGGTGTTGATAAAGGTCATTGTTTATAAGTGTACTATTGTTGTTCGCATATTTACGTATGGGTTGCATTGTTTAAAGAGGTATTATTTTTTTGATTTTTTAGACCCCGGGATACTACAAAATTACACATGGAGTGGCCATGCCAAGTACCATATGGATGAAGAAAAGACCTTTTACAGGCCATTGTATTGCTATGTTTTTTAGCAGAAAAGATTGGTATAAGTATTATTTTATGGGTTTTATTTAATAAATTAAATTTTTTTACCCAAGTGATTTTTATATTTTTTTATTGAACTGTTTGCCAGACTATTCCTGAAAAATTTGTCAAAAAACACAAGATCTTCAAGTATGAGCATGCATTGGTTCGCCATACGTCTCATCGATTCAGATTTATCCTTTTCCAGGAGAAACACCATGAGGATGCAAATCGTGTTACTCACGTTTATCTGAAAGGGCCTTGGAGACAATTGGCTGCAGAATGGGGTTTGGAACAGAATCAGATTTTGAGGTTTAAATACACCAAGGATGTTGGGGACGATAAAGCTATTATTTTTTTTGGAGAAGATGAAGTCAAGATCCCACTGTTTCATGTTTGCTGATGTCGTTTGATTGGTACGATGCTGTTGAAGAAATGCTTTTGGTATGTTTTCTCATGAATTCAAACTTTTATGTTGGTTAAGGTAATCATATTTTAGGCTACGTATGTGTAAATTATGTGTACGTGTTGTTATGTGATGTGGACATGTCAGTAGTAATTTTCTTTAACTATGGATATAGTAGGTGGACTTGTAGGAAGTGTTTGTGTTTTAAAATGATGTTCTGTTTATTAGGAGTTATGTTGAAGTCGTTATTGTTGTTAATTTGATTCTCTTCGATTGTTATATTTTTTTAGGTAACGTATATACCGTATATTATTTATAGGATATTCAGATAAGTTGTTATTAATATACTTTATTATACTAAAAATGTCATACCTGGATCACTCCTCTTTATTCGCTCTGCATGTAGTACATCAGTAGCCATTACTTCCCATGTCTTTTCATAAACAAATTCTGGTCGAGCCATACAATCCGTCATAAGTAGTATGACATAAAACTTTCACAAATAGTTTCCGGTCCCCCATAGGCTATTTTCTAACAACCCATCGATGTATTCCTTATCATCTTCCAATAAACCTCGAGCCTGGCAAGCCTCTTTGTATGTATTGTATGTAACATCTTCAAATCTTTTAAAATCGCTCCAATCTCGTGCGTCTGGAACCTTGTTAATCAAGACTCGTAAATAGAATAGCTCCCCGGTTGATGGCGACACGTGATGTACACGTCCAATGCACGTGCCCTTTTGTCTTTTTACCCATATCCTCTCTTCTTGCTTCCATACATAGTGCTGTGAAAACTTGTGGTAAAGTAGGTTTCTTTCTTCTACATACGTCTCGTTTGTTTTCATCCATTGGACGAATTTCATGTCATTTACGGATGCCTTATCTAATGTACAATCAATGCTTTCCGAAGAATCAAATATAACCGATTGTTCGCCTTTTAAATGAAATGGCAATCGTTCAACAGGAGGGAATCTATAATGGATGTCAAATTTGTATATCCTCCATGCCGCTTCACATGCTGAAAGGTATCGACAATCGTAATAATCACTTATTTCATCTATATCTTGGTCTTCTACAGCCGTCGTGGCCCTGTCGGGACCTTTGTTAATATATTTGAAAAGATATTTTATGGAACCTATCTGGTTGCACCGTTCCACATTAATATGTGATTGGTAACGTCTCAAAAACCCTGGATTATAAGGTACCACGTATCCGTTGTGTAGTTCTGCCCCACTCTTTGTTATTGTACAACCATCGTTTCTCCTTTTATAAAGTGCGTATCCACTTTCATCTATGACCGTTGAATCGTTGAATTCTCTAGGGAATCTCTTTGTGCATTTGTTTTTTACTGTACACGGACAACTTGGACGTTGGGGGCCACATGGGCCATGCATCATATGATCCGTAACGATTTCATACAGCTCGGGGTCCTCATTTTTATCCGGTATTTCTGCTGAAATAAAACGATCAATTTGGCTTGTTGTTTTGATTTTATCATTTTCTTCCAGGAAAAGCAATATATGGGCATGTGGTAGGCCTCTTTTTTGAAACTCAACAGTATAAACAGCTGCAGTAAATTGATAATGTTAAGTACAGTATATAATCAATAATAGTTGATGCAATTACTTTGTATTTGATAATAGAGAAGTGGTGATGATACCTGCTTTCAAATGTCCAAAATAATGCCGGTCTTTAAAATCTCTCAATAAGCTGTCTAGCTTTTGTTTAAAGACTCTAGTTATCGCATCAGGTCTATCCTCAGACTTCAATCCCTTATCTGCGACAAAGCGTGCAATTTCCGGCCAATTTGGATTGCATGTAAATGTTATAAATAGGTCAGGGTAGCCGTAAACTTTGCAGATTGTCATGGCATCCAAATAATTTTGCATCATATATCTTGGGCTCCCGATAAATGACGACGGTAGTATAACCTTTTTCCCTCATAACGTGACCCCAGAATCTTCTTGTTCTGCCAGTTTTGCATGTTTAGAATATGTTTCACTCCTTAAATCTTTTTGTTGATTTTTAACATAGAACATCCTTTCAGATTCTACCATAGTGTATGCGACAACAATGAATTTTTGGCATAACCTCCTTGCATTGAGCACCATCGAGAAAACACCTGTCCTTTCTTGTAGTCGATAAGCAAAATACTCCCTCATCGTTACTCTTGTTCTCTTGTTTGTTGGTGTATGATCAGTGATACCAACATGGTGTATATCTGTCCAGTAACCATCTTCTGCATATGGGAACAACAATGGGTATTGTAATGCTAGGTACGACGGGTGTAATTCACTAATTCTTTTGTTAATACAAATAGCGTCTCAAAAACGTTATTTATATTCTTTGATCTTTCATTAGTTTTGTTAATGACAAATAAAAGGAATATCTTTTAGCAAATAATAAATACTAGCTTAAGTCTCTTAAGTACACACTTTACACTTCACATATTAACTAAGAATTACAAGTTTAGTAACTTGTTTCCTTAAAAGGAAACTTTAATTCATAAACCATTCCATGACATCATTGTATGCATCACATACAATATCTTTGATATATCTTGGTTAGATATGCAAGCAACATAGTTGACATTTGAAGATCTTGGATGATATGGTAAGATACAACTAAGATATGGTAAGAGACAACTATTACATAGCTGTCACATCCCACGGATCCAAGTCCTATAAAGGACGGATCCCTTTTGAGGGATCCGCCGGATCCGTGAGCTGAAGATCAGCTTGCCTATAAATAGGAAGCTGATCATTTGGCTCACTCATCACTCATATAGCTTAAACACATATATTCATTCAGTACATATCTTACTAACATCATTCATAGTTGCATTTCACTTTGATCTTTCATTTTGTAGAAAAGAGATCAAGCATTCAAGGATCTACAGAACCGTAATCCTTTAGTTGCATTACTGTGTGATCTTGTAGTTTGTTTCACACATCATATCTATCATTTGTAATCAGTGAGTGTGGTTAGTACTTTAGTCCTTAAAGTACAAAGAGTGTAGGGAGTGGTTGTACCCTTGTAAAGAACTCGACATCTAGCTTAGTGTCGGTAAAGTAATTAGGCGACGTCAGGTTGGTTCTACCTTGTGAAAGAACCCGGTGTTTAGCTTAGTACCGGAAAAGGAAGTAAGCGACGTGTAAAGGTTTTCTCCGCCAGGAAAGGAGTTTGTTTCTTAGTGAAAGATAAACTCTCGAGTAGGAAACTCGGGGAGTGGAGTAGGGCAAGGAATAGAGTTCTTGTAGCCGAACCACTATAAACAACTGTGTCGTGTGGTTTGATCTTTCCTCTCTTTATCTTTTGTTTACATTGTGTGATTATTTATTTGTGATTGTTTCCTTTGAATTAACATATAGTAACAAAGCAAATAAAACTTTAAAAACGGTAAAAACTATTCAACCCCCCTTCTAGTTTTCCACATCTTTTAATACCTCCTTCTTGTAAGTGTAAAATAATGTCTCTTTTAATAGTTGTTGCGTCAAAATCTCCAACTATAAGACCTCCAATTTCATCAGCTGTAGGTAGGTTATAATTTCTACCATTTCGTTCTCTTGTACCGATAAGGCGTAATTTGAACTTGTGTTCATCATCTCGCCTGACCAACCGTTCCCCAGCCATTCTGAACTGAGCAACTAATGGATTGATGGTATCCAGCATGTCACGTAGATCAACAGTCAATTGGTGGTCTACAATATAGTTGTTTGACGCTGATGTGCCATCGATCGTGCTGTATAAAATGAATATATGTATATTAATATAATGTTGTTTATGTAAGGAATGAATGAACAACATAGACTAAATGATACGATAATTAATGTTGTCATACCTGACACAATTGATTCTATTTTGTATTTCATTCTTTGAGTCGTAAATATATAACTGAGCAAAAACAGGAGGCTTGTCGCCTTCTGGCAACAGACTTCCCATCCTGTGGTAATTTTCTCCCTGGATCCTGTAACAATATGCTCCATATCCTTGATTAACAGACGTGTCTTGCCTTGCACCCATAGATGTGAATGAAAACATCGAATTGTATCTCCTGATGTTCTCAACGAAATCCTTGCTTTTTGGATGTTCACCATTCATAAGTTGTCTCAACAATTGAGGTGGATTTTTAATTTCACTTCCGAATTTTACCTTTCCTTTTCCACAACATATAGAGTACGACGCTGTACTCGAACATGTCGATCCAACTGTAGTCTCAGCATGCCATAATAATGCGTCGAATGATTCACATGTGTAAATAGGATCTCCATGGTCCAAATAATCTGTAAAGAGATAATTATTCAGGAAATTTTGAAAAAAAAGACACGACTGTTTTCTATTTGGCAACAAATGTTGTTTTTACAGGGGTTTGTTTAATGGATGTACCATTAGATGTGCCTTTAAATAGTTTGTTTTGTGCATCCTGATTGTTTGCTGAAGCCATATTATTTAAACCTTCACGTCTTGGAATTTTTTGTCTATGCATTATCGCTTTATCCTGTAGCCTGTGTGATTTGCGTTTCGAAATGTGTACACCAGGCTGAATAGTTCCAAGATAGGTGGGCTCTTTAGGTATTGCTGCAGCAAAAGTGAATGGTTAAAACGATAATGAGAGAAATATTACTTAATTATTCGTTGAGGGAATGATAACTTTATTACGTGTTTTGGTTGGGTCTTTGAATGGCCGTCCCCTTGGTCTCTTTATTGGTGTCATTGTTTTGGTTTGAAAAGGGGTGCGAGTTGGCTGCACGCTGAAATCATTTGTATCTGCCGTATATTGAAAGTACATTACTATAGCTAAATAATAGTCAGTATAAGAAAGCTTAGTCCATAAATATCATGCTGGGTAGCTTCAACTAATTGGATTACCCGTTTGGATTGGATATATTTGTGGGCGGCCTATGCGTGTGTTTGTCTTCTGGTGTTTTTCTTTAGGTCTTCCACTCGGTCGGATTGTGAAATCATTTGATGTAGTTGCCACGCTACCATCTTCTGTAAATTGAAAGTGAATTAATATAATTAAACACGTGTCAATGTGGGCGATCATAGTCCGTTAATATCATGTTGGGTAGTTTCAACTAACTAAATTACCATTTTGGATTGGATATAGGCCTATGCGTGTGACTGTCTCGTGGTGTTTTTCTTTGGGTCTTCCGCTCGGCCGAACTGCAAAATCTTCAAATGTAGTTGCCATGCTACCATCTGTTGTAAATTGACATTGCATTAATATAACTAAATAATTTTGCATGTGACTGTCTCTTGGTGTTTTTCTTTGGGCCTCCCTCTCCGTCGAACTGCTAAATCATTAGTCATAGTTGCCATGTTACTACTATCACAACTGTATGGATTGAAAATGTTTAACTAGCAGAAAATTTGTATAATAAATGATCAATAACTTGCAGAAAATTTGTATAATAAATGATCAATATATTTCAAATTTAAACAAAATCCTGTATACCATATCCATCCATTATTATATAATAGCATTTATGTTACCAAAATATCAACATAATATAAGATAACTACCAAAGTTTAGGGTTGTAGATATTTAATTCGATGAAAAGCTGCATAATATATGATCAATATATTTTAAATTTAAACATAATTTGGTATACCATATTTATCTATTACTATATAATAGTATTTACGTTAACAAAATATTAGCATGATATAAGATAATTACCAAAGGTTAAATATATTTAGATACGATATAGTCCTTAAACATAAGATATATAATATATTTAGATATGATATACTCTGCAAACATGAGAATATATAATGAAATATAAGGATCGATAGGAAAAATGTTTCCAATGGCACAATTCCAAATTTTAGACGAACTAATGAATCTTGCTGGCTCGTCCAAATTGCACGATTGTATGCGCGTTTGGTTTGTGCAGCAGGCAGGTGAAGACTCGGCCTGTGCAAAATTGATCCACGCTTGCTGTGAGCATCTCAGGAGGGTGATGGCGAAAAACCGAGTGATGATAGTTGACATGGAAGCATTGGGACACCGTGGGGTTGCATTGGACTCGCTTGATGCTTTGAAAAAAACTCAAGAGAGGCATCGCGTATTGCCTGAATTGTTGGTAGATCTGTGTGCTCAAGCCAAAGCCGGTGCCCGCGAGGAAGAGGTTAATGCCATGAAGATGAACGATTTTAATTAAGTAGTTTTATTAGTTTTTTTCCTGTACAATGATTGATTACTATATTTGCTTGGTGTATTTAGTATGTCTGTTTACTTGGCCTATTTGTTTAGTCCATTTGTTACACAGCTTACATGAATACTTCTGCACACTAATCTTTTCACCCTTCATAGTTATTTACAATCGTGGTCAATAATTCTGTTAATATGCACATTCAAAAAAATTCAAAACACATAACATTTATTATCCAAATAACAAAATGCGATGAGAAATCTAACAAAACTAAGCATAAAAAAATAAATAAATAAATAAAAATAAATAAATAAATAAAAGGATCGGTAAGTAATATTATCGTGTCTGAAAGAAATTACAAACAATTTTAATTATCCATTTGTTTCTTAACATTGTTTATTTTCTCTTGATACGCTAATACTTTTTTCCTTCGTTGATCAATAGCATCTTTGCATTCCAATACCGTTTGCTCGTCACGCACAATTTCTGCCTCCATCACTGCTATTAGACACCTCAGTTGAGCAATATATCGCATTGGTAGAAAATACCTAACACCTCCATGATCTACCTTCGAATCTGATGAGGCTTCTTTTGGTGGTGAAACACTTATTAGGCGTTTGTCTGGGGACTTCGATGGGGGAAAAAACTCATGACCCATTGGAAAGTGTGTTTGTTAAACGAAAGTAAAAAAGAACTTTAGATGGTTAATTGCTTTTGAGACCGAATAATAGTTTATATATTGTGAGAAGTTGTATAATATGTAATTGATATATTTTAAATTTAACCAATATTCGATATACCATATTTATCTATTACTATATAATAGCATATATGTTAACAAAAATATTATCATTGGATAGGTAACAATTTATATATAGTGAGAAGTTGTATAATCTAGCATGGATTTACTTTAAATTTAATCAAATACTCGGTACATCATATTAATTTATCACTATATAACAGCATATATGGTAACAAAATATTGTAATTGGATAAGTAAATAACGAATTTTATTTACTTGATTTGAATATAAACTTATATTTGGAAATGCTTTGTGCATATCATATATTTAGAGTATAAGATAGTTGAATTACTTGCATTCATTAAAATGGTAAAACACGATATTTAAAAAACTAAACAAACAAACAAAAATCCCTTTTAGAATACAAATATCTAACAGTTCATAAGCCAAATCCACATTAATTTCATTAGCATCCATAAAAACGTCTGTAATCACAAAACAGCAAATTACTTCGCACATTATTTAAACTGGAATACAAATACGATGCTGAGATCTCAATCTTCATCACTGAAGAAGTTTAATCCCACAAAATAATCATCATCTATCTCGTGACCCATATCGCGCAGTTCGTTAATCACAGCTTCTGTTTTTAGAACCTTTGACTGAACGGCGTTGAGAACTTCTTGAGACTTTTGAGGATCCCCAACATTTAGTTTCAGCTAGTCGAGGAAAATGGACTCGTCTAATTCACCTGTCAAATCAAGTGTACATAGACTAATAAACTTAATGCGAAAACATAAATTTATTAACAAAATAGTAAGAAACGTATATGCGATACCTTTAATACTTCGAGAAGGTCCACCTTCTTCAAAGATTGATGCAAGAAATCTCAATGCATCATCCACTTTAGCGTTTGGTTCTTTAACGTGTTGATCATCTACTCCATCTTTCATCTTTGGTCGCGGCTCTTGTTTTTTTTCACGAACGGTTTGATCCTCGCACTTTGAATTAGTGTGAGACGCACAGGAGTTTTTATCCTGAAAAGTTCTAGGGTTTGACGATTCCATGGGAGAAATCTCTGTCGATGGATGTCACCCTTTTACCCATTATATAGTTTTTCAATGAAAGGTTCTAGGGTTTGATGATTCGAAATGGTTATTAATGGGCTGGATTTCTTGGGCTAGGATGTGTTATTATTTAGCAGACATGGAGTATTATTTGTTTTTTACACAATACATTGTGTTTATTAAACCATCCATAATTGTTACAAATATTAGTAATAAAAAAGTATTATTCATCCAATAACAATAGATCCAGACATATTAAATTTAAAAAAAAAATTGAAAAACATAAGCCATGGAAAAACCTCATAATCTTCTTCATTTGGGGATATCCTCCGTGTCATAAACCTCATAATCTTCTTCATTATCCTCATCTATGGATGTATATTTTGAATCCCCTGCGAAAATGTCAGGTAGAATATTATTTAAGTAAAATACAACCTTTAATCTAAAACATATTTAACAATTCGCAAATACAAATAAGTACACAGTTATTTTCAATAAACAACCTGTGGAAGAGTCTTCAATGATAAGTTCATCAGGGATGGTGTATCTGGGCTTATATTCTTTTATAGGATAAAAGGGTTCATCAAGATCATTGATATTTACCCAAACTCCATCTTCTGAACTGCTTTTGTTCTTATCGGATTCATCAGTTGTATCATCATCAATCAACATATAATTTATGCGTCTTATGCCGTCTGTTGGATGTGATGTTTTAGATCTTTTTATTATAATATGTTCAGCATCATCAGACTTGTATGTTTCAAAGTACACAATATAAAAACCAATTGTAAGTTACAATATATTTATGTATTAAAAAAAAGATCCACGATATTGTACAACTAATGTATACCACTATATCTTCTCCATGAATGTAATTGTTTTCTCTCTTCACTGCTTCATCAGCCTGATGGGATTAAAAGAAGACAATATAAAGACATATTGTGAGTTATAAGATATTAACGTGATAAAACAAAGTACGACAATCCTACACTAATTCGTACCATTTTATGTTCTCCTTGGACTCCATTATTATTTTTTTTTTGTGCTTTAAATACCTATGGCTGTTCATCATTCAATGATATAACTTCGTTAAAGGCTATGTTTTTAGTATCGGTTTTTCTACACAACCTACGTCGTTTATGTAACTGTAAAGTAGGCTGCAAAAAACCGAAACGATGGCTTAAGTATTTATTTGTGCTAAAGATAGTTGCTAAATAAGCAGATATTAAATTTAAAGTGAAACTACTTAGACATGTTATCAAGGGTAACTCTTCACTGTCTGATACATGAACAATTGGTATATCTTTTTTGGACAAATCAGCATCTCTAGGTTGTAACCATGATAAACATAATCAAACATTGTTTTTCATATATAGTTTAAATAACAACCTGAGTTAGTTGCTGTGCCAAAGAGAATTGCTAAATAAGTACATGTTAAATTAAAAAAAGAATTACTTAGACATGTTATCTTTATTGTCTGATATATGAACAATTGGTATATGTTTTTTTTCACAAATCAGCCCGTCTAGACTGTAACTATGATACACACAATCAGATATCGCGGTTCATATATACTTTAAATAACAACTCAAGTTAGTTGTTGCGACAAAAATAATTGCAAAATGAGCATACAGTAGATTGAAAGGAAACTTCTTAGACATGTTATCAAGGATACCCCTTCATTGTCTGATATATGAACAATCGGTATATCCTTTTTGAACAAATCAGCATGCCTAGGCTGTAGCTATGATAAACATAATCGGATATCACGTTTCATATTTAGTTTAAATAACAATTTAAGTTAGTTGCTGTACCTCTTCATCATCTGATATAACAATGATTGGTATATCGCTATCCAACGAAACATTGGTTGGAGATGGAGGATCATGTTCTCTCTTCATATTACCTTGCTAAAATTGTATAAGTTAAAGTGAGTTTAGGCTATATGATAATCAATAAAAAAATATTTAACTTAATAGTACGTACCTTTTGTGATCGTATGTCTAGTATTGATTGTATTTTTCAATGTCAGCTACGGTAGATACATGTTCATTAGGCTAATATATGGCTTTATTTATAGAGTTTGAAGATGACCATATAATGGAAACCGATCACTCAATTGTTATGGTTTTACTATAGACAAAGATCACATTCATATTTTAAACATGTTCTGAGAGTCTATATGCATTCAAAATTTATATACTTTAAATATTTATTCGAAAATCCATTCCTTTTTTTTAGGTTTATCTAGAACACATGTATAGTTTTATTCTATATATTAATAATTATAATTCGGTTGTAATGGATAGGTATTTGGAATTGTATCTACTTAACATATTATTAGAATTGATTTTTCATATAATATATTTTCACATTTATACTATAAACATATTTTTAGAGTTTATATGCTGTATACTGTGCCTTAAATATAAAATCGAAGTTTCTTTTTTCCCTTTCATGGTACTTAACATATTATTAGGATTGATTTTTCATATAATATATTTTCACATTTATACTTTAAGCATATTTTTAGAGTATATATGCTGTATATTGTCATTAAATATGAAACCGATGTTTCTTTTATTCTTTTTTTTTTCCTGGTGTTTATCCTGAATAGATGTATGATTTTATTCTATCTCTTGATAATTATAAACCGGTTACTCTTTTAATGGATATGTGTTTGGAGATGCATCTATTTAACATATTATTAAAAATGATTTGCTATAAAATATGTTTTAGGTATGTGTAGTTAAAAAATAATTCTCCTGTTAATTGTATTCGTGATGTACATATCTAAGAATGTATTTTCATTAGAGAGTTTAAACAAAATACGAAATACTTAATATTATAACTAAACAATAAATATTACATAGTGAATAAAAATTGTCATAAAATTAAATATCTTCTGATGAGAATGAAAGATGCATCTCATCATAAGAATATATCTCTAGATACTCATATTCATCATCTGCTTCAATTAAAGGAACATCAACGTTTTTTTTTTTTTTTTTTTTTTTTTTTTTTTTTTTTTTTTTTTTTTTTTTTAATTTCTCAAGAGCTGTAACCTCTCTCACGAACTGCATATACTTTTTCCTTTGTTCTCTTTCCCTCGCCTCTTCATCTTTCTTCTGCTCCCATTGTCTTTTTTAAATGCCCAATCTCTCGGAAATCATCCAGTCATATATAGACTCTATGCTCTCTTCCACTTCCTCGTTAGGCCTAATTTGTTCTTCATCTGAATGGAATTTTCAAATTTATTTTTGCAGCATACGTATGGTTTTTTTCAATGTAAACTTTAGGGAAATAAATCTGTCAGCGTACCTTTGTTTTCATGCAGTTCATTCTCCTCAATTGCCCCATCATTATTCAATCTATTATTAACACGTTGTCCATAATCATTTTTTTGTAAAACAAACATCATTTTAAAACGGAATAGTTATAAAATTAGCAGTTTTACCTTGGTTTTTTTGCAGTTGATATTGCTTCTTCGTCAGCGCTCCTGCTCCTCTTCGTGTTGGAAGACATTTTCCAGATTCTTGCAAGATGAAAGATGCGTGCTAAGAAGAACCGTTTTTTTTTTTTTTTTTTTTCGATAATTGTATGGGAAGTTGGAATGGAAGGATTTACAGGTATTTAACCACAAAAAAGTGGAAGTCAAAAGGTCTAAGATATACTTGAATGTAATTTCTGGATATGTGTATATTTTTAAAAAATATCAAGATACAATATTGTAAATTATCATATTGATATATGTTAAGTATTTGCTTGCTACAATTATTTTAAATAAAAAATAATCATCCAAACAACCAAATCACCGGAATTTCTAAAACATTAAACAAAGAATTAAAAAAAATTAACAGGATTAATAATACTTTGAAGTTTTTTAATTTTAAGTACACACGACATAGATAATTATTCGCTTACGACAATTATTTTAAATAAAAATAAACATTCAAATAACCAAAACACTGAAATTCTTAAAACTTTAAACAAAGACAAATGACCATAAAGTATCGGAATTGATATGTAACAAAAACTTAGTAGGAGTGTCCACAAACTAAATAATAAAAAAATCGTAAATAAATTGTTCAAAAATATCAAAAAACTGAAATGAACATCAGTTATGTTTCTGTTTGTCTTCATCGTTAAGGCCACCGGCCGGTGATTCATTATCCAATGTTGTTGGGACATCATTATTGTGGCTTGTATTGTCATTGTTTGCACCATCCAATGGAATTAGATTATCACCCGTGCCATCGACACACGCTGCTTGCACATCGTCCACTGTATCTACGAATGGAACTATGTTATCATTTTTTGGTTCTTGGCACAGTTTGTCAAAAGAAACAAAAGTTTAGATTATATTGTTCGTTAGAATTGTACGGTGTTTGTTGCCATCTAAAAATACAATGCACAATACCTCATCCATATCACCAGATTCTGTTTCCGCTTCATCGTCTGAACACACGAAGTCATATTCCAAACCCTGATCATCCTCGTCGTCATCCTATTTTGACCAATTTGTAACGATTAGTGTACATTTGTTTGTAAATCTAAACAATTGCTGAATATATCAAAATAGCCAATCAAGCAAACATGTGCCTCTATAAAACCACTTTTGAAATAGTCGATTGTATCAACATCTTCGGTCACCTTTTCCGCTCGATATATATAACTATTATTGTTGTGGTTAGACTCAGAAAATAAAATTTTGAAAAGATATTTCCTTCCAATAATTTGATTGAGGACATCTGGAAAGTAATCCTCTGTGTTCTGGCCTTCCTTCTCCATGATCTCCCTTGCCGTTATATTAGTCATTTTATGCATGCTCTTGTCAAAAACGACGACTTGTGCAGTACCACTACCATCAAATAATCGCACAATTATTTTGAACCTACAAATATAGTATATTAATCATCAAATGTAAAGTGTTTAAGCCATTACATTAATTTTCCATGTTTAAGGACGGATTAAAGTAATTTTATATATATAGAACAGGTTGTTTAGATACCTTGAAGCAACTGCGTACGTCTCTCCATGTTTCTTACAATACCACAGCTGTTTCTTATTCTTTGTCCCCGAATTGCCCTTCGAAACAATTGGTGTTACCCTGGTACTGCACGTTTTGCAACCCGTGTAGACCCATCCATTTTCATATTGTATACTATGAACTTTTGCATAAACCACACAATATGATTCCTGTGTTTAAATACAAAACCATATAAAAACATTATTAACGTGGTTTTGATCACCGATACAATAAAAAGTCTAATCATATTTAAAGGAATAAATTTTATCTGACCGGTTCAATGGTACGAATCATCCCAACCATCCTTTTTACACAACCGTGCATGAACTTCGTAGGAGTAACAACACGCCTGTCAGCTGAATAATCTCCAATCCTAAATTCACCCGCAACATATCCATCCTGCTCCTCATACCTGTGACATGTATAAATAAATTTGCCGATAAATTTAACATGTACTGTGTGTAAAGTTAAAACACATACAGCACAACACCAATGTAACTACCTTTTACGGAATGCCAACAATTGTGGCACATCTCTGTTTACAAATATCCTCGTGCCGAATAAAGCGTTATGTATTGATGGCTTATCTGTATTGCACAACAGAGACAATGGATTTAAAAAATCATCGATACGAAGTAAAAACCTTACCTTTGTGACCAAAATTTTAATACACATTAAAAAACTCACTATCCCAATACTTCACTTTTCCCAACATCAAGAGGATGTCTATATGACCAAGCTCATCACGCCTGTTGTCGTAATCATCCCACATTAATGCCCAATTGTCCCAAAATGTACAATTAAGTCTTAAAGATCTGCGTATCAAAGTGTTTATTCAATACATGAATACAGCTGAATACAATTCTATATATAATATGTTAATTAAATGGGAATGGATAAAGTATAGTTACTCGGCGTCTTCAACAACGATTGTCCTGCGTAACTTATGACCACCAGCACTGTTCACGGTCACTGTTTTTCCAATAGCTACAACTGTACCAATAATATCTGGAAAAAAAAATTTAGAGTCTGCAATTAACCTTTTAAACAATGTCAAATATTGTGCGTACTATGCATAAAAACACATACCAACACAATCATGTTCGTGGTATTCATTATCTGTATCCAGAATACTCGAGAATGGCTCGTTAATGAAACCAACAAAGTTGTCATCGATGTGATCAATCCGAGTAACTTCGGTTCCTTTATAGAAAGATATTTTCCATTGGTTTGGTAGCAAAGGTAGCCTTCCAGCATTCTCCGCAACTCCAAAATTAGAGATTATGTAACATTGACCTTCTTGCAAAAGAGGTTCAACTTTAAACATAAACTCCTTCTTGATGTAAATCTGAACACGGTTCGACTGTGTATACAATTCAAATATCAGAGATATATAATAAATATATACAAATATAAATATTTATTAGCGTAATTAAAGACACCTCTTCATCCTGGAAAACACAATCAAGGCTGTAAGGATCATGTTCTTCATTAAGTTTGTGTGAATGCCATACAGAGATACACCTTCCTTTAATGGCCATGTTTAAATTCATTGGACTAATATCTTTAATGAGAGTCATTGTCCGCTCTTTCATTACTAAACATAAAAAAATCAAAAACAGATTATTTTCTTGTACTCTATTAAAATAACAATGTATAAACATAAAAAATCAAAAGCATATTATTTTATTCTACTATATTAAAATCACAATGTATAATGAACCAATCATCTTAAATAAACCTGCTGATGAACTTTTAACAGTGGACATGTTCCTTCCATTGTTCTTCCTTGTATGAGAATTACCTCCTACAAATACACAAAAAAAATATTATGATCACGCAATTTATATAAACTGGTTAATTCAAAATAAACTATATTCACAATGTTAGCACAAAACCTGATGGAAAATTCCCATAAGACGACGTGTGCACCGCGGATTTGTTGTTCCTACGCGAAGGCGCCGCCGATGATGATGTCTGGTATCTCAAATCCTTTTGTTGGTCTCTAATGTAGGCCAACCTTCTAGATTCAGCATTTGAGGTTGTTCTCCCTAGTAACAATCAAAAAACAAATTGTTCTATAAGACGCATTAATAAAAGAACGGGGGTCTTAAAACAGATATTCAAACCTGACTGAGTATCAAAATTGGAAGAATCAATATCAGAATTCTCATATGTGGATTGTGCTTCAGAACTGGTTGATTGATTCACAGCTTTTCTTTTCAATTGTTGTTCAGATCCTGTTATTTAATGGGTATAGATTTACCATGTTTTAAAATATGCAAACATGGACAATCACTATATTATAAGAATGATTTTTGATATGAAAGCAAATAGTCTAGAAACATGTTACCCTCATGAAGTGGATATGCCCCCGAAGATGATGAGCCCTGTCCAAATTTCCTCTTTGCAGGTGATGTAGACACTGAAACAATTAACAATACATAAACATAATGTATTACTGTCTTAATTAAAACGTATTCAACATACCACCGATTTAGACACTGATACAATTAACAATATACAAACATAACGTATTAGTGTTGTAATTAAAACGTATTCAACATACCACCTTTAGCTCGGGCAACAACATTAGAAACAACTATTCTAGATCCTCTACCAGGTGTATCACTTTCAAATATGGAATTTTCCAATACAGACGATGAAGCTTTCTGAACCGAACCTTTATTTGTTGCTGATTCAGAAATTTAAAATTAAATAACATAGTACAAACATCATGTATAATGTATATAAATAAAACCTTAATAAAGCTGGTACCCGTTGATTGCAGAACAACATCAGAAACATTGTGTACATCTGAATTATGGTTTCCAGTTCGTCCGCCCGGTGTATCAGAACCATGTTGTGGATGAGTATCTGATACAAAGTCATAAAATTTACATGGTAAAATAAACAAAAACGGTGTATGATGCATGTAAACTTAAACAACAAAAAAATACCTTGGGAATGGGTTTTAGAATTTCTCTTCTGCATGGTATTATTCTTGTCTGGTTTAACAACTATATCCAATTAAGAAACGATCATGCATCAGAACATTAGATTAATACTACAACAACATCAATAAGAATATAACAACGACACGAATAAATTATCTGTTAAAAAACTATCACGTAACAAAACATTACATTGATTATACAACAACAGCAGTAACAACATAACAACTCAACAATATAACTTTATGAAAAAAAAACGTACATTCTGAAGGAGTATCAACATTAGATTAATTATACAACAACAACATAACAACTTAACAATATAATTTTATGAAAAAAACGTACATTCTGACGGAGTATCAACATTAGATTAATTATACAACAACAGCAATAACAACATAACAACCGAATATTTAAATTATATGTAAAAAACATACCTTCTGAAGGAGTACCGATGCTTTTCTTATCAGACCCTCGTGCAAGCCTTGCAGAGTGTCTATGGCCTTGCATAATGTGATATATTTTTATGAATATAGCTTTCTGATTTTTCTGACTTGAGAAGAAGCGTTATATCATGATCTATATATAGTGTCAAAGTGGATCTATGATACTAAAAAAAATATCACATAAACGATGATAAACACATATCATAAAAATAGGAACAAAAGATTTAAACAAAATACATTCTAAACTTATCTTCAAAGTATATCTTCTATAAATTAAACAAATCTTGTAAAAAACACGATATAGATGGAAGAATATATTTAAAATTTTGGATGATGTATGTTAAAAAATATTTGGCCTAATGGTAAAATTCTAAATTATATATTCTATAAAATAAAACAACCCTTTCATAAAATTCGGCACACTAATTTAAAAAGAATAGTATATATTTTGTTTTGGATGATAAATCTCAAAAAATAATTTGGCATAATGGTAACTATGCTTGCTAATAACCTAACACATACATGGTTCGAATCTTGCCTACTAAATTTTTAATTTCGGTCCTAAAAAAAATAACGTGATAATGTAGAATTTTGCCATGTGGCATGATGAGGTGGAATTAATGCCTACTTACTGGGCATTTAAGGCCGCTTACTGGGCAATCTGGCATTTGATGACGTCATACGCATATTGTTATATATATATATATATATATATATATTATATATATATATATATATATATATATATATATAGTGAGACTTTCTTTTCAGAACCGCCTTATCTACGAGAACTGTGATAACTTCTTTTTAGCCATTGGATTAATTGATCAATGGTTAAAAATGATTGTGGCACTCTTATAATTAAATAAAAAAGGTGGAACATCCGGTAAAGAGAAAAAGGGTATTCTAGTCTTTTAAAAAATAATTTTAATGGAATATCTAATTGAAATTCGTCCTTCTTTTTAGAAACTGATTCAAAGGCATGAGTTATATTTTAACCTCTTTCTCTCTCACATAATTATCTCCCCTCAAACCCTAGCCACCACCATCATCTCTCTTTATTTTAAAAAAACCTAGCCACCATTAAAACTTCATCTATCACGAAAAATTATATTGGTTTTGTTGATGTTTTAATCTATTCAATCAACCACAATTTCCTCACTACCATAGCCTCTTCGAATCTTCCTCGCAACCATCATCCGCTGATTTCGACCCTACAACCATCTGATGTTCTAGTTTACGTCCTGGGGTAATATCATAAATTAATTCAAATATTTGTATTTTAGTACAATCTCATGGTTAGAGATTCTGAACTAAAAGGGTTAAAAAAAACTCATGTATAAACACGAAGACGATGAGAAGAACATCATGTAACTTATATATTTTGAAATTGTTTTTTTTTTCTACATAACTTGATGTTGATTCATGACGATTTTTTTTCTACAGATCTTGGTTCTTTGTCATGATCTAAGTTTTTATTTTAAGTCAATCGAATAGTTAGAGGTTCTTACTAGAATAATCAGAGATAATATTAACGGGTGAGAAGTGGTTAATAAAGATTCAAAGGTAATTATAGGATGTCTTTGTTTATGTATATTTATTTTAAATGGTTGTCTGTGGTTTAACTTCAAAATCATCTTTTACGATTAGTATGGTATTATAGTTTCAATTATATCTGTTACATGGGAGTACATTATTTAGTATTTTTGCAACTGTTATCTTTAAGAAATTAGGATTCAAGTTACTAGATATAGTCTAATTGCTAGAATATTTATAGGATTTAGGAGGAGCTTAACACAAGGATTGGTTGTGATGACCTGTTAATAACAGTTACATTCTTAAATTACTATTATGTTGTAGAAAATCAATGTGTTATTTTCTTGGAACAGTGACATCCTAATGGTCAAGTCAAACTAGTAAATTTTGAAATAAATCACAAGCCAAATTTACATTCTTGAATGGGTTTTAGAAAGATACATATATGTTTATGTATAAAACATATATGTTTGTGCTTGGATTATATGTTTATGTATAAACGTATATGTTTTGTGTTTGGATTATATATGTTTTGCATACATAAAAAAATTGGTCCCCTATTAATTTATTTGTATTTGCTAGTTTAAGCTTGTGCATGTTTGTTATGTTATATTGAGTTTTATTTTAAAAGTATTTAATCTTGACTCTTATTTTTTCTAGGCGTGACAATATGTTCTTTGAAGACGTGCACATATGTTTTAACGAACTTGATGAGAAACTGGAAGTACATATATGTTCTTGGAAGGCGTGCATGTATGTTCTTGGAAGACGTACACACATGTTCGAAAGAATCTGATGAGAAACTTCAAACACATATGTTTTGTGCACATATGTTCTTAGAAGGCGTGCATATGTATATTCAAAATGATAAATTTGATTTGTATTTCATTTTATATAAAAATTTGTGTATTATATTATGTTCTTGGTTTGTAATAAATCTAAAGGTTACGACTATAATTTATGTTTTTAGTTTTTATTTAAGAAGTTTATAGAATATAACGCAGAAACATATGTGCAATTACATTTTTTTAAGTAAAACTCATTTGAAATTTAAACTATTGTACAATAAAAACACATGTAAATTTGCATTATTTGAAAAAAACATATATGCACCTTGACTTTCTAGAAACATGGATGCTAAGGAAAAAAAAATTCCGAAAATTATGAGATATTAAAAAATGGAATTTAATAAAAAAAATCTAAAAAATATAAAAATTGTCTTTTACTATAATACCCTTTAGATTAAATAATAATCTTTAATATTTAAAAAAAATCTCATTGGTCTAAAAGAGTTCTCGTAGATAAGGTGGTTCTCGCAAGAAAGGGACCAATATATATATATTATATACTATATATATATTATATATAATATATATATATATATATATATATATATATATATATATATATATATATATATACTAGTTATCGAAGCCCGCCCAATGGGCGGGCACGCTTTGTAATATTCCTTTTGTAATTTACACGTTATGTATTGTAGAAATTGTCCATATTCTTTATATTTGGTTTTATTTTGTTTTACGTTGTCATTATTAGTGTATTTGTAGTTCTTGGACAAACTATTATTGTGAATGCCAAGATGATATGGTTGTTCACGAGATGTTAAACGAATGTATAAGAAAGATGGAATAGACGTGTGCAACTTCATTAAATCGATTAGAGGAGTATCCAAAGAAGAAGGTGTTAATGAATGTGAAGGTGATAATGAGGGTTTATGAGGTTATATCGACTATTGTGAACATTATTAATATTCCGATTGAAGGAAAAACTAAATCTTACGACCCTCAAACACGATGGGCCGGCATGACTTTCAAAAGGTGTTTATTTTTTTTATTGGTTAATTGTTGGTATTTTTGAACGTGATTATATACTTTTTTTTTTCAAAAGCCATAATGCACATAATTCTTAAGAAGGGTTATGAATTTCAAAAGGTTTCTTTATATCTAATTTAGTTACCAATGTATCAGCTGCATGTAACCATCCACCTTTGAAGCTTTAACAGTACTAAGTTTAAAGGAGCAGTATTAATGTGACAATAACAATACTTAGTTTAAAGGAACGGTACTAAGTCTTATGTTATGTTATTTTTGAAAAGGTTTTATTGTGTTTGAGTTTGTTAATAATATGATATCATTTTTTTTACGAATTTTGTACTTAAACAATTTCGAAAAATTTCGTTTCTGAGTTTAGAAGCACGCCGATTTTACAACAAAGAACCGCCGTACTTGTCAGTTCAGTTAAAAAGGATCAGTCGGATTTAATTTCAAAAACCAAAACAAACTTGTAAAATGCTTATTCCAGGTCTTGAGAACATGAGATTCATGTTTTTCTTGTTTTTATTACCTGAATTATTGCATATGTATAAATTGCAACGTTTGGACTGTTGGTATGCATTGCTATTAGTATTGCTTGTTTATTATTAGTACTGCTATTTAATACTGCTGGGAATTTGTTTGTACTGAGCATGAATCATTTTGAAGAAGGATATCTTAGTTTCTGTAAGAAGTACATACATATCAAGTACTAAAACAGATTGGTAATTGCGTCACATATTTTGTAAACACTTTACATGAGTGTTTAAGATATAGTCGTATTATTAATTGCTTGTTAATCGAAATACAGGCAACTCCTAAGTGACTTGCTGCTCATCCAATGCACACCTATAGTAAGAATATGAACGTATAGCAAGAGTATACAAACTAAATGATGATCAGAATGGAATGACACAAAGAAAAGCCGTGGGACTGAGGAATTATATTCCTTTTGTAATTTATTACGAGTATACAATATTTCTAGGCTTTAATCCTATCTTTAGAGAGCTGTTCGTCTTTCGGTTTATCTTGAGGCAGCCTGGATGCTCTACAACATTTGAAGTATACAGTCAACTTAAAAAAATAGGAGATGCAGTTTAGTAACTATTTTTTATTATGTGAAGTCATGACGTGAACAAACCCCTTTGTGCCTTCGCGACAGTTCTGGCAAACTTAGCTCATTTTCTTGGTGTCATCCACTTTCGACCATCATGGTCCAATGAATGCAACAAAAAATGATTCAGAATTTACATATAGTGCATCAGTTTGCCTCAAATACTTTGATATCATATCGTAAATAAACAAAAATTTCTAAAACCCACTCAACTTAGTAATCACATTTAATAACCCAACATTTGAAAATGGGGTAAGCCTTACCTTTTCAATAAGCTTTCTAAGTTCACATTGTTTTTGCAGCGACATTTCTTTTCCCATTTTTTTTAATTCGATTTCACTCTCCGTTGCCTTAACTCTTTATCCCCAAAATTTGCTTGACGCGTATCAGCATGTAGCAATCTATCTTGGTTAAAGTCCAAGTGCTCTTGCCGGCCAGCAACTCCTCTTTCAGGCTGCACAAAATGAAAACGTAACCTTTTGTATTCCATGATCTGCGTTATCCTTGTCATTTAGTTGAATAATTGTTGTTTAAAAATACAATCAAATATAACTATTCAGAAATTACAGAAACACAATTCGATTCCAAAAGCGAACATGGAATTACCTGAACCACAAATATGGTGCCGAGTGCCGACTTAGAACATCTTAAGTACCTTACATAGATACTTCACAATACAAAAGAACCTGCAAGAATTAAAAACCTGAATTATTGATCGTGAAACCTCATCGCATCAAGTCAATTTCAAAATGTGCATAAAAGGTTGAAAACGTTTTACCCAAATGTGTAATTATCTCCATAACCGTTCAAGTATTTAACTTATAAGCAGATCAAATAAAGAATAAAGCACTGTTAATCATTAATAAACTAAACCTTACCTCATTGTCACAACTTCGCAGGCCCATTGGAGCATACAATAGATTCTGCCACATAGTTGGAATAAATAATATCTCATTATAATTATAAAAATTTATAAGATGACGAGTTACAAAATGACTAAAAAGGGATGCACACACATCATCAAAACACATAAAACTTATTGAACGAAATTTTCTTCTCTTTTTGTTTGTACATTTTCACAGCAATAAACTAATTATAAAAAACCAAACCCGAACCAACCCCTTTCAAACCGTACTAACATTTATCTCATTTGACCCATTACACAAATTGTTTATTTTCCAACACCTAATATGTTCTTTCAAAAGCCTAAAATATTCATTTTGCAATATAAGACTTAGCACTCTATAAGCGTATGTTTCGTTATCATTTACCGGAAGATATAAAATGATTTTCTTATAAATCATGTGAAGTTTCACAATGTTGATTAAAATATAGGAAGTGCGAGCATACCTAGGTCAGCAGAGACACTGGTAAAAATATGTTCTGCACTAAAAGTATCATGAACACTGGTAAAAGTATCATGAACACTGGTAAAAACCTGTTAAGCCATTATGCACTAAAAATATGTTCTGCACTAAAAGTCGTCCCACCCGTTATCTTTATATACTTAGACATGGGACTGCTCATCAAATTACTTTCATTTATATAAAGGACTGGTCACCAATCGATTATTTGCATTAGTGATTGTTATCTCATGGGTTTGAATACAAAGGAATATGAAATTTGACACATGATTTTAGCAAATACCAGAGGTGATGAAGATAACGTGCGTGTGTGCGAATATTATTTGGGTCTGCACTGATATTCTCAAGAACGTGAGCTGCTACACCTTCACCCTCACAAAGCAAACCAAGAAGTAAGTGCTCTGATCTAATATAATTATGACCTGAAACATCAAGCATGGTACTTCATAACAATACCCAATACTGTAAACCACTAACGTTAAACATACAATACGTATACCATTAAAAGTGAGATACCATGGCTTTTACCTCAAAACTTTTTAGCAATGGCTACTATACATGATCTGTATTTACTATATGTGCTGTTCTATCTGTATCTCTACTCAAGTTGATGACAAAAATCTAACCTTGTATGTACTCGAAGAACCATGTGTTGAATTGTCCCGTAGTGTGACTGTTCGGTAAGTAATGAGTTTTCTAGGTGTTGAATCCTTATCAGCCACAAAATACCCTGCCATAAAATGAAATAAAAATCAACAATTTATAAAATAGCCATTAAATAGTAAATATGCAAGAATGATAAAGTTCTAGAGCTTACCGAGCCTTTCAAACTGAAAATTTTAATCAACCTCAACATATTTGAGGGACGGTATAGCATATGCACACGGTATAACCACTTTGGACTTTATGTTTAAATCATTTAGTCAATCTTCAAGCTCTCCGGGATTCTGATTACATAAAAAAAAAATTGATTCAATGGTGCTGCATGGACATCAGACCTGAAGAAAAGGGTCCCAAGATATTAACATAGGTGGGTTGTTTTCCAATTTACAGCAATGATTTCAAAGTAATTGACGTTCCTTAGCAAAATACATCATAACGTATTATCTTAATAGCAAGCTATTTGCTCATGTAATTTTTTCAAGGAAGGTGGTCTCATAATTCTCCACAACCGACACGATGGTGGTAGGTTTTGGTTAATATTGAAAAAGTCGATGAAAACGTTTATGTAATGAATACAACCAACTCGTTGCGTCTAAATATTAAACGTTGTTCTAGATGTAAATGTTCAGTAATTATTTGTAACATTAGATGGAAAAAGAGTCAGAAATCTGTTGTTTCTCACCGGTTCGGAGTCCTTCCTGGAATCATTTGAAGGTCTCGAATAATCAAAAGTCAACTTTTTTTATGTTGTTTCAGAATTAAAAAATTACCTTCTGAGTTGGAGCGGACCCTTTGCGAGCCCAAATATGATGAGATAGATACGTGCCCATTGCAAATTTTAGTGTCTTGTGTGCCTTCTAATGAACATTAATTGAGTTTTGTTGAAGGCAATATCAATTTGATCAAACCTTTAAAATTCTTTGTCGTTTATTAGTTAACTTAATAAATATTTAAAAGCACACCTGATGTTCCGAGCTATGTTTCTCAGCAAATACCTTTGATGCCTCCTTGCTATAAAAACTAACATATGGTTCTCCTGTTTATGTGTAGCCCATCACTATCTTTGAATCTGGAAAACAGAAGAGAATAGATACTTTCCAATTTCCAATAGCTTTAAATGTATTATGAGGGGTTTGAAAGTAAAAATCACTTTATTAAAAATGACAATATGGAAGCTCATTTGTTTTTTTTTTTTTCGTTCTCCCAGTATCAGTCACAATATGAGTTGGTATATTTGGTGATTTTGCTTGTGCCAGTAAAACAGCATAACTGCATTAGTGTCCAAACATAAGATAAATAAAAGTATACTTGTAATATCAATAGTATTCTTGGCAAATGGTTTGATAATATTGTTGCACTCTTATGTGATCAGGCTCTATACATTTAGACTGCTTAAAACGTATATGAGATCTGAATAATTACATACATTAGCTTCAAGCACCTAAATCTGACTCCGTGCACTCTCATAAGTAGAGGCGTGACTATCTCCCAACATTCTTGCCATGGCTCTTCTTGTGGGTTTCTTGCCATGTGTAGGGGGTGCCAATAGCTTTTTGGTATACCTTTTTCTATCTAGAATCAGTTTACTCTTTAACTCTAAATGGATATCAAATACCTTGTTCATTGATCAAGCATAACATTAAATTTGTATACGAAAGTATGTTAAAGAAGCATACCCTTCCACCCACTTAGGTATAGATAGAGTTAATTATGCATTAAAAATGGCATTCGAAGTTGGGCAACTCCATTATATATGATTGACTCAGTCACAAGGTCTAAAGTGATATTGATCTTAGGGGTCTTTGAATTTATGTTTTGGAGCTGGATACCTGAATATTGCGACTTCAAGTAGTAATAATAAGACGTTGGTGTTTTCATATACATGTTAGAGTTATCTGAATTTTCCAAACAATCGGTTATTACTAAATTTTTAAAACTTGGAGAACATACATGTTTGTTAATGTCATTTCATGGCAGCAGGTAACTTTGACCACGTTGATGGCTTTTTCCCACTATTGAAGAGTCTAAACTCTAAATAACACTCTGTGAAAATACCTATGCTTCACCGGCAGATGACTTATGTAATTATGCCCTGATTCTTCCTCCCCTTGCAGCTTTTCAGCAAGATGAAAATCAGAATGCTCTTGCCTTTCCTCCACAAAACTGGAAGGTAATTCTGCGCCACACAGTGAACACTTGTAATCATCCAGCCAGATCAATTCTTCTTCACGGTTTGATAATGTAGAACCAGTTTCACTATCTGTAAACCCAATCCGGGTCAACTGATTATCAGTCTTTCTCCCCTCTAAAAAATCTGTCTCTATCACGTGTGCATCAAAATTCAAAGACATAACCGAGTGCTGAACCAAAGGGTTCTCGTTAATCTGTCGACGAAAAAACAATTTTTAGAGGCTAAATGAGGAATAGACAATCAGCACTCAAAATTATAGACCTAAAAGGAGAATATATATAACAGCAGTCATTGCACAAATTATCAACCATCTCTTTCCATTATAATAATCTTGCCAAAAGCGCCAGATGGGCTTTTATTGTAAGTTTTTCATGTTTTTTTATCGCAATAGTGAATGTGGACCAAAAATTCATTCTCACTATCAGTACCTGATCTATGCATTCATTTCCTTCAAGTCCATGATGCTCCACTGCTTCCTCAATATTATCACTCGACATGCAAATATGCTAATCAAGCTCTGATAAATGGTCACTCGATGGATCGATATATGAATGCCCTTGTGCTTCATAACCATCTTTAAAATCAGTTGAGTGCTCTTCATTCACAATTTGTTTGTTGCTGTCTCTCGGTTTTAAAAAGTTCAAGACTGTTCTTTGTGTAGGATCAGATTGAGCACCATTTTTATCTTCACTAAAATGAGACATCCGTAGTCCTGCAACACGACACGTGCATCCTAGGTTTATTTTCTGCCAATTGAGGATCACTACTATAATGTAACTTTATATCCGATAAAGGCACATGCAATAAAAACAACTTGACATCCTTACCAATCAGTCTAAGTGATACAGGAAGTCCGGCCTTAAGAAGCTTTGAAGCATCCTTCAGTATATCTGCACTTGAACATATATGACTATGCAACGTCACAGCTCGAGTTCTGACATGAACATGATCATCAATCATACAATTTCCCTCTACATCAAGAAGGAAAATATTGTGCGCGTTTACAAATAGCATGAAATTGTACCTCAAATGATGTAGTCTTTAGTTTCAGTGTCAGTGTCCGTCCATACAGACCCTCTTTCTCCATATCAGAAGAAAGCATATCTGCAAGTTCAACTGCAATTTTTATTTAAGTAATGAGTTTCTGTATATATTTCATTAGACGCTAATAATAATAATCAAAATTTTTAATATTAACTATTAACAGCAAAAGCTCATCAATGTGGTATCCTCTGATAGTGTAATTGAATGTGCATTGTACTGAACAGAAACTTCTCAAATGTTACCTAATTTCTGATGGAAGAATGCCTCATCCTTAGTTGCAGAAAATGTTCTCTCATTGCTCATACTTTTCCGTGATCTAGCTTGAGGTGCACCGGTTCCTCCAAGTCCAAGACCCACAAATATAAAAAAGTCTAGAACATACATAATCTAGGCTTAAGAGCATGTTTATCAACAAAAAATACAAACAAATACTGTTTTAATGCATAACTTCTTTATTGTTTGTATTTACACTCGTGATATACAGAGTATTAACACAGATTAACTTACACACCTGCTGATGATGGAGAGAATAACGCACAAAGAAAAGAGCTCTTTTTCAGCAAATCTTCACATGTCTTAATCTCGAATACATCTTTTAAGATATGTTCTGTGACTTTGCCAATACCCCCAATCAGTTAAAGAAACAAACAAATGTGTTTTCGAGTAAAGACCAAACCATCTTCAGAACATCACAACAAAATCGAGAGTAAATGCCAGAAAAGATATTCCCTCAACAATAAATCAGTTGATATTATTTAGTACCTTTCGTATAGGAAGGGAGGATATAAATGTCATGATAGCAACTCGATCATTAGGTAAAAGGAACTGGCCATTTGGCTTGTTTATATCTGAGCATACCTGATTACAATTCAAATACAAACAAAGAGTATTAGAACCATATTCAGGAGACTATTTGCTCATATAGACCACCGCTTACAAAATATGCATATCTATTTGTAGCGAAGTATCTGGTTTATGAACTATAAAGATCACTACATGTTACTTAATATCTGGAGCATACTTTCTTTGATTATCATTCCACAAATAATAGTGTTGTTGACCTTAAAAAATAGAAATTCATATGGGCAGCACATGTAAAATATGTAATTGGCCCTGTTACACAACTGTTTAACATTAGCATAACATGGATCCCAATCAAGAATGAATTTGTTTTTTGCTACAGGACAATGTAACATCTTCAGGGCCTACACATGGTATTCAGAAGAATCAAAAGTCCAAATAGGAGTAAAATTTAAGTAAAGAAAATCACCTGTAGCTTGGCTAGACGAAACTGCATTGAAGATACAAACTGATCATGTCGACCCATTATATCTGCAACAATATCATCTTCTGTGACAGGTTGTGTTTCCTTTAGAGTAGGTTCAGATACCTGTTTCTGCACATATTGATGATTATAGCATAATAAATAACAAAGTTCTCGTATTAAACAAACAAAGACAAAAAGTGTCATACCGTAGTATTTGGTAATACGTTGACAGCAGAGACGCTATCAGATAGGCTTCTAGAAAGAAGAGTGTCATTATACAAAGGTCTTTATCTCCTGTCCCGAGTAGAAACAAATGAACGTGTTCTTGCTGAAAATATAATTAAATAAACAACTCTTATTCATACTTGTAAATGACATAAAAGAGGAAGAATGGATATGAATTGCTATTGTATTTATATCTCTTCGTGTATTTTCCATAGAGTAAGTATCTCTATTTCGTGGTTGACGTCCTTCATCTACACAAATTTTTAAACAACATCGTTGCTTACCATATTTATATACAAACGAAACCAGTTAACAATATCTTATGAAGATTAAATACTTACAGAGTTCAACAGTTGGGAAGCTTGGTTGCGACTTTGTTGCTACATTCTGTTTTGGTCTTCCAGAAACAGCACATCTGTCATCTTCAATGGTTGGCCCCTTTGTAGGAATTTCAAAAGCCGAGCTTTTCATTGAAGTAATAGTATTTCTGTCAGCAACCCGACTTGTTTAATTATCACTTACATCACTCAGACTGAGCAGAAGATAATGGCTTTTCTGCTTCATCCTTTACATTTAAGAGCTTGCCAGAATCTGTTGTTTTTGACATAACCATTGTTGGTGTTATTCTCCCAGAAGTACCTTCTCTCCTTGAATCCAAAGCCTGTTCTGAAACAACAAATTGATACATGCTCGTTAAAAAACACAATCCCAAATGCCCCCAACAAACGGAATAGACATTTAAATTAGTTAGTCAACATAGCACAATTATCCCCTCACTCCCCTCACTATGCCTATAATGCTATATTACCTCACTATGCCTATCTGTAGTAGAGCTCTAATCAGAAAGGGTTTCAGGCTGACTCAAGCTGAACCAAACCAAAGAAATTTACCCGTTTTGACTGGGTAGCCAACCCGGCTATTATACCACCTCTAAGAAAAGCAGCCAGGAATTAAAAATTACCAGTTGAAAATGCTTGAGTAGCGTCGTTTCTAACAGGTTTCTTTGCTTCTCACATTCAGCTACCATCTGGCCTGAATTAATCAACCCATCGAGTTTACACTTTAATCTTTCAATTGTTGTGTATGGAAACCACACTGCAGATGGCTTCTTCCTACGGATAACATCTTCTGGCCGCTGCAGTTATGCAACGAAAATATCAGTAGAAGTTATTAGAAAAACAGACAATACTATAATTTTTTCCTGATTGAACGATAAGGATAGCATGCATTTATTTTCTCAGTGACTACAACCAACACTTTACATAATAATTTTAGAACTTATTGCTCAACAAAGAGACCTAATACAGTATGACATGGTCCAATGATTCCACCACATCATCACACGTTGGGCATAGAAGATCTGGGCTTAAGGGGTGTTTGGATATGCCCTTAAACAGCTTATGCTTAATTATATAAACAACTTATTAGCCTAAGCATTATCAAATATTTTATTACCATCTATGTCTTTGGTGGCTCAATCTAATTGCTACTACAACTCACAACAACAATATACAAGTAGTCCAGAATAACTTCTAAGACTTGGTAAAACGAAAGCATCGGTGGATAAGTTGATGAAATATCTGATATGAGCTTATGTGGGAACTTACATTTGCGGATTTCCAATCGTGGGTAATACAGAACTTGGGCTACTACCTGTAGCTTCTGATTGAGCTCTTAATTTGACCTAACTTTGGGGCTTAGCTTAACCGGGCTGCCTAAGATTCCAAGCCAAACAGTGAAGCCACAATCATTGACAATAGTAATAGTAGCCCCTGAAGATCCTGCAAAAATGGAAAATTTGCTATTCAAAACAAAATCTTAGTGCGTGTGCGCACAAGTATTTAGGATACAGAGGGACTGATATACCATTGAATAATGGCAGTGCCCAAAAAGTGCATAAAGTATACAAGCTCACAATGTGATTGTTTTCATGGAGTCCATAGTTATCAACCATTTCTCTCTGCCCCAATTCAAATTCGTCAACCGAGTGCAAACTATATAGTCTATGAAACTCAGATCTCCACTGATCATATTGAGGGCCAAGTGGTACAGAAAACAATCTGAAAACTTTGCAACGATGTGCCGAATGCAGAAGGCATGTTTGGTCCTTGGCATTTCAATGGCAATTACTTCTTTTAGCCACGTGTTTTGGTCTGTCAATACTATTTCAGGAGCGTTTCCATTCATGAACCCTAAAAAAGTCTGTCACAAGAGGATAAAAGTTATCAAGATAGAAGGGGAGTCATATAAGATAGTTAAAAAGATAATAGGAAACAGTACTTAAATCGACCAAATTATACTCACAGAATGATCAGACATTCTCTGCATTGCCCCAATTGCTCCTTTAATATCATTCCTGTCCCAGCATCTTTGGATTATCTACAGACAATATAAATAAATAACAAATCTTAAGTCCCGTGAAGAAGCAATGACGGCAAGTCTGGTGGAGGCCTCCTTGGTCTGTGTTCGTTGTATGAAACAGATCTTTCCCCTGCAGGTTCCATACTTGCAAGTGTGTTCAAATTACCATTTAGCGCTTTTGGACCCTCCATGAGGTCATCAAAGTTGGATTCATCATTAAACGGGTGGACTTCCTCTTCGCCCTCACCATCACTTTCCAGCACCACTTTGTCTTCTATATTTGGAACATCATCAGATGGTTTAAACCTCGATGGAGATGTAGGGTTACTATAGCATTTGAACTTTGTATCGGGTTGAACTTTATTGAGGGTCCGACGAATGACGTTTTCCCATACTGGGACAGGACGGCTATCTTCAGCTCCAAAAATATTGCCAGCATTTAAGGGTATGATCTAGTGAAAACAGTACGGAAATCATAGGAAATAACTGTTAACTTGAAATCCATAAAATAATTATTTATAAAGATAAGACTCACCCAAGCACATATATGTCAGCAGGATTGTCGACATCAAGCAAATCACTGATATCCAAGTCTTCTGGTGGTAATTTCCCTCCAATATCCCATGTGTTAACACATACTCTATCAACACAAATGAAAGAAAAAAATGTACATGGTGTCAATCAATCAGTTTGATGCTGAAAAATAGTTGTAAATTATGTTAGAGAGCGAAGGCCAGCCTACTTGAGTTCTTTTGCGTCAATATAATGTGCTCTACTTGTCTCTGACTTTCGTCGTCTTGACCTAGGAAAAGCTCCTGGAGACAAAATACCTAACATAAACATAACTTCGTTTCTATTTTCCAACACAACCTTGTTAACAAAATGGATGATGTTATACCAGACACAAAATTAAATAACCCATAAGTTGTAAAGAGGAATAATAACCTATAGTCTCATGAAACAAAAATTAAGGCCTAGATTTTTGAAAATCTGCTTATTGCATCAGTTTCTTCTAGTAAGGCTTGTAATGATCAACGAAACAGTATGGTTTTTTTGGTTTAGTAGATTTGATTAAATACTTATTATGTCAGCATTGATGATGTGTTACCCATGTTGTGATAAACCCCTAGAATTTAGCATCCTTCTTGTTGTATTCTTTCATCTTCTCCTTCAACACTTTGTACTCCAGCTTCACATCTCTAATCACTACCAACAAAAACACAAACATGTTAATAAGCTGCACAATCCCACAACAAAGATCATAGGGTAACCAAAAAAACACAATTCTCTACCTATTATCAGGGGAGATAAAGATAAAATCTTGGACATAAAATTAAAATGAAATCATTAAATATATCAGGGGAGATGGGTTACAACTTGATCCAACAGTACTATCGCGAATAGTATTAAGTGAAAACTAACAGTACAAATCTTGATTCGGCATATGTATCGTAGCAGTACTAACAAACGCGAGCAATACAAACGCATATATAACACCAGTACTAACCTTTAATGGCATTACTAAGTCGAGATAAGATGACAATCATCATCAGGTAGATACACGACCAGAAACAAAATTAGTTGGCAAATAATAAAGTAAACGGAGATTAATTGATTGCAATTATGTTAGTAACAAACCTCATGTGATGCATTGGACAATGGAAAGTTGAGACCACATTCAAGACTATGCTTGCCAATGCTTGTATGCATGTAGAGGATGATTTCTGCATATTCTTTGATGATGATGATGATGATTCGTTTGTTTGGAAAAAGTGTATCTTTGATGATGACGATGATTTGTTTATTTAGGGTGGCTGTTGTTTTTTTTATTTGTGTGAGATGGTTTTAGGGTTTAAGAGGTGTGTTCAGCAAGTTTAGTATTAGATAATACTGTGTTTTCAAAAACAAATATAATTTTTTTTAATGCCTTTAATAATTTTGCTGGATATCAATTTTAGTTTGTATTGTGTATCACAACTGATGGCTTGGTTCCATTGGTTGAGGTGCTTGCCTCTGGAGTAACAGACCCGGGTTCAAATCTATGCTCATGAATTTTTGAACAAAAAAATTCCGGAATTCACAATGCATAACACTGCTTACGTGGACTCATTGTGATGATGTGGAATAAAAATATGATGAGGTGGTATTCCATGTCATTGATGATGTCATACACAACCTGTTATATATATATATATATATATATATATATATATATATATATATATATATATATTTGTGTGTGTGTCTTTTTTAGTCTAATTTAAATATTTATTTTGTACTTTTTATCTTCTTAGTAATTTTGTCTTTTCAAACTTGATAATGTTACTCCCTAATGATACACTTAAAAAAAAATTAAGGTATCACAATCATATTTTGAGGGTATAAATAATCTCCCCTTATCTAAATTTCAAGTCATTTGTATCACTATCCTTATCAATATTTTGAGGGTATAAATAATCTACCCTTATCTAAATAATTACGGCCTACATGCCACAATAACTAAAAAAAACATGTGTTTTTGCTTTATCATGCCAAAGAAATGTTACTCAGAAAAAAAAAAAAAAAAAAAAAAAAAAAAAGACATGATAAAACACTAGTAGTCGCTTGATCAGTTGGCCCATTGATTAAAACACGACTTTAATGTTTATGCTGCAAAATCAACATCTTTAGGAACAATATTGTATGTGGTACTATTTTTAGTCATAACCAAGTCTTCTTGTACATGCACAGAGTTTAAAAGTAAACAAAATATTAGTTTGAGATATAATTTTAGCCGTACGTAACTTTTAACTCGTGTAGGCACGTGCTATTAAACGTGTGGGGTAAAAATAGTTATTTTCAAGATATCCTTAATTAAACTTTTTGGAAGAAGAAAATGAATGCTAATCGAAGAAACAATGGGTGAAGGATTTGAGTAGTAAACATTGTATTAGCTTTCTTTTAATTCAGGAGACTAAAATGGAGATGGTAGATGATTCAATAGTGCGATCTATATGGGCTAATTTGTCATTTGATTATGCTTTTAGTCCGTCCGCTCTGGAGGTGTATTGTGTGTTTAGGATTATTCACTGTCTTAGAGATTTATTGTAAATAAGTAAAACAAAAGTATATTAGCACTATTTACATGAGGAATATGTTATTTACTTTTATCCAGTATTGCAAAAAAAGGTCTGAAGGCCGATTAATCGTCGCCTAAGCGCTATAGGGCCACCAACCTTGCCGATATATGTAACTGGGTCAAACAAATTGGTCAACCATGGTCAACGGCGGTCAAACTTGTCGGATACCTACAAATCTTGCCGGAAGTACTCAAAACTCACCGTAAACTTATTTTAATCACTTATAGTAACTGTTTAAATCTATTACAAGTTGTGTTTTTAGAAAAAATCTTGCCGAAAATACATAAAACTCGCCAGAAATACACAAAACTTGATGGAAATACCCAAAATTTGCCAAAAATGCCAATCCGATTAATCACCGATTAATCCCATCTAGACCGATTACAAGCTACAATGTGGTCGACCGCCCGACTACCGATTCGCGATTTTTAAACACTCCTCCTCTCACTCATTTTACTTGTTCACTAGACCTTTTAACACTTCTTCTTCACCAAACTGCAACCACCAGCAACCAACAATGGTTGGCGAAATTTAATTTCAATTCCAAGGACGTTTTTGGACAGCAAAAAACGAGTTTCTATCACACATCATTGTCACAACACCTCCTTATCACATGAAAACTACTTAAACACTAAAATTTTGATGCGCCTTATTTTTATGATATATTGGGCCGTTACCTGCCCCGCCCACCTCTAGGGCTGGCTCTAGTTATCACACAAGTGCATAAGAAAGATACTCTGTTTAGTAAAAGAAATTGCAATTATTATATCATGAATTGCATTAAAAGTGATGGGAGAAAATTATTCGTGATTCTCAAATATCATGTTAATGACAAGGTCATTGAAATAATTAAAAAAAAAAAAAAAAAAAAAGATGGTTAAGTTTACATTCTCAAAATTAACACAAGCAACACATTTATCAACAATACATATTTAACTAATCATCGTCACATTTTTATACATAAACACGAATAATTGTTGAATTTGATTTATGTCAAAACCCTTTACGTGCAAGACCTCCAAAACTAGTATCACCATAAATTGTGTATATAAATAACTATAATCCCGCTGGCAATAATAACGCAAGCAAGACTGAACAGGAAGATATTACTGATGAAACGAAATGATCATGTAAAAGGATAAAATCGAAAGCTAATTAATCTTAAGCTTTATAATTTACCGACAACAAGACATAGGGCATTTTTCTTGTGGAGAACTAGACCAGGAGTTGTCAAAGTATCGATATCATCTCTTGTCGTTCCATTAGGTAATTTCCACACAAACGTATAGAGATGATTTGAAAGTATCAATTCAATTGTTGTAGCTCCGAGTGACATTCCCGGACACACTCTTCGACTGGACCCAAATGGGATGAACTCGAAGTCCGAACCTTTGTAATCAATACTACTACCCATAAACCTTTCTGGCTCATAGTCTTCAGGCTTTTCCCAAAATTTAGGGTCTCGCCCTATAGCCCACGCATTCACATAGACCAAAGTCTTCTTAGGGATCTCGTAGCCATTTAAAACACATTCATCGATTGTTTCTCGAGGAACCAAGAGGCCAGGGCGCAACTGGGTATAATCTAAGTGTTTCTTTTATTACTGCCTTTAGATAATCAAGTTTTTCTAAGTCATCTTCATATACCTTCCCTTTGCTTCCTACTAAAGATCTCACCTCATTTTGTGCCCTTATCAACGCTTTCGGGTTTTTAATGAGCAAAGTCATTGCCCACACTACACTTGATGTTGCGGTCTCTGTTCCTGCCAAAAAGATATCCGGCAATTACAATATATAAAAATTTTAGCCAATAAAATACACCTGGAAATAATGAATTTTCATCAACATCATTAACACCCACCATTAGTATTGCTTTAATGTGATCTAAAGTGATACTGGTTGAACAAGATTCATCTTTCTTGAGCTGAAGTAAGATGTCAACAATATCATCTTGCATTTTGGTTCTATTGGGATTCAAATGCTCATCAATATTTCTTGATAGAATGCATCCATTTCGTTGAAGTTCTTATTTAGCCTAGCCATGGTTCCATTGAGATAATCGAGCCAACCCATCAAAGGAAAATGATCCCTAAAATAAAAATTCACCAACACTGTTGAAGTCCTACGGATCTTGTATCAATCATGGATGAACGTGTATGAGTATGCACAAACAAATGTGCAGTGACTCGTTGTAACAGACAGAGGGTGGGTTTGTTTATTATAAACACACTGATATTTTATTAATTCCACACAATAAGTCTGTACACATTCCTATCTATTTATAGTTTTCTAAATGGTTCCATTGAACCAATATGTCGCTTCATGAAAAGCCATAACTTCTAATCTAACCGCTTTTAACTGCTAAACAGTTACAAACTATCCTAATTAACATCTTCAACCCTTGGCTTTCGTTTTGCTGTGCTTTGAACCTTGTCCAACAAGACTTTTACAATTATGGTCCAACAATTCCCCCCTAATTGTTTAAGTCTTGTTCCTCGAATCTTCATACTTTTCACTCTGTTCTTGTTAATCCTAATTGCAGCCTTGCTCCTTCTTTTTCTGTATTTGATCGCCTTGTTACTTGTCCTTTCTTTCATGTTCACTTGCCTTTTATCGTTCCATGGATGATCCTTTTGATCATCGTCCTTGTTCATCTTTTCAGTGCACTTCTCTATTATTCCAGCGTCTGCCTTCTCCTTGCCTTGTGGGTCTCTCCCACTTCTCTTCTAGGCTTCTCATTCATACCAGGCTCCCTTGCTGTCTCCTTGCACCATCTCTTCTTCTCGCCGTGTCTTATTCCCGCCATATGCGTAAGACACATTTCTGAAACGTATCAAACTTGCAATTATCATGATCTTCTTTCTGTTCTGGTTTCTAACCTTTTCTGGACTTCATTCTTCTTACATTTCTGCCCGAAAATGGGTCGTTTCCATGATCGTTCTTCATCTGTTTTTTCGGGGTTTCTTGTTCTTCATGATAGGCGATCACTTCCTGGACTGCAATGATCGATCCATGTTAACCATCATGCTCTGATACCATGTTAAGGTCCTACGGATCTTGGATCAATCATGGATGAACGTGTATGAGTATGCACAAACAAATGTGCAGTGACTCGTTGTAAATGACAGAGGGTGGGTTTGTTTATTATAAACACACTGATATTTTATTAATTCCACACAATAAGTCTGTACACATTCCTATCTATTTATAGTTTTCTAAATGGTTCCATTGAACCAATATGTCGCTTCATGAAAAGCCATAACTTCTAATCTAACCGCTTTTAACTGCTAAACAGTTACAAACTATCCTAACTAACATCTTAGCCCTTGGCTTTTGTTTTGCTGTGCTTTGAAACTTGTCCAACAAGACTTTTACAATTATGGTCCAACAAACACCGCTTGACACTCCAATAGAAGCTCATGAAACCGACTCATCTCTTGCCCTTGCCTCTTCCCATAAGCCATTCTGCAAATGATCGTACTCGTAAGAGTCATTATTGTTTCATTCAGATTAACCACTACTTCACACGAAGAAGTAGTGACTTGGGATTTTATCCTATTGATCATGAGAAAGACTTCATACTCACGATCAAAACGATAAGATTGTACCCTTCGAGATGAAAACAAATGTAGGGTGCAGATTTTTCTCATTTCTCTCCAATAATCATTATAAGGCGTCAAAACCAAACCCTTGTAGCCATAAGTGATTTTTTCCTGGCCCGTAAAAACAGGCCTGCTACAAAAGATAACGTCGTTTGTTTTCAAGACTTCTTTGGCCATTTGTGCTGAAGAAACAATAAGAGTTTGGACACAACCCAGCCGAAGAGACATCAAAGGGCCATAGCGTTTTGATAGTTGCCATAGATGGTCTGAGAGGTGTGAAGTGTTAAGTTGGTGTAAGTTACCGATTATGGGAAGTCCTCGAGGACCGGGTGGGATTTTTGACTTAGATTTTCTAAATTTGACAAAGAAGACGACAGTGATTAGAGGGATGAGTACTAGTATAATCTCCACAAAAGCAGCCATTGTTACGTATGATTTGGGAAGTTTGGCTTGTACACTGCATGCTTTTGGAGATTATATAGAGAAAAGCATAGCACAGTGGTAAAATGAGCATTACATTAATTCTTAATCGGGACCCTTTTGGAGATTTTTATTTATTCATTTTGAAATATCAAATTAGAAATTCCTACTGATCACTGTTCACAAGTAAATCAAGTTTATATATCTCACTGCGGTGTTTTAGTTATATTCTTTGATATTTATTACTCTTTGTATAATATCAAACAATGTACAATAATCTGGAAACGACTAAGGGTGGTCTAGTGGCAATTGGCTTGTGACTCACTAAAATGTGAGAAGTTTCAAGTTCAACTTTTAGTAGATGCAAATAAACCTGAAGTAGCTACGTGAATCTTCTAAAAAGGCATAGTTTTACCCGGTTTGTGTGACGATGAATTGAAAGAAATAGTTTGCCAAAAAACCAGAAAACCATAGTTTTGAAAGAAAAAAAAAGTGTAATCTCGAGACAAACAACGTAAAATATATACTTCTGTGGTGAAGGCATCCGCATAAAGTACTACTACGTAATACGTTATACGAGAGTAATTTTTCCAAAAATGGTTTGCTGGTTTTGGTTCACAATGCCTTTACATGCATGCATTGATGTCTCGATCTTTGTTAAAACATTTTGTTTATAGTTGAGAGTTCTTATTTTGAACCCGAACAGCTCTTATTAAGTATAACACATTATATTTGAACCTGAAAACTAGAGATTTAACATCAATTTAAAAGTTTGAACATTAAACAAATATAGTAAAACAAGATATATACTCTCACGCGTTGCTACGGGTGTAATAACATTTATATTCTAACTAATAAATAAAGTTTTCTTTTAGGTAATATATATAATAAAACAAACATAAATAAGTAAATACATAGAATAACAAGAATTTTCACCCACGCGTTGCCGCGGAGCGTCAATATACAATCATATTGCACGTAGCATAAATGTTTGTTTTTCCTGGCATGCATGCATGCGCTCCAAAGCTTGTTGTATGTGATGTAAGATTACTTTTTTTTCTAAACAAGTAAGAATTAAACATTACCGAGTGTAAGTGAAAATTTTTAACCACAATCGAGAAACTATATAATTAGGCACTTCTTGAATCATAAAGAACGAAAAAAAAATTAAAGAACCAATTAGGTACATCTAGAAATTATATTGAGGAAAGCAATTAGGTACATTTTAAGCACAAAATGATCAAACCCAAAAAATTGCAAGGAACTAAAAGTTCTGCCATTATGAGAGGAGATAATAGGCTTCTTTATTCCGCTAAATCCGGAGAGATGCCTTGGTAAAATCGCCTGGATAACCCACATCGTCACCTGACATTTGCTGACAAACTATGAAATTTATGTCACGGTAGCATCAATTAGGGGTGTCATTCGGGTTGACCCGGTCGGGTTCGGGTCGGTTCGGGTCGGGTCAAGGCTCAAAAAAACATACCCGAACCCGACCCTGTTTGAACTCGGGTCGGGTCAATTCGGGTTCGGGTCAACTCGGGTCGGGTCAATTCGGGTCGGGTCAGCTCGGGTTTGGGGTCAACCCGAGTTTTTTGCCTTGTAAATTGTTAGTTTTCTCGGGTCAATCGGGTCGGGTTCGGGTCGGGTCGAGGCTAAAAAAACATACCCGAACCCGACCTTGTTTAGAACTCGGGTCAATTCGGGTTAACCCGAAATTCGGGTCAATTCGGGTTGACCCGAATTGACTCGGATCGGGTTCAGGTCGGGTCGGGTCGGGTTCGGGTCGGGTCGGCCCGAATAACACCCCTAGTAGCATCAATTAATACGATCATACCAAATCGACTCTTGGACTAATTAACGGCATGAGTGAAAACAGTTTGATGAAGCGCTCTACCTTGTGGTTGAAGTGTCACATCAGTTAAAATATGGATCTATTGACCACTAACAGCCACCTTCATCTTAATACTCGGATCTAAACTTCATACACCGAAACGTAGTTAACTACAACGCAAATTTATTTAACTAAGATCTTTCTTTTTGACATACCAAATCAACAATTCTTACTCAAATGAATCCATACAGAAGAATAAAATGTTAACGGAAGAATAAAATTACGAACACCTGATGTCACATACCAGTTTAGAAAATAAACCATAGCCATTCCGGGATCTTCTCACCCTTCCGTAGAGACGAAATTATTTTTTACCCACTTCTCACAACCATAATGCGGATGTCGCATTACCATTGCACTACCTACGAGGGAAAAAATAATAATAACACCGCCTAAATAATTTGGGAAAAATATGTTTAAAACCATATACATTTGCAAGAGCTATTACCACAGTGACATGACCTATACAGGTTAGGTTTGTTTCAGTTATGATACATTCCAGTTTTAACATCACAGCCCCTTGTAAATTCGACTCGTGTGACTTTTACCATGGAAAGCATGAACATACCAAGACCGATTTACCTTAAACGAAAGTTGATGGCAGGAGCAACGAAAAAAGGACCATACAGATGTGGCTTTCCATTCCCCATTCCGCAAGTAGCTGCTGCAGGGCTGCCAAACACCCAATCTGCTCCCTAGGCTTCTGAAAGTAGGCTATCAATCTCGATATACTCCATAACGAAAGTTCTTTTTCAAGGATCACGAACAACCGCTGCATCGATTTCTTCCATCCTCCTCACGGCAACATCGTTTTGGATTGCCTAAAGACAAAACACAACAATTTGTTAATAACTGAAACAACAATAGTTAAACTTAGAATTGGGATCTGTATCGGAAGGAACCATGCTTGCATCTTAACCCCTTTTTTTTCCACGACAAAAGGAAGGGTAAAGAAATAATTAACTTATAAACCCAAAATAGCCAGATGATAAATTAGACCTAGAAACGCATTGTGTGGAAACTGATAATGCAAACAACCACCATTAAACATAGAATATGTATCTGTGGTGTCACAATCCTAGTACACGGACAACAATTTTATAAAAAACAAAAATAGTTATTCACATCAGACACTATAAAACACATCACATCAAAACAACCATTGTTTCATTATTATGAAACACAAACAAAGACTGCAACGGTCCAAAGTAAACCTCAACCGACATACTTTTCATTTAACCAAACTTACAACGACACTATAAGAAATAACATCACAAGACCGTCGATCTTATTACTGGAGCTACAAAACAAAGTCCTACACGATCCAACAACCCCCCCCCCCCCCCCCCCCTCTAGAAGGACACATTATGAGCAAAACCAAAAACATAATGTATCACCACTAAAGGAAAAATACTCACCCGAACTGTCATTGTACCAGTTGGCAAAAACCTTAAAACACTGCGTGCACTGAACCCCCACACCGACAGCAACAACATTAACCTGAAAAAATGGATCCAAACATAAGAGCATATAGTTAAATACAACGGCTTATGAATAACAATTTTATATATATATATATAAAAATATAAACAATTGTTCACGTCGGGCACTATAAAATACAGCACCACAAAACAGCCGAGACACAAGGAAAGGTTGAAACGGTCCAATACAAACCTCAAATGACATACTTTTCGCCTAAACAAACTTACAGCGGTACTGTAAGCTATAACATCACAAAACGGCCAACGATCTTATTACTTTCAGCCGCAAGCATAGCCCCAAGCGATTCAATAAAACCCCCTAAACAACACAGTTTCAGTAAAAACAAAAACACAAAGTATCACCGGTAAACGAAAAACACGTACCAACGCTATCTGTGCACCATCTAACGAAAACCCTACGAAGCACCGTGTACTGAAGCCCGTCATCGACAACATCACCGGTAACCTGAAAAATGAATTCAAACATAAGAACACATATGTAGTAAACTCAGGGACTCTAAAACGGTGCAAAAGTTTTGGAACTCTAAAAACATAATTAAAGACGAATTCAAAAACACACCTCTACCCTGTTGAAACGTAATCCTTAAACAACAAACTTTTCGTAGCAAGGTTTAAACGCTTCCATCTACTTTCCTATTCTATAAAAACATAACTAAATAAACCAAGAAAACGCAAGACCGCAACATGCAACAACAACATCCAAAATAGGTACACAAAATCTTATAAAACCACAACATGAAACAACCTTACTTTAAAAATAACCATCAAACACAGACTGTAACACCTGTAACTACACTTTTTAGTTAAAGATAAGCATAATCAGATGCTCACACAAATAAAACGATCACTAGGATTAAAAAACCAAAATCATATAAATACCCACTTAAACCAAACACAAATCAACCACAAATCAGTAAAAAAATATAAAGAATTAGGGTGTGTTTGTTTCATTAAGATGTTTTATGTCTGAATCTGACTACCACATCTTACGGGCTAGAAAGTCTAAATCTGAACGAAATAATGTTGTTTGTTTTTTTATAATTGTCCGAATGATTTTAAGTGCTCGTTTCTGCAATTTATTTAAGTAACTTATGTAAATATGAAACAAGACTTTTTATCATAAATATAATATAGTTAATAAACCATCAAATATATTATAATAACACGAGTCTTCAATCTCTTATCGAATAAGAGGCAGTAAGACAAGTCTCCCACCTCTTACTGAGTAAGATGTCTAACTGGGTCTTACTCAAAAAAAAAAAAAACAAACAAGCAAAACGTCTGACCACCTCTTACTGGTAAGAGTAAGAGGGCTAGTAAGATTTTTTTTTTTTTTTTTTTTAAAACAAACACACCCTTACATACCTTCGATAAAAAAATTCATGTCAGATTCATGTCAACGGCACTTCATCTTTTTTTGCAATCCATGCATCCCACTAAAAATAGTACAAACCTGCAATTAAACATAAAACCATGAATAAAAATACAAACTTTTTATAAAAAAAATTAATTGGAATTAAAATGATCAAGAACCCTAGATATGGGTAACCGGAATTTGGTTTATGTGTGTGTTTTAAGTTTTGTGTTTGTATTAACAGTGAACACACAACAGTGGTTTTGAGAGTGTATACATGCATTGAAGACACGTATGTATGATCTTGATGAGTAACAACAGGTGTTCAAAAGAGAGGGGAAGAAGAAGGTTAGTGGAGATACATCTGGGGGCTAAATTGGCTCGGCTCGGCGTGTGAACAATGCCAGCTCAAACCGCGGCTCCATAGTACACCCAAGCCGTCCCACTCCCTCGAGCCGACCTCCAAGCCGCGGCTTCAAAACAGTATCGGCTTCAAAAGCATTTCAATAATGATCAGTTCTCGAGTTGAAATGGAATAGAAAAGGAAAGGAAATGGATAGTTTTTTGTGTTCTTGAGTTTTTTTTAAGGGAGGAAAGGAAGCGGAAAGAAAATAGACCCAGTTTTTTTTAAGGGAGGAAAGGAAGCGGAAAGAAAATAGGAGGATGTTTTGTTAAGTAAATCTTCCTCCCACTTTTGGGATGAAAGGGAAAGGAAAGGGAACCGTATATTGTGTAAAGACTAATATACCCTTTTTAAAAGATTTGACATTAACAACTAAAGGGCATATATGTAATTTGACCAAGTTATTTTCCTTTTCCTCTCACTCAAGAACATGAATATAATTATTTTCCTTTTCCTTTCCTCTATCTCAAGAACATAACAACTAACACTTACTTTCCTTTTATATTTCTTCTCCCTTTCCTATTCTTTTCCATTTCACTTAACTCAAAATTCGAGAACTGAGCGTAAATGTTATATAGTATAATTTATGTTTAATATAATTGGGACGGAGGGAGTATATGAGTAACAATGATAGTAATGAAAATGTACTTGCAAAAGCAACTGAGTTTGATTTCTGAAATATATGTATTTTTACTTTTTACATTTAAATATTTTCCATAGCACTAATAATCTAAATTGTTAATACAAATAAACCGTTAAAACGTTTATTTGTATCTTACGATCTTTCTATGTTTTGTTAATAACAATCGTAAAATCATTTTAACGAGATAAATAAAATACGTAAGTTTTCGAGCCAATAGTTTTCTAACTCATTTCACTAAACAAATAAACCATCAAACATTTCTAGTTTACATAAAGTTAAAATCATTTTTATAAAACCTTTATAAGTAACACTTGTTACTTACACTTTCATACATAGTTAAAGTTTAACTAAGTTAAGTTAATATGCAAATAAATAGAAGGGGTTATTCATGATCCATAAACCAAAACCCATTACCCATAACCCATGGCCCATGTGCATTACATCATGCCTGACATCAAATTGGGTAAAATCCATGACCCATAACCCATGACCCAAAGTCCATAACCCATGACCCAATATATTCGTTACATCATGCATGACATCATGTTGGGTACCCATGACCCAAAACCCAGAATTGTAACCCAAAATCCGGACTAGAATTACCCAGGTGCCGGATCCCTTGGATTACACTAGCCGGATCCCTCTTCCAAGGGATCCGGCGGATCCGGCGAATCAAAGAACCTTTTGCCTATAAATAGTGAGCCATTTCTTCATTTCTCTTCACCCCTTTTAGATACATATTCTCTCTATACTCTTACCTCTCTAACCTCAGATCTAAGGATGATCCATGTAGTTTTTCTTTAGTGATTCTCTAGGTTCCTCTTAAAGTCGAGATCACGACATTTTGTATAGAAGACTTGCAAGCTCGAAGATATAGGTTGCTAGGCTTCGTCGTCATTACAAGATCACTTAAGTGTTTCTTGTAGTTGGTTCATCTTAAGTATGTCATAGGTGTGTTGTGATAGTTGGTGTTGCTGGGTTTGGTTCCTCAATTATAAAGGAACCCGGTATCTAGCTTTGTACCAGATAAAGTGTAAGCGACGTTAGGTTGGTTCTACCTCAAACTAGAACTCGATATCTTGCTTTGTACCGGATAAAGTGTAAGCGACGTTGTGAAGGTTTCTTCGCCAAGATAAGGAGCTTGTGGGTGTAGTGTTTACGAACTCTCGAGTTGGGTACTCAGGGAGTGGAGTAGGACAATGGAGGTGACCGTTTTACCGAACCACTATACATACCCGTGTCATGGTTTAATCTTTCTTTCTCCATATCTAACTATCAATACCAATATATCAAAAAGAGATTGACATAAGTTAATCTTAATATTTTAAAACGAAGTTTTAATTGGTAAAACTATTCAACCCCCCTTCTAATTTTATACATAAATAACAACATTTATTAAACAAGGAAGTCTTATAATAATTATCAAAATTACGTGAAAAGAGTTAAAATGTAAAGTTTAATAGGTTTGAGGTTTATTTTATTATTTTGCTTAATTTAAGTAGGGAAGTATAATTTGTGATTTAGTAAGTTAAAAGAATGTTTATGCATTATTTAGTAAGTTAAGTTCGGTGTTTATGACTTAAATATTTGAGGTTTACCACCTCTTATATCTTATTATAAAAATGTGCACAAGTGTGCAAGTTTCATCGTTTTTGCACCGAAGACATACTATCGTGACCTTTCCAACCATATAGTACACATGATATTGGAACTTGTAAACAAGTTTGTTTAGTTGCACAAAATATAAGAGAATTCTTCTTTTGGTAATGCTCGTTTAACATATCACATGTAATTTAACAATAATTTAATAATTCGAACTATAAACAATCGTAGTGAAAGGGACATAGATATTTGTGTAACACTCAAAAAGTTTCATTTTTATTTATTTATTAAAAATTGCACATCCAATGCTTTCTAATAATGTACTACACATGAAGCGAAAACACCAGATGGCTTGTGTTTCAATGTCATCTCTAGGTTGTCTTACAAACTTTCCTCGTCTTCGAAAGAACTTTTTGAAAATCTCTTACAGCCATGGCATATTCTTCATCTTCACTTTTCGAGCTTGATTCTTCATCATCACTTGACTCCGTTCTTGCTTTTAAGGCAATGGACTTGATCTTTTCCTTTTTGCCTTTAACAATCTATGAATCATTCACCATCACCATTTCATGAACTTTGAGGTTTTCAATTAGCTCATCAAGTGATAACTTTGAGAGATCTTTAGATTCTTCAAAAGCCGTCACTTTTGCTCTCCATTTTGGATGAAGTGCTCTAAGGAATTTCATGACAAAGTTCTTACTACAAAAGGATTCATCAAGTGCTTTGAGAGAAGTAATAATAGTATTAAAACGAGCAAATGCACTATCAATGATTTCATCTTCAGGAATACTAAATTGTTCATATTGTTGAACAAGAAGATCAATTTTGTTATCCTTGACTTGTGAATTTCCTTGATGAGTGATTATTAAAGATTGTCAAATTTCTTTAGCGCTTTTGTACATAAAGACTCTTTCAAATTCCTTTTTAGTTAGGGCGTTGTAAAGCATCATTTTTGCTTCATTATTTTTTGCAATTAACTTCTTTTGCTCATCACTATGACGAGTAAGTGAATTATCCTCATCCCGACCACTTGTGATATCTTTTATAATAGATTTATGATCACCTTCTATAATTATATACCATAAATCTATATCTTTTGATTTTACATATGTTTCAAAACGGCTTCCAATAAATAAATCCATTTGGTTCAAATAGTGGTGGTCTTTACATAGATTGCCCTTCTTTAAAGTTTTCAAAATCCATGGATCGTTTCAAGTTTTAAAATACAATAAATTTTAAAAATCTTTAGTAATGTAGCTCTGATGCCAATTGTGGAAAACTAGAAGGGGGTTGAATAGTTTTACTGTTTTTAATTCCTTTTTCTTTGTTATCTTTGTGTGTAAAATAACTTAATGTATGCAAACAAAATAACAATAAGTAAAGTGCAAGAAAGATAGAGACGATCAAACCACAACACGAGTGTTTATAGTGATTCGGTCTACAAGGACTCTTTTTCCTTGCCCTACTCCACTCCCCGAGTATCCAACTTGAGAGTTTTCTTCACTAGTCAACAAGGTCCTTTATCCGGCGGAGAAAACCTTTACACGTCGCTTACACAATATTTCCGACACAAAGCTAGATGTCGAGTTCTTTTACAAAGGTACAACCACTCCCGTCACACTATGTATTTTGAGGACTAAAATACTAACCGATCACTATCAGAGGTTTATGATGGTTTCATACAAACAATGATGTATGAATAAATACAATTCACACAATGACAAACAAACAAGTCTTGCAACGTTTTGTTGAAGCTTGTAATGCTTTGATCTTCTTGCTACAAAGAAGCTCACTAAAATGAAATAAGAATGAGTTAGTTACAGATAATGAATGAGAGAATGTATGTTGTTTTATGTATGTGAGTGATGATCAAACAACATGGTGTGGCTTGCTATTTATAGGCACAATCAGACGGAACCAAATCATGGGTTTCGTCCGTGTATGCTTTTGGTTCCGCGGGGACCTGACAGAAAATCTTCAAAATCTTTTATCAAATCTAACCAAAATATACACCATATCTTTCAAGGATTCTAGAGTGACAATCTAAACACAATATTCACCATATCTTCCAAGGATCCTAAAGAGATATGCAATCTTAGATTATCTAGAATAGGATGATCCATGCCATGAGGTAAGAATACAATTTCATTTAGATTAAAATGTTTATGAAAGTAAACTTGTAAAATGTATATACTACCTAGCTAAATGATGTTGGCTAAAAATGTTTGATTACTTATGTTATCATAAGACACATTTTTATTATTTGTAAAACATACTAATTTTACTTTGACACCTAATGTGGCACTTTATTTGTTTATAACATCTAATGTGGCACTTTTCTTAAAATGACTAAAATGCTATATATAAACAAACAATTTTGTGGAAAACTAGAAGGGGGGTTGAATAGTTTTTACCGTTTTAAATTTAATTTGCTTTGAGACTTAACGTGATTTCAAGTTAATGCACACAAACAATCAATATAAGTAATGTAAGTAAAGAAAAGAACAATCAAACCACAACACGCAGATTTATAGTGGTTCGACTACAAGGACTCTCTTCCTTGCCCTACTCCACTCCTCGAGCCTCTAACTCGAGAGTTTTTCTTCACTAAGAAACAAGCTCCCTTCTCGGCGGAAAAAACCTTTACACACATCGCTTACACCTTTTTCCGGTACTAAGCTAAATACTGGGTTCTAGTTCAAGGTAGAACCAACCTGACGTCTCCTATACAATTTCCGACACTAAGCTAGATGTCGAGTTCTTTACAAAGGTTCAACCACTCCCGACACTCTATGTGTTTTGAGGACTAAAACACTAACCGATCACTACTGAATGAATGGTATAACAATGATGTGTGAACTACTAACAAATCACACAGTGACTACACTAACAGGATAGCAACAGTTTGTTGATCCTTGATGCTTGATCTCTTTGCTACAAAAGGAAGATCACTAAGAATGAAATGAATGGGTTAGTAATGTATAAATGAGTGAATATATACTTTATGTTATGTAAGTGATAAAAGTGCTTGAATGATCAGCTTGCTATTTATAGGCAAAACTGACCAGACAACCCGCGGATCCGGCGGACCTAAATTATGGGTTCCACCCTTGTATTGGTTTGGTTCCGCGGGAACATGCCAGCTAAGGACTTCACAAATCTTACCATATCTTGTCTAGTCTTGTCAAGATCTTACAAAGTCAAATCCTATTCTTCAAGATCTTTCCAAAATATATTGTAAAGTCAACTAAGATTTCCTAATGAGGTATTCCATGATGTCATGTATATTTCCATTTTTAAGAAATAAAAATAAACATGTAAATGTATATATGTGTGCAATGTGTAATTCCTAGTGATCATGTGGTATGTAAATGTGTTTTAAAAAGCTTGTTACTAAAATGTAAAAGACTTTAACATATACTTATGCTTTGCTAAAGATAAACCTTATAATTATCATTAACAAAATAAAGCAAAGATCGTAAAATATAAATATTGTTTTTAGGACGATATTTGTATTAACAATCTCCCCCTTTTTGTTAATGACAAAACATAACGTTTATTTTTAAGCAATGGAGTAAGTAAAGTGAAAGTCTTTTAAAAATATAGATTAAGTTAGTTTTATGCAAGTTGTGAAAACTATTCTAAGCATAAAAGCATGTACTGTGATGTATGAACTGAATTCTATCTCCCCCTTTTTGTCGAAACAAAAAAGAAGAAATGCAAAGCGGAATGTGGTGAACGGTTCTTGGTGATAATTCCCTTTAATTTAGAGTACCAAGAATGATTCAATGATTTTGAGAACTTAAAGCTCCCCCTTGGATAATACTCCCCCTAATGGGAATTCCAAGTGCATGATGCATGAATGATCCTACAAAACAAAAGTTAATGTATGATATGCTCCCCCTTGATCAATACTCCCCATTACTAGGGTACCGACGTATATGATTTAAGGATGAGAAAAGCTACAAAACAAGGGTTAGTTGAATATGAATCAATCCAACTAAGTAGCATAATTCAAATGGAAAGGTTCAACCAAGTGGTGTAGTTTAACCCGTTTGACTATAGAAGTCAACTAACTAAAGTTGTGCAAACCAATCACAAAGTTCAAACAAAGGTAATACTATAACCAACCATATTGTGTTAGTAAACCAACCAAGATATAATGCATATGTAGTGATCACCCGCAAGCATAAATGTAACATCCTTTCATTTGAAAATTGTTTATGACAAAAATCACAAAGCAAGGTGTTACAATAATAAAGACAATCCTAGAAATTAAATTAAAAAAAATAATAAGAAAAAAATCCTTTGAAGTCCTATAGGGGAAGACAAAGGAGAGGATTCTAGTATCTATTTTGGAGGGTTGGTTGGGTTTGGTGAAGACATGATGGAGGCAAGCCATATGGATTCTAAATCCTTAGTGTCATGTAAGTGAGAATTCATCATGTTTGAAGAGGCGTAGAGAGGATCAAGTTCCTTATTGCCGTGAATGTTTGGTTGGTTTAGCCACATTGATTCATCAATGGCTTGGAGCGTGGCAAATATATCATTGGGTTGAAGTTTGGGTGAATGATGAGGTGATGATGATTTTCTCACTTGAGATGGTGAGGGTGGTGGTGTTGTAGCCACTGGTGTTATGGTAGGTGATGGTGATCTTGGTTGAGATGGATTAGGTGATGGTGATCTTGGATGAGATGAAGTAGGTGATGGTATGTTAACTACTGGAGTTATGATTAGTGTTGTAGTAGTAGTAGATATAGTAGGGAAGTTTACATTAGGAGTGGGATTTATGAACCAGTATGGTCTGACACTTATTCTTGCAGTCTTTCTATGTGGTCTGGACATTGAAGAGTTGTTGGATTTGTGCATTGTGAGGAAGAAGGTTGTTTAGGAATGCAAAGATATTGCTCTAAGGCTTCTAATTTATAGTCTCTAAGGTTTATGGAGGAATGTTGTTAATACAAATATCGTCCTAAAAACGTTATTTATATTTTACGATCTTTGCTTAATTTTGTTAATGACAAATACAAAGTTTATCTTTAAGCAAAGCATAAATAAGATTAAGTCTTTTACATTTATAGTGATAAGTCTTTTAAAACACATTTAAACACTACAAGTTTACTAGAAATTACATTACATACATTTACATGTTTATTTCTTAAAATAGAAACTTTATTTCTTAAATATTAGGATGACATCATGGCATGCATCATGAACACAATCTTGGAAAGATTTTGTGATATTTTGTTTAGATCTTCAAGCTAAAGAGTTGACATTTGAAGATATGGAAATATATGGCAAGATATGGAAAGATTCTCAAATCTCTTAGCTGGCCTGACATGGCGGATCCAAATCAATACAAAGACGGATCCAATTTTTGGGATCCGCAGGATCCGCCAACTGTTGAACAGTTTGCCTATAAATAGCAAGCTGATCATTTGGGCATAATTATCACTCATATAGCTTAAATACATACTCATTCATTTACATATCACTAACCCATATCATTCTTTCATTTCATTGATCTTTCCTTTTGTGGCAAAGAAGATCACAACATATAAGGATCAACCTTCTGTTGTTATCTTTTTAGTATAGAGTCTGTGTGATTTTGTTTTAGTTCACACATCATTGTTTGTATCATTTATTCAATAGAGTTTGGTTAGTGTTTTAGTCATTAAAACACAAAGAGTGTCGGGAGTGGTTGTACCCTTGTGAAAGAACCAACGGGAGTGGTTGTACCCTTGTAAAAGAACCAACGGGAGTGGTTGTACCCTTGTAAAGAACCCGGTGTTTAGCTTAGTACCGGATAAAGAGTAAGCGACGTGTAAAGGTTTTCTCCGCCTAGAAGGGAGCTTGTTTCTTAGCGATGAAAAACTCTCGAGTTAGAGGCTCGAGGAGTGGAGTATGGCAAGGAAGAGAGTCCTTGTAGCCGAACCACTATAAACATCTGTGTTGTGTGGTTTGATCTTTCTTCTCTTTACTTCTTTACTTATATTACTTGTTTGTATGCTTGATTGTTTACTTTACTTTGGAATCACGTTAAGTATACAAAGCGAATTAGTTTTAAAACGGTAAAAACAATTCAACCCCCCATTCTAGTTTTCCACAATTGATATCAGAGCAGTGTTACTCAATATTTTCAAATTATATTGTATTTTAAAAACTTGAAACGATCAATGGATTTTGAAAACTTTAAAGAAGGGCAATCTATGCAAAGACCACCACTATTTGAACCAAATTGTTTCATATATTGGAAAAATCGCTTTGAGACGTATGTGAAGTCAAAGGACATAGATCTATGGTATATAATTGTAGAGGGTGATTACAAGCCCATAAGTAATGATATTTCAGGTGGTCGGGATGTAGGAACTTCTCTTACTCGTCACAGTGATGAGCAAAAGAAGTTGATTGCCAAAAATAACGAAGCCAAAATGATGCTTTACAATGCTCTACCTAAGAAAGAATATGAAAGAGTTTTTATGTGTAAAACGGCTAAGGATATTTGGCAATCATTAATTATCACTCATCAAGGGAACTCACAAGTCAAAGATAACAAAATTGATCTTCTTGTTCAACAATATGAACAATTTGTTATCTCTGAAGATGAGACCATTGATAGTGTGTTTGCTAGGTTTAATACTATTATTACATCTCTTAAAGCACTTGATGAATCTTTTTCTAGTAAGAATTTTGTCAGGAAATTTCTAAGAGCACTCCATCCGAAGTGGAGAGCAAAGGTGACGGCTATTGAAGAATCTAAGGATCTTTCAAGCATGACACTGGACGAGCTTATTGGAAATCTCAAAGTTCACGAAATGGTGATGGAAAAAGAATTTGAAATAGTTAAAGGCAAGAAGGAGAAGATGAAGTCCATTGCCTTGAAAGCTAGAGTTGAGTCAAGTGATGATGAAGAGTCTTGTTCTAGTAGCGAAGACGAAGAGTATGCCATGGCCGTAAGAGATTCCAAGAAGTTCTTTAGGAGACGAGGAAAGTTCGTAAGACCACCTCGTGAAGAAAATAAATCCTTCCGGAAAGACCATGATGATAGAAAAGGAAAGGTAGATAGGAAGTGTTATAGGTGTGGAGATTCTAGTCACTTAATAGGAGAATGTCCAAAGCCTCCAAAGAAAAAGTCTCAAAGAGCCTTTGTCAGTGGAGCTTGGAGTGATAGTGAAGGAGATGACGACGAGCCTAAGAACGACGAAGTTGCTCTCATGGCTCATGACACAGAAGAGGTACATTCTGACTCGTCATACTCTTCTATAGATGATGAAACTTTAGAAGTAGAATATAACAAACTGTGTGATATCACTTTAAAAATCATAAACAAAAATAAGTTCTTAAAAACCAAAACGACACTTTTAGAAAACGAAGTTTATTGGCTTAAAGAAAAGGAGATACGAATGGAAAAAGGTAAAAATAGTAAAGAAACTTGTGTCTCGTGTCAAGAACTTAAACTAGAATTAGAAACTCTTAAAACCACACAGGAAGATCTCATTAAGCAAAATTCTAAATTTAAAAAGTTTGACAAAAACATAAGTTGTATAGATGAGATAATGAAGATGCAAAAATTACCACATGATAAAACCAGACTAGGTTTTATGAAACTAGGAAGCTTAAGTGAGTTTAAGAAACAAACAGTGAAAGAAAAAGAAACTGTTCCAACTGAGTCAGACACCCACGGATCCGACGGATCCAAAATTTTGGATCCGCCAGTTGTACCCAAGGGATCCGCCGGTACTGTTGATGAACAGAAGGTTCTTAAAATGAATCGTACTGAATTTGTTAAGGTCACTAGAAAACCTAGCACTAGTACAACTGTTAACAAACAAAAACCATCAGTCTCTATAGGAAAAGGCCAAGTTAGAAATGAGTATAGAGTTAAAACGGTTCAACAGACACCTAAAACCAGTTTTCCCAAACACCCCTTTCCAAAGAGTAACTTTAACTCACAACATCATTATCAAAATAATTGAAACCAAAACATGTCTAGAAACTTTCAAGGTCCCAACTTCATGCCATGGAACACTTGTCCACCATTTCCATACATGAACCATGATAATGTTATGTTTAACTCAAACGGACCCATGAGATATTGGGGACCAAACGCTTGAGTTTTTCTTGAACTTAGGTGTGCTAGAAAGTTGAATTAGAACCTGATGAGTGGATTAAAGATAGTGGGTGTTCAAGACACATGACGGGAAACAAAAGCCTTTTCTCAAACTACCAAGTGTACGACGGAGGTAATGTCACATTCGGTAGCAAGCTTAAAAGTAAAATCATCAGAAAAGGTACGATTTCTCATGACTCTCTCACTATTGATGATGTTGCTCATGTAGATAACTTAGGATTTAACTTGCTTAGTATTAGTCAATTATGCCGCAAAAAGTATAACGTCCTTTTCAGTGAAAATGGAAGTAAAATACTTAAGGATGGCATAACCGTAGGAAAAGGTGTTTTGAAGAATAACGTTTACGTTATGAAACTAGACAAAACACCTAAAGACAAACTTTGTCTCACTTCTTTGGATGATAACTCAACTCTATGGCATCGACGTTTAGGTCATGCCAATATGAGGTTAATTCAATCCTTATCATCTAAGGAACTCGTTAGGAACCTGCCCAAGTTGAAATATGACCAACACTTTTGTGATGCTTGCAAAATAGGAAAACAAGTTCATAATAGCCATAAGGCTAAAAACATGGTGTCTACATCTAGGTGTCTAGAATTATTACATATGGATTTGTTTGGTCCATCCGCTATACAAAGTTACGGAGTAAACTTCTATACTTTGGTAATAGTAGATGATTACTCTAGGTATACATGGACTAAGTTTTTGAAAACTAAAAACGAAGCGTTTGATAAATTTGAAATCTTAAGTAAGAAAATTCAAAATCAAATAGGAAGTAACATAGTGTCAATAAGAACCGACCATGGTCGTGAATTTGACAATGAAATCCAATTCGGAGCTTTTTGTGATGCTGATACGCGTGATGTGTCGTTGCGGTTTAGCAGTATTAATGCCTACTCAAGTTTTAAATTTATATTTAGCCGACTTATCAATAACACACACACTTAACGAGCAGTGTACCCGGTCAGTATGAATATAATGGTAAGTAGAGTGTCGATCACTAAGAGTGGAACGTATTATCTAGTTATTCTAATCAGTATTTTAATATCTTAAGTTAGCTGTACAACCTAATCTAACGCAAGGGGGTTCAGCCTGAGAGACTGGCACGGTTTGGTTATGATTAAATAGTAAACTAAACTAATGAGCACGAATCAGCGATTAGCACACACGTACACAGATAGATACTTGAGACAATAAGAAGACCTGTCCTGATAATTAAGTAGCTTGTCACTTGTTTTATTGCTAGTTTTATATGAAGTGTATATAATTAAACCTTTCTTGTTGGCTCTAATCTTATCGGCGAGTAAACCCTTAATGATTACTTATGTCTATCCTATTTATTAAATAGACGCTCAAACAAATAGGCGAGGAAGGGGCATGGCGACCCAAGCAATGCTCAGCTAGATACAGAGGTTATCAATGCACTAATAAAAGTCACCAAAGACATCAACATATAAACTTTAATTAATGGGAAAGCAATTTTAAGGGGTGCTCATGATTTTCCGTAGTCACATGAGATCAGCCCATCAATCCGGATGAATTAAAGTGTACTAATACAATAAAACAAAACTACTTAATGAATTGAATACATGCAGGACCTTCTTACAGCTCTTGTATCTTCGTTCAGGGAGTGTCTTGTGCTGCTAATACGTCTGAATTCGTCTCTGGTTTGGTACTCGTACGTATGGTATCTTGCACTGTCCAACCTCTCAAATTCGTCTGACTTTGGGGTATTTATAGTTTCTGTCTGAGGGTTAGATGCGGCGCATAGGATAAGTAGATGCGGCGCATCGACTTAACTTCGCGTGGGGTCCAAGATTAATATATTCAGGAATATTCGTACACCGCCTTAAGATGCGGCGTAACTCCATTTCTCTATGCGGCGCATGTCCTTTGCTGTCTTGGATTGTAACTTGTGAAATCTTGATAGTGATACGCCGTATGTAAGAAGTATGTTGCGGCGTATCTGGAGCAGAATGATCTTGATCTTGTACATTTCGGTAGACTCTTAACATCTTGCTTGTTTTGCTCCATAATTAGTCCAAAATGGCTAAGTTTCACATAATACTTGTTTTTACCTGAGAATTACAAAAGTAAACATTAACGTATCAATTCTCATATATAATATAATAAAACAAGTCAAATAAATAGGACAAATGATGATAATAAAATGTACTTATTTGAGTTCATCAAATATCCCCCCACTTGAACTTTACTTGTCCCCAAGTAAACCTTAGAATAAATCTTATGAAAATGTATCCTAAAAGATATTAGGATTTATTTTTATATTTAAGCATGTATTCGTTTTGTCATAATTGCACAACCAAACACTTAACGAATTAGAAATAAAATAAAATATTTCGATAAAAGCAAATCTAATCATTTAACTGTCCAGTCGTGACGAATATTCTATCATAAGCTTGGCAAGTATTCACATCTCCCCCACTAAAGCCAAGGAATAACAAGTCTAAAGCGATAAAAAGGGTTTGTTGGTTAAGGGTTGATCATCCTTTTTAATCTCTATCGATCTCATATTCCAGAAAAGGCGACAAAATCACAAATACATGATCGAATCCACGACCACGATACTTGCAATTGATCAAATCCTTAACTCGAATAGGCTAAAGATATGACCAAGTAATCTTTACCAATAATATTATATCAAAAAGGGCGACAAAATTATAAATACATAGCTGAATCCACGACTACGATACTTAAGATTGCTCAAATCCCTAATCTCAATAAATCAAAGGTTTGGATGAAGAATGATATAGGGTATGGATAATATTTGGGATACAAATTGGTGTAAAATGAAAAATAAACAAAACAGATAAATTAAAATCCTAAGTGTGGCAAATTACTTTCCCAACCATCCCATGAATAAGACTCATATCATTGAATAACTCACGCTTTAACACTTGAAACACACGCTTTAGGTAGACACGAATTATACTCAACAAGATCTCAATCAAAGAATAACCTTAGTTGGCGTTCCCATAACGGCCAACTCCCATTCAATCCATAAATATAATATACAACAACTAGTGGTGATATCGACCACTTAATACAAAACTTTACATAAGTTGGTTAAAACAAACTTCCAACTTTTCCTTTTTTTTTTCTTTTCTATTTTTTCGATTTTTTTTTTTTTTTTTTTTTTTTTTTTTTTTTTTTTTTTTTGACATCAACATATATGTGTAAAATTTCACAACTTTACTATCACTATTTTTCCGGATAATTTTTCCATACTCTTCATACTTTTAGAAATAACTGTAATAGTGAAAGTAGTAAACACACGAAAAATAAACTCAAAGTTATACAATATTTACTTTCATACCAATTGCATTGCACAATTTCCCGACCTAACCAAAGATAATGAATTACGCACGCGAACACAGGTAATGTAAGGAAACACACTTTGCCTAAAGCAATTAACCACGGATTTTAATCTACAGGGTAGGCTAAGGTGTAAGGGTGTATCGAAACATTATAACAAAGGTGTAAGAAACGAAAGGAATGGCTCTGAGGGTTTTTCTAGGGGTATCTTACTCTAAAAGTGAGAGTAACAAAGGGTTTATACGAGGGTTAACTAACCAGTGTAGTTAGTTAATATCCCATAACATATAAAGGCTATTTGGGTGTAATCCTAGAAATTTACCAATTTAGACAAGTCATTCCAATTATATAGATAATACTTATTATGGTGGTCTCGAATAGTATACAAGCCAAGTTCTAAAGTTTACAAGTCACCGGCACACTCATAGATTTGTGAATTTTGATAAGTTCACAATTTTTGGAAATAATGTTATGTGTGCAGCTATGTAATTTAGACTTTAAACAAAAACATGCTAAAAATTTTAAATTTTGATATATTAAGCGCATTTTAAGCATATTTTGAAAAAGTTTAGGACAAGTAAGTGTTCTAATTCTCCAATCCCCCCACTTAAGTTAAACAACGTCCTCGTTGTTTGTATCAAAGGTTAAAAATTGGAAAATAAAAGAATTAGAACAGAGAAAACTCCCCTGAGATTTGCTCGGTATGATCCCCCATTATTCGTATAAGAGCAAAAATCAACTTTCTTGTGGATTAGAACGTTTAAGCTTCAAAAATGATGTATCCACAAGAATGCAGGAATCTATAATACCATTAAGACTTTAACACACCTGGTTAAGAAGGTTCAAACTTGCATAATACATTAGTAGTTAGTAAAAATAAAACTTAATAAAAATTAAACTGAAAATCATAAGGTCAGTCGATACGCCGTATCTTATGGAAAAAGATACGCCGTATCGAGCCTGGAATAAATACGAATCAGAATAAAAGATGCGTCGCATCCTTAACCAGGGATGCGTCGCATCCTTAACCAGGGATGCGCCGCATTAAAATACTGACAGAAAGTTTTAAAGTTAAAAATAAAAAAATGCAGAAAATTAAATAAGATATGACCAGTGCAGGTGATGCGTCGCATCTTAGGATGGAGATGCGCCGTATCTTCTGCAGGTCTGACAGACTCGACACAGAACAGAAAAGTAAAAATTTTCTCCGGGTTGTCTCCCGGTCAGCACTTGTCTTTATTCCAGAGTCTTCAAGTTAGACTCACGTTCAGCTCCTTATTTTGTTCTATTGATTCCCACATGTCCGTGCACGATGTAGTTGCGAATTACTTCGTCACGAACATATTCCGGCCCCAATTCAAGTACACCTTTGTATAATCCTTTCATCTTTTGGTACGGATACTCGATCCCTTTCTCAGCGTCATTTTCATCTACAAAAAGAAATGGTGTAAATTTGTAACAAAATTTGTTAGGGGCATGTTTAAACCTTGGGTGAGCACGAGGCATCATGTAAGTGATAACGTTGCTTTCACTTTTAAAGGTGATCTTTCCTTCAAATCTTTTAGCATTAATTTCGACCTCCTTACAAAATGGTTTCCCAACGATCACGTCACCCATCTCAACATCACGATAAGCATCCATGTTTTCCACCACGGTGAAATCTGTAACAATAGTTAAATTCCCAACAAAAATAGGTACATTCATGAACATTCCAACTACGTTTTTCCCTCTATACTCAATTTTGTTTTTTATTATAGAATTATAGAAATCTTTTGACATTACATTAATTGGTAAAATAGGGAAAAAGTTGGCACTAACCTGTTTAAATCCTATCATGCAAGGAAATTGTAAATTATAAGCACAATCTACATGGATCTTTCTACCATAATCACAGAAACTAGGATATCCTTCAAATTCATCATAATTCTTAGTGTTGATCATATTAATTCTAGGTATATCCATAATTTCTCCTTCTTCAATATTTGGTTCAAAATCCTCCATAAATTGATCATTGATTCCTAATGGTAAATTAAGATCATTTAATTCAATGTAGTCTCCACTATAGGTCTCAAGTGATTCATTATTTACCAAGGTCTCTCCCATAAACCTAGCTTCTAGATCGAGGTCCATACGTTCTCTTAATCCTAGCACATAGACGCCTCTAATTATGCTTTTAGCAGGATTTTTGCACTTATAGACTAGTTTATTATTCCCTATCTTTAATGAGATTTTTCTTTTAAACACATCAATCTTAGCATGGGCGGTAGACAAGAAAGGTCTTCCAAGGATTAAAGAAATCTTAACATCCTCGGGCATATCTAATATAACAAAGTCTACGGGGAAAACAAACTTCTCAATCTTAACTAGCACATTTTCAGCAATCCCTTCAGGTCGTTTTTACCGTTTTATCAGCCAATTCAATAAGCAACTTAGTTGGTGCTTATTTTCCTAGTCCTAGGGTAGTGAATGTCTTAAGGGGCATAACACTAACGCTAGCTCTTAAGTCAGCTAATACAGTATTGAAAGATATGTCATTAATTGAACAAGGTAAAGTAAAACTTCCTGGGTCTTTTTCTTTATGAGGCAAGGCACGTAAGTCGGTTGCAGAGCTCTCTTCTTTCATTGTAGCCTTGATCTCCTCTTCAATCTTTGTCTTCTCTTTGAGTAACCTCCTTAAACTGATTGAAGAATTAATGAAAAATTCGGGCTTTGCAGCATCATTACCATTCATCAATCTTCTAGGAAAAGGTATGTTAGGTGTAACTTCTTCAGTAGTGCATATGGCCTTGACATGATCTCTTGGGTTAGTTTCAGTTGAGCTAGGTAAACTTCTGTATCCCCTTTCTTGAAGAACTTTGCTCATTTGTCCGATTTGTTGTTCCAATGCTTTGATCGAAGCTCCTTGATTTCTTGTTATAGTATCCGTTGAGGCTTGGATTTCTTTGATCATAGCAGTGTTCTCTTCATGTCTTTTAGCAGCATCGGCCATAATTTGCTTTAAAGTGTCATCCAAAGTCTGCCTCCTTTCTTGATAAGTGGGATTAAAGTTGTTCTTTTGATAGTATCCCGGAGCAGCTTCCCTAAATCTTCCTGAAGGTCAGAATGGTTGTCCAAATTGTGTGTAGTATGCTTCTTCAAAAGTCTCACTTTCATTCTTATTAGGGCAATCTTTAGTGTAGTGAGGTCCTTCGCATTTTTCACATCCAACTTGGGCAGCATAAACTTTCTCATCACGCTTCTTCATCTCTCTACTAATTTTATCCAATTGAGCTTGAATTGCAGCAAACCCGTCAAAATTAGTGCTGCTCTTAGATCTAGTAGAGGTTCCGTCGTGCCATTTTTGAGAGTGATCAGCAGCTTCTTGGATAGCTTTTCTAGCATCGGCTGCACTCATTTGAGGCACAGCTCCCTTAGCATCCAAGATTTGTCTAGTAGGCACGTCCAATCCTTGATAGAACAATATTATCTCCTGCATTGGACATAGATAATGTTGAGGGCATTTCATCAATAAGTCTTTAAATCATTCCCAAGCTTGATAAAGAGTTTCATCAGGTTCTTGCTTGAAACTGTTGATAGACTCCATCTTTTTAGCAGTTTTAGCAGGTGGACAATATCTTTTCAGGAATTTGCTCTTCAAATCTTCCCATGTTGTGATTGAACTAGCAGGTTCATTCCTTAGCCACTTATGATGCGCGTGTGCGTATGCTCTAATTTATACCCACAGTATGTCGTTGTGGTTTTAGCAGTATTCAAGTTTTAAATTTATATTTAGCCGACTTATCAATAACACACACACTTAACGAGCAGTGTACCCGGTCAGTATGAATATAATGGTAAGTAGAGTGTCGATCACTAAGAGTGGAACGTATTATCTAGTTATTCTAATCAGTATTTTAATATCCTAAGTTAGCTATACAACCTATTCTAACGCAAGGGGGTTCAGCCTGAGAGACTGGCACGATTTGGTTGCAATTAAATAATAAACTAAACTAATAGGCACGAATCAGCGAGTAGCACACACGTACACAGATAAATACTCGAGACAATAATAAGACCTGTCCTGATAGTTAAGTAGCTTGTCACTTGTTTTATTGCTAGTTTTATATGAAGTGTATAGTATAGGTGATGTAAAATATAAATTAACAATTAATATTATAAACGCAGCGGAAAAACATCACCATACAAGGATCCATATAGCCATATGATCAATCTAAATTAAAAACAAATTAAACAAACATGTTTTATACCTTTGTAGCGTGATCGGTAGAATCGTATGGTCACCATCACCAATATACACGAACCAAGTATGAAACCAAGTGATCACTTTGTAGCGTGATCGGTAGAATCGTATGGTCACCATCACCAATATACACGAACCAAGTATGAAACCAAGTGATCAAAAGAGATCACCTCTATGCTTGATCCACACTACACGTCATCGATCACCACCCGATGCTAGTCTAAACCCCCGTAACACGCGATCTAGCCTTGAACTACATTAGAATAAGGTTAGATGAGATCTAAAACCACAAACCCTAATATGGGTGTGTTTTATTTCGTGGTTATTGAGGAGAGGAAGAGGAGAGAAAGTTGGTTCGTCATTAATTTAATAATCCATCTCCTTAATGACAAATCAATTAGGAGATAATCAAGGAAAAGTTACACTTAACCCCTTGATCTTTCTCTCTTGTTCTCTTAACCATGGCCGGCCTTATGGAGCTTCAAATGGGCTTGCCCATTTGTTGGTCCAATCCAATAAACTAAGTACTAGCTTAGTTATTAGTAGCCCGTTATCGATCCCAAGTTACGTAGTCGTTTATATATTGTAAATACGATAAATACAATCTATAAAATGGTGTCTCTGTGTATAAGTGTGTGACCCCATAGGCTCACATATGTCTAGCCATATAATTAGTAATTATGACACGAGCATACTCCAACAGCTCCCACTTGCGACGTCATAATAATCAAGTAATTATACAAGCAATGGTTAGCGTCTAGCAACACGCCAATGCCCCTAGAAATATGTGAGGTTAGTTTCTTAAACGTCTCATTTTAGATGGTTTATATGTCATCTATCCTTTTGTTACAGATACCGTGTTGAACATTAGACATGGATCAAATGTCATTCTAATAGTTCAACTATTATGTTTCTCGATATAGATATTGAACAAGATTACCAAGTGAATTAAGATTCATCTTAATCTCATTTGGGTACGGCCATACAAACATCTGTTCAATTCATCAAGGGGCCCAATAGTATCTAACTCCAAAACAAGTGGAGGAACAAATCCCATTTTGACTACACGTGTCATTCACATGCTTCATATCACTCCTGATAATGGCTTTTATAACTACCTTATTCAGGATAGCGTTTAACCATATCAAGGAATGAAATTCCACACGTGCAAGACCTGCTTGCATCTCAAGTCTGAGGATAAGAGACATAACCTTTTGCGAGATTCACTATTGACGACGATCCATGTAGTGAATACTTGTAGGTTGGGTCAATCCAATGTTCATCCCAATGAACAACATGTGAGTGTGGCAAATAAATCACCAACACGCTCACATTTGTCTTAATTTGATGATACTCCCGTATCGTCAACCGACAATGGATAATTTTAGAATAAATAAATTATTCATGGATTAAACATGCAAATATAGAACACAGTAGTATAAATGAAGACGATCATACCCGGTATATCAATTCATTGTATAATACGACTGCTTACAGTTCCATTATCCAAATACTAAAAACAGATATGCATAAGACTACTCATAGGTCGGGATCCGATGTTCCCACCATGATCGAATCATGTTGTACAAGACAACAAGTAGTCATCTGAGTAAACTTTGAGAATACTTGTTTCAAAACTCATGAAAGTTTTGAATGATGATTGTCCTTTGTATGTGCACATTCAAGTACAAGACGAGTATCACTACAATACATTCCATAGGGTGTTTGAAGACAGCAAAACACCTACTTTAGATAGTCATCTGAATAGTTTCTCAAACTATAAAATATTCTTATTCTTTTAATGTATAATGCATTAATGCTCTCAGTCGAGCACATCTAGTCAGCAATGTCATCATTCATGATGACATCCTACCATGACTAGGGTTGAGTATTATCTCAGTTAAAAAAGCATCAGCGTATGCAAACAAAACAGAGCTCCTCAATTATCCGTAAACGTTTGAACATATCTTTGGTCCTATGTAGGTCCAATATAATGTTCGTTTAACAATTATCCAACGACTTTCACTTAGATATTGGTTGTTATCAACTCATCTTGCATTCATGCAAATGATAAATATATAGTCCAATACTTAATATGACTTACATGATGAATCCTTCAGTCAAACTTAAGATTTCCAATCATGTGTTCAATCTCATCAAGTAAGATTGATCATTGATACTTCCCTCAATAACGTGTCATATTGTGTTTAGACTTAATAACCGCTTATGTTTATTCTAATAAACATATATATAACAAGGTTATATGTTTTATTTTATAAATCCCTCAAGAGAAACTTCATTCCAAGCTAAGGATTAAAGTCTAGCTTAGGTGGAATATTGTTTCTAATATGTCAATGACATATGAGATTTAAGAAAATAAATAAAATGCTCCAACTTGCTCTCAGTGTACTTAGGAGTAATCTTATTAATCAAAATCAAATTAATGATTTTATGATTAACACAAGATCTCTGCTCCTAGATGCATGATCTAATCCACACATGGATTCTTTTATCTTGTATACTTAATAAAGATTACATGGATTCATAAACCCTTTTGATTACTCATCGTCCTCGCAAAGGTAATCAACAAGAAAAGTGTTTTGATATCCTATTGTCATATTTCATATACATGAAATCAGGTATGACAATTAATCGTCTTTATACATTTAATGTTTGTAGCTAGGAAGATTTAATCATAGTCAATTTATTGAGTACGAGTAAACTCCATTTACTACACGTGCATTAAATGTGTGTACAAGTTTGTCCTTTTGAGTCTTCTCATCAAGAAACTCATTCTTAACCTCACAGTCTAACTGATTAGTAAGAGATCAATCAAACTCCACGAGTGATTGTCTTTCAAGGACTGCATCTTAACATTCATAGTTTTGAGCTACTCATCAGATACAATATCTGATAATGCATCTTAGTAGTTAGCAGGTTCACCATGATCCTCTAACTTATGTCCCTCAGCATTGATATAAAAATTATATCATTCAGGTGCAAGAGGTATCCTTGTGGATTTATGAATGAGAGATATCAATCTATGGTTTAACATATCCATGTTCAACCTTAGTATGACATTAGCAAGTGTACTCAAAAGGTTGTGTATTTAGTTCTTGAACAACTTCAAGGTCTAAAGGTACTCCCACTTGCTTTTGTATGTAGAGACTAATCTCTAGATACTAAGCATCTTGAGTAACAATAAATTGATTTCAAGTGGGACATCCAAAATACACCGTTAGTTCTTGACTCTAGTTTGTTAATTACTTACTCTTAAGTAGTTAACAAATTCAGAACTTCAATTAAGACATAATGAGATTCATCCCATGCCATAATACAATGGTGTCTTAAATTCCTTCTGGGTTGGAATCATATTGAGTGTACACATGGCACATCCAATTTCTAACCTTGATAGCTTTGGAGGTAAAACAGTTTAAGTTATCAAAGATCAACCAATATCAATAGTGTTTGATTTTCCATGATGGACATACCCTAAAGTTGTGGTATTCCATGAGGACTTATGTTGTGAGACTATCACACAACTCATTAGATGAACTTATACTTTTGGGCTTACATATCTACCAACCAAGTCAAACCAGATGGTATCAATAGTAATTTTAGCCTATTGCATACTTTACTTCATGTGTATGTTTTGACTAGAAAACATAAACATTTAATATTATACGTCGTAAGTGTACATGTCTTAACAAGAAGACATAACAAATCAACGTCTTACTTTACGTTATAAGTCTTTCAAGAATTAACGGAATTGATGTTTGTGTCTTTACAAGAGACCTAAACATATTCAACTAAAGTAATTACGAGCGCCGACTCTTGGCCTCAATAGTATATTCAAGTTAATTTTGTACTTCATGATTATGAGTTTACAAGAAAACATAATCATATTTACTAAACAATTCAGTGAATATGTTGAAGTAGCTTTTCATGATATCTTGATATTTGTTCTAATTAGGGCAACATACATTTTATGTGTAGAAGTCCTAGTAGAATTTTAGTTTCTTACCTTGCAGTCAAGAAAAACTATTAGTCATATTGTTATATGTTGTACCTTGCACACAATTAAGATTTCTCCCACTTGTGCATGGCACAACATCGTGAGAGCATGCAAACAACACTACGCTCATTTGTTTGTATGAGCAATATGACAATTTATAAGATAACATATGATTTTTAGTCAAAAATTAAAATATAGATATGTAGAACTTTATCGTTTGAATAATGAATCATGCATAACAATTTTATAGATAACATTTCAGGAAGCAACATCAGGAACGCGACAAGTTATCATATAAAACTTATGTAATGGTTCTTATATAAACTATGATGCTTAACACGTGGAAGGTAATGTATTATTTCAAGACAATCTGGAAATAAGATGGGCAACTTGCAAGTAATAAAGCTTACAGCTCCCACTGGATTAGACAACATTACATGTGTTACGTCACCAGTAATATAATCACGTAGCTCCCACTGGATTAGACAACATTACAATGTGTTACGTCACCAGTGGAGAGTGAGTAGCGATTTGATACTTTCCATCTTTCTTTGAATATCTACACATTATTGCTAATGTGAGTCACTTTGACTAGTAAACATGTACTTAGGTATTCAAGAAAGTGCATCAAGTTCTAACATATAGATGATGGGTTAGCCATCATTGCTATTTTAACTTGAAAATAGGTATGCATTTCCTCCATAATTGGTCTACTTTACCACAAGGGTATGTAGGACCTTAGTAGGCATATTGGGTTAAGGCAAACTGCTAGGTAATCATGCTAGTAATTGCCTTTACCACATTGCGGTTTATTGATACTTCTGTCTTCTAATTATTTAAACTCATTTTAGTTTGGTAGCTAGTACGAAATAGGTTGACCAAGCAAGAACATGCAAATATCGCCAAAGGTCTGACCAATGAGCAAAATTCGCCATGGGTTGAAATGGCCCTAAGGTCTGACCAAAGAGGTCAAGTCAAGTGCACGTGTTCTTGGTTGTCCAAATATCTTATATTTCTTCAATGTTTCAAAACCGAAATAAGGGTTATAAAACAACGTTGAAGGAATAAGATGTGTAACCATACTTAACCGTTTTGACTTTTACAAGACATCACGATTTCTAGAGTAGGTTTTCCTTGAGTTTGATTAGAATTAGGAAAATTCAAATATTCCTATTATGGCTTTTCCTCATAAAGAAAAAGGATAGGAACAAGTCTCTTTCTTACAAGGAAAGAGCGACTCAGTTCGTACTTTTAACAAGAAAAGAACAAACTTTTGTTTACGGTTGTGTTGCATTAATTCATTAATTGAATTTACAAAGTTCAATTTTAGTATTTTCGATAATTATCCTTTTATAAATTAACTACCCCATGTTTATAATATAAAACAATTAATTTACGAAAAGGCTAAGATCCACATTGTGCTTCTACTATCACATCAGTTGATCTGCTAGCAATAGTAGATTCAATTGGTAGGCAACGATCACCAATTGTATTACATGTACAACTCTTAGATCCTTATGGGACTCATGGCATCTAGTGTCAAACAACTAGTGTCATGTAGGCATGTTTAGTCCCATCTTTGCCTCGGGTCAAGGTCTAACCGCTTAACTCGATTAAGTCATCCAATTTGAAAAGTGTGATAATATATCTAGGTCTCACGCATAGAGAATAGTCACCTTGGGTTACAATTCAACCTAGGTCCCACGCATAGGCAAAAAGTAATTGCAAGTGTCCTCAAAATTGGACGGCACGACTTAAATTTTGACGGGTAAAATATTTTGATGTGAATCAAAAACGTGTACGAAAGAAGCATGCATTCATTCTTCATAGCACAAGTTAAAAACATTTCTTAACTTAAGTCTAATCATTGTTTTAATTTATGTGTCTCAAGTTGCCCATTTTCAAGACTAATATAAATCCTAAGTGGATTATTAAGTTTGGACAATACAATAAATAAATAAATAAACAACTTAACTAGTTTAAGTGTTATTTTGAAAAACAATGATTTTAAGTTTCAAATCATATTTAAACTTAGTTAAACTAAATCATAAGACTTAGTTCAAAATGGTTTATGTTTCGTTTTAAGTTTTAAGAAAACAATTTTCGTTTTACATGTAGTCACAACATACATGAAACAACCAAACAAACATACAACCACAATATGCAAAGCCTCAACCGATGAAAATCCTATGCTTGGTCTCGTGAGCCATCACGAGAACCAAGAGTCAACTAGGGACATAAACCACAACCACACGGAGGGCTCCCACTTGCCCCAAGACAATCATGGGCAAGTAAAAAGCCCATAATGCACATGAACTTCAGATTCTGTCAGCCAGTTATTCTGTTTTGAAAGGCCCAAATGCCCAGGAAGATCACCTCCTCATGATTCGGCCCAGTTGACAAAGTTGTAGCCCTATGTCTTGTGGACCTGCACCAAAAATTTTAGAAAAAATACCTTACCAATCAGCGGGAAATCACGTTTTCCCAACAGGTGTCCAGCAGCAACTTTCGGTCTACAACTCTTCAATCTTTCGCCATTTGCTTCCAAGCTCTTGTTTACAATACATATAAAGTAAAATACAACTAATCTAATTTGTATCTACTGTAAAATGCCCAAACATTGGCTACACCAAAGATGAATTACATTACAAAAGTGCCGAAACAATGGCAAACCCCAAAACAAGAAAAAAAAACAACCAACAATCACAATCACAACGCACAAGTGGTCTAGGTTTTCATCGGCTTTGCATATGAACACATAATAATACATTCAAATAAAGATTATTACATGGTGTTGGCTAACTCCATGGAAAAACATGCATGTATTTGCCATGGATAACAAAATAAATAACAAGAAATAAATTGTTAGCCAACGAATCGAAGAAATAATTAACAAGAATTAAAACCCCGAATGGTACGCGTGACAAATGGCCAAAGACTCAAACCCCACTGATGTTAGGACCTTCTTAACACCATTTTACCACAGAAAAATAAGCCTCATGGGCTGATTTGAAATCGGGTTAAAAATCTTCCAAAAAAAACGCGTTTTTAGGCCATTTTACGGGTACCGATCAAGTAAACAATTGATGTATGCATAACAAATGACTATAGGATCAAAAAGTCCAGATCTTAAGACCTTCTTAAGGTCGACTTATTCATAATATTTAAGCCCTAGGGGTTGTTTTAAAATAACACCTTTAAATCCATTAAAAAACAACGTTTTTAGCCATTTTTACGCATACAAGATGATCATATGACGACATATGATGGCTCGTGATACCACTATAGGTGATGTAAAATATAAATTAACAATTAATATTATAAACGCAGCGGAAAAACATCACCATACAAGGATCCATATAGCCATATGATCAATCTAAATTAAAAACAAATTAAACAAACATGTTTTATACCTTTGTAGCGTGATCGGTAGAATCGTATGGTCACCATCACCAATATACACGAACCAAGTATGAAACCAAGTGATCACTTTGTAGCGTGATCGGTAGAATCGTATGGTCACCATCACCAATATACACGAACCAAGTATGAAACCAAGTGATCAAAGGAGATCACCTCTATGCTTGATCCACACTACACGTCATCGATCACCACCCGATGCTAGTCTAAATCCCCGTAACACGCGATCTAGCCTTGAACTACATTAGAATAAGGTTAGATGAGATCTAAAACCACAAACCCTAATATGGGTGTGTTTTATTTCGTGGTTATTGAGGAGAGGAAGAGGAGAGAAAGTTGGTTCGTCATTAATTTAATAATCCATCTCCTTAATGACAAATCAATTAGGAGATAATCAAGGAAAAGTTACACTTAACCCCTTGATCTTTCTCTCTTGTTCTCTTAACCATGGCCGGCCTTATGGAGCTTCAAATGGGCTTGCCCATTTGTTGGTCCAATCCAATAAACTAAGTACTAGCTTAGTTATTAGTAGCCCGTTATCGATCCCAAGTTACGTAGTCGTTTATATATTGTAAATACGATAAATACAATCTATAAAATGGTGTCTCTGTGTATAAGTGTGTGACCCCATAGGCTCACATATGTCTAGCCATATAATTAGTAATTATGACATGAGCATACTCCAACATATAGTTCGATGCAACGCACCGAGATTTAGTCCTTTCTCGTTGGTTCTAATCTTATCGGTGAGTAAACCCTTAATGATTACTTATGACTATCCTATTTATCTTTCTTCCTACTTTTCTACAGACGATAGAATGCATAGGCGATCTAATAAATAGGCGAGGGCAGAGGCATGGCGACCCGATCAACGCTCAGCTAGACACAGAGGTTATCAATGCACTAATAAAAGTCACCAAAGACATCAACATATAAACTTTAATTAATGGGAAAGCAGTTTTAAGGGAGTACAACCTTTCCATTGTCACATTACACAAGCCACCAATCCTGATGAATTACAGTTTACTAATACAATAAAACAAAACTACTTAATGAATTGAATACATGCAGGACCTTCTTTCAGCTCTTGTATCTTCGTTCAAGGTGTGTCTTGTGCTACTACTTCAACTGAATTAGTCCTAGGGTTTCTGTCTTTTCGTACTTAGCTAAATGTCGAACCTCTTAAATTCGTCTGGTCTTGGGGTATTTATAGTTTCTGTCTGAGGGTAAGATGCAGCGCATCTAATAAGTAGATGCCGGCGCATTGACTTAACTTCGCGTGGGGTCCAAGATTAATATATTCAGGAATATTCGTACACCGCCAGAAGATGCGGCGTAACTCCATTTATAGATGCGGCGCATGTCTTCTTGTATCTTGGATCGTATCTTGTGAAATCTTGATAGTGATGCGCCGTATGTAATAAGCAAGATGCGGCGTATCTGGAGCAGAATGTCTTGATCTTGTACATTTCAGTAGACTCTTAACTTCTTGCTTGTTTTGCTCCATAATTAGTCCAAAATCGCCAAGTTTCACATAATACTTGTTTTTACCTGAGAATTACAAAAGTAAACATTAACGTATCGATTCTCATACATAATATAATAAAACAAGTCAAATAGATAAGATAAATGACGGTAATAAAATGTACTTATTTGAGTTCATCAAGGTTCATTCCTTAGCCACTTAATAGCAGCTCCTTTAAGCGAAATTGGAAAGATTCTTAGCATAAGTTAATCGTCAGAGACTCCTTCTGTAGTAAACAAATCTGCAATCTCGAGGACTTTTTCAACATGTTCATTAGCATCTTCATGTTCTGTTCCACTGAAAGCATTTTCTCTAAGCTCCTTGAGAAACTGACCCTTCAACTCAAACTTTGACTTTTCATCAAACTTTGGTCTAGCAACTCCTGAACTGTAATCAGCACGGGTTTTGTTCATGTATTCCTCCATAGTAGTGTTTTCCGCCATTGTTTCTGTTTCTTCTTCTTCCTTCTCTTCAGAAAAGTAATCAAGCTCGAATGAACTTGAAATTTCAAAGCTTTTTGTGTTGAAAAGCCTTTTAAGCGAATGTAAGGCTCGTTCAGGATCTTCGAAAGGTTTAATCAAGTTCTTAGTTGAACTCCTGATCATGCACTTCCTGAAACTATCACAAAAGCATCAGTAGGGTATGTTCAAGAAAGTAATATATCAGAAAATTGACAACGAAAACGGAATACGAAAAATAAAAGTTACTGATATCTGCAAACGATGCGCCGTATCCAGAAAGTTGGATACGCCGTATCTTATAATCGTTAAAATTTAATCAGACTTTTATTCAGAAAATAGATACGCCGCTTATGAATTAGAATGCGCCGTATCAGTTTAAATTATCAAAAATCGATTATATTTATTAAAATTAAATGCGTCGTATTAACAAAAGTTAATGCGCCGTATTTTCGTTACGTTTCAAAATACAAGATTTTTGATTTAGTAGATGCGCCGTATCGATGAAGATCGATGCGTCGTATCTGTTTAAAAATTCAAAAACTGTTTTTAATTTAAATCGAAAATACGCCGTATCTGTTAAAACAGATGCGTCGTATGGCTTTAGTGTTTAGAAAAATTTCTTATTAAAAACAGAATACGCCGTATCTTGGGGAAAGATGTGTCGTACTCGAATTTATTAAACGTTTTTTTGTATTTTATAAAAATTAAACGCAATACGCCGTATCTGTAAAAACAGATGCGCCATATCGTTTGTATCAGCACAATACAACGATAGCAGAATGCAGAAAAATAAAATCAAAACGAAAAACAAACAAAAAGAAACAAAAATTAAAGGAAATAAAAAACACACAAAAACAGAAAATATGCAAATAATACAATGAATGCAATTTATCTAATATACAACGGGGTTAGTGGTTAGAATCTAAAAATTAAAAAGAAAAACCTAATTAAAATACTAATCAAATTAACAGATAATAACAATTCACTCCCCGGCAACGGCGCCAAAAACTTGATGCGCGTGATGTGTCGTTGCGGTTTAGCAGTATTAATGCCTACTCAAGTTTTAAATTTATATTTAGCCGACTTATCAATAACACACACACTTAACGAGCAGTGTACCCGGTCAGTATGAATATAATGGTAAGTAGAGTGTCGATCACTAAGAGTGGAACGTATTATCTAGTTATTCTAATCAGTATTTTAATATCTTAAGTTAGCTGTACAACCTAATCTAACGCAAGGGGGTTCAGCCTGAGAGACTGGCACGGTTTGGTTATGATTAAATAGTAAACTAAACTAATGAGCACGAATCAGCGATTAGCACACACGTACACAGATAGATACTTGAGACAATAAGAAGACCTGTCCTGATAATTAAGTAGCTTGTCACTTGTTTTATTGCTAATTTTATATGAAGTGTATATAATTAAACCTTTCTCGTTGGCTCTAATCTTATCGGCGAGTAAACCCTTAATGATTACTTATGTCTATCCTATTTATTAAAGAGACGCTGAAACAAATAGGCGAGGAAGGGGCATGGCGACCCAAGCAATGCTCAGCTAGACACAGAGGTTATCAATGCACTAATAAAAGTCACCAAATACATCAACATATAAACTTTAATTAATGGGAAAGCAATTTTAAGGGTGCTCATGATTTTCCGTAGTCACATGAGATCAGCCCATCAATCCGGATGAATTAAAGTGTACTAATACAATAAAACAAAACTACTTAATGAATTGAATACATGCAGGACCTTCTTACAGCTCTTGTATCTTCGTTCAGGGAGTGTCTTGTGCTGCTAATACGTCTGAATTCGTCTCTGGTTTGGTACTCGTACGTATGGTATCTTGCACTGTCCAACCTCTCAAATTCGTCTGACTTTGGGGTATTTATAGTTTCTGTCTGAGGGTTAGATGCGGCGCATAGGATAAGTAGATGCGGCGCATCGACTTAACTTCGCGTGGGGTCCAAGATTAATATATTCAGGAATATTCGTACACCGCCTTAAGATGCGGCGTAACTCCATTTCTCTATGCGGCGCATGTCCTTTGCTGTCTTGGATTGTAACTTGTGAAATCTTGATAGTGATACGCCGTATGTAAGAAGTATGTTGCGGCGTATCTGGAGCAGAATGATCTTGATCTTGTACATTTCGGTAGACTCTTAACATCTTGCTTGTTTTGCTCCATAATTAGTCCAAAATCGCCAAGTTTCACATAATACTTGTTTTTACCTGAGAATTACAAAAGTAAACATTAACGTATCAATTCTCATATATAATATAATAAAACAAGTCAAATAAATAGGACAAATGATGATAATAAAATGTACTTATTTGAGTTCATCAGATGCCAATGGCGTAACTCATAATTTCTCGGCTCTTCGAACCCCTCAATCTAATGGTGTGGTAGAATGCAAAAATAGGACAATTCAAGAAATGAGTAGAACCATGTTAAATGAAAAAAACATACCTCAAAAAATTTGGTGTCACGCTGTATTAGACCATTCTTGAAAAAGACTCCATATATCCTAAATCGAGTTCTAATTAGACCATTCTTGAAAAAGACTCCATATGAGTTAATACAGAGGCAAAAAGCCTACTTTAGGATATTTTAGAGTGTTTGGAAGCAAGTGCTTCATTTTAAACACAAAAGATTATCTCACCAAGTTCGACCCAAAGTCGTATGAAGGTGTATTTCTAGGATATTCACAAACTAGTAAAGCATATATAGTTTTAAAAAAAGAAACCTCAAGAGTCGAGGAATCATTGAACGTAACATTCGATGAAAGTCCACCTCCCTCTAAGACATCATCTTTGGTAGATGATGACTTAGTTGAAAGTCAAATGGTTGATAATCAGGAAAATATTGAAAGTGAGAAAGAAGATGAATCGGTAAAAAGAGAAATAGTTAATATCAAAGAAACCAAAAGTCATCCATTAGAAAACGTCATAGGAAAAATCAATGAAAGAACATTAAGGTCTAAAGCTCAAAATGAAAGTAATTTCTTTTGTTTTGTTTCAACAATTGAACCTAAAAATGTTAATGAAGCCATAAAAGATGAATCTTGGGTCATTGCGATGCAAGAGGAATTAAATAAATTTGTTAGGAATAACGTTTGGACATTAGTTCCATAACCTAAAAATCAAACCATAATCGGTACAAAATGGGTTTTTAGAAATAAAATGGATGAAAATGGCATAGTGTCTAGAAACAAAGCTAGGCTAGTAGCACAAGGCTACAATCAACAAGAAGGTATAGATTATGATGAGACTTTTGCACCCGTAGCTAGACTTGAGTCAATTAGGATATTACTTGCATATGCATGTGCACATGACTTTAAACTATTTCAAATGGATGTCAAAAGTGCATTTCTAAATGGTTTCATAAATGAGGAAGTGTATGTATCACAACCTCCTGGCTTTGCCGATTTTGAAAAACCTAATCATGTCTACAAACTTAAGAAAGCATTATACGGATTTCAGCAAGCACCAAAAGCTTGGTATGATCGACTTAAGACCTTCCTAGTTAACCATAAGTATATCATGGGCCTAGTAGACAACACTCTCTTCACCAAGAAAAAGGGATAACATATTATCATAGTCCAGATATATGTGGATGACATTATATTCGGTTCAAGTTGTCAAGAGTTATGCGATGAATTTTCAAAAATCATACATGATGAGTTTGAAATGAGTATGATGGGGGAACTAAACTTTTTCTTAGGTCTCCAAATAAAACAATTAAAAGATGGGATATTCTTCAACCAATCTAAGTATATCAAGGATATGCTTAAGAAATTTGGTCTTGAAGATTCTAAACCTATGAAAACACCAATGTCTTCCGAAACCAAACTCACCAAGGATGACGAAAGTGAATCCGTAGATAGCACTAAATATAGAGGGATGATTGGTAGTTTACTCTACCTAACGGCTAGTAGACCGGACATTATGTTTAGTGTTTGTCTATGTGCACGCTTTCAAGAAGATCCCAAAATATCCCATCTTGAAGCCGTTAAACGGATATTTAGGTACATAAAAGGCACTACACATCTAGGATTATGGTATCCCAAAGGGACGGGAATGGAAACCATAGTGTATGCCGACTCAGACCATGCTGGTGATTATGATGATAGGAAAAGTACAAGCGGTATTTGTACTTTTGTAGGACATTGTCTCACCTCATGGTTTGCTAAGAAACAAACAGCCCTCGCCATATCAACAACTGAAGCCGAGCACGTGTCAGCAGGAAAAGCTTGCCAACAAGCACTGTGGATGAAACAAGCTCTCGTCGACTATGGAATTGTACTCAACGACATTCCCATTCTTTGTGACAACAAAGGAGCTATCGATCTTAGCAAAAATCCAGATCAACATGCTAGAACCAAACACATAGAAATACGTCACCACTTCCTATGTGACAATGTTCAGAAGGGAAACATCTCAATTGAGAAAGTTTCCTCAGAGGAAAACATTGCTGATATCCTCACAAAACCTCTCAAGAGAGAACCTTTCAACTATCTTAGACTTGGTTTAGGATTAATGGAACCTAGTGAGTAGATTAAACTTTAACTCGAACCTTAGATTAACCAAACACGGCAATAACCAAACCTGTGTTCTGATCCTGCGGATCCAAACGACAACAAAGGCGGATCCCTTGTCTTGGATCCGCCGGATCCGTCACTTGGTGAACAGGTTTTTATATATTAAATAAACTCCTGTACTATTCATCACACTTTCCAAAACATAAACACCTACTGGAACTCGAACCATAATTCACTAAACTCATAATTTAGGCCATCTTTCTCAACCAAATTGAGCTCTAAACATCACTGTAAGTATCCTTATCATGAATACATTCCTGATCTGCGTCTAGGATTTCTATTTCATGCACAAAACCAAAACTTGGGGTTTATGCATAATTCTTGAAAAATCATGAAGCATATTTAATAAATTGCATAACAAATCATGTTTTTCATAGTTAGGAATTGCATCTTGTAGTACATTATCATTATTCATCAAAAACCCCATGAGAAATTTTCGCTAAAATCTTCTCACGACTAGGAAAAACGGTTTTTGAACATTGTTCATACAAATACAAAAACGATATGTTTTAAACATCACTTGCATAATGTCTCTTGAATGCTAAAGGGAATACATAACTGATATGTATTTTTGGGTACATTCAAATGAAGCTACATTGAAGTAGGAGCGTTTGGGTTATCTCTCGTTTTATCATAAAACTTGCATAAACAAAATTTTCATGCATCAAAAGGAGTAGAGATAACCGTACCTCCACATTGTCCCCATGTAGGCACACACTAGACATTTATACGTATTTTCGATAATTTCAACTAAACTATATATTTTTCTTGTCTAGGATAACTATGCCTCCCGCAACTAATTATGATCACAAAAACACCATCAAATACCTTCCCAAACACCACAAAACCAAAGGTCTCACCAAAGCTCAAGTTAATATTTTTAAAGCACTAGAAAAATGATATGTCCATGAGGGTAGGGTTGTAGACCCCTCATTCTATGAAGGTACCATTCTCCGCGAGCAATTAGCCGCAATTCATTTCGATAGTCTTCTAGACATTGATGAGCCCATCATCCCTAGGTTTATTCTCGAGTTCTATGCTAGTGTAGGACTTAGTTCTAATGATTATGGATACATGAATATCTACTTCAGAGTCAACGGGTTTCAATTCAATATTCCTTTAGATCAATTTGGAGATGTCTTAGGAGTTCCAAATCAAGGAACTTGTTTCTATTCTGACAAGTGGTCGTTAACCATTCTAGAGTCTAACCTTGATCGCACGGCACCATATGCCACACCATTGATTGCAAAAGAAACCATTCATGAGCATCTCTTTTTACCTAGGAATAACCAAACTAGGATGTATCAAGGTCGTCAAGTAGATAGAGACCCATTTGCCATGGAACTTAATGAACTTAAGCCTCAATTTAAGAAGCTTGAGGAAGTTTTAAGGGAAAATGTCATTAGCACATTAGGAAATAGAGATCATATCAATACTAGCCTTTGCTACATGATGTATTGTGTGTCAAACCATCAACCGTTCAACCTTGCATACTATATCGCCAAGCGAAAGGCGGATATTCCGATTCAAGGTACCACTGCAATGCCCTATGGGATGCTTTTGACCCATCTCTACAAAGCTTTCGCACCCATTCCTAGAAATGATTTAGGATTTGTTCCCGACTACAATGAGATTCCATACACCTTTGTTCCTTTAAGTGATTGATGAACTCAAATAAGTATATTTTATTATCACCATTTATCCTATTTATTTGACTTATTTTATTATATTACATATGAGAATTGATACGTTAATGTTTACTTTTGTAATTCTCAGGTAAAAACAAGTATTATGTGAGACTTGGCGATTTTGGACTAATTATGGAGCAAAACAAGCAAGATTTTAAGAGTCTACTGAAATGTACAAGATCAAGATCATTCTGCTCCAGATACGCCGCAACATACTTCTTACATATGGCGTATCACTATCAAGATTTCACAAGTTACAATCCAAGACAGCAAAGGACATGCGCCGCATAGAGAAATGGAGTTACGCCGCATCTTAAGGCGGTGTATGAATATTCCTGAATATATTAATCTTGGACCCCACGCAAAGTTAAGTCGATGCGCCGCATCTACTTATCCTATGCGCCGCATCTAACCCTCAGACAGAAATTATAAATACCCCAAAGTCAGACAAATTTAAAGGGAGAACAGTGCAACATACCGTACGTACGAGTACCAAACCAGAGACGAATTCAGATGTATTAGCAGCACAAGACACACCCTGAACGAAGATACAAGAGCTGTAAGAAGGTCCTGCATGTATTCAATTCATTAAGTAGTTTTGTTTTATTGTATTAGTACACTTTAATTCATCAGGATTGATGGGCTGATGTCATGTGACTACGGAAAATCATGCACACCCCTTAAAATTGCTTTCCCATTAATTAAAGTTTATATGTTGATGTCTTTGGTGACTTTTATTAGTGCATTGATAACCTCTGTGTCTAGCTGAGCATTGCTTGGGTCGCCATGCCCCTTCCTCGCCTATCTATTCTAGCGTATACGAAACGTGGGCATCACAAATGCTCAATATTCTAGGATAGTGGGATAGACATAAGTGATCATTAAGGGTTTACTCGCCGATAAGATTAGAGCCAACGAGAAAGGGTTAATTATATACACTTCATATAAAACTAGCAATAAAACAAGTGACAAGCTACTTAATTATCAGGACAGGTCTTCTTATTGTCTCAAGTATCTATCTGTGTACGTGTGTGCTAATCGCTGATTCATGCTCATTAGTTTAGTTTACTATTTAATCATAACCAAACCGTGCCAGTCTCTCAGGCTGAACCCCCTTGCGTTAGATTAGGTTGTATAGCTAACTTAGGATATTAAAATACTGATTAGAATAACTAGATAATACGTTCCACTCTTAGTGATCGACACTCTACTTACCATTATATTCATACTGACCGGGTACACTGCTCGTTAAGTGTGTGTGTTATTGATAAGTCGGCTAAATATAAATTTAAAACTTGAGTAGGCATTAATACTGCTAAACCGCAACGACACACGCGCGCATCAGGTTTTTGGCGCCGCTGCCGGGGAGTGAATTGTTATTATCTGTTAATTTGATTAGTATTTTAATTAGGTTTTTCTTTTTAATTTTTAGATTCTAACCACTAACCCCGTTGTATATTAGATAAATTTCATTCATTGTATTATTTGCATATTTTCTGTTTTGTGTGTTTTTGTTTTCTTTAATTTTTGTTTCTTTTTGTTTGTTTTTATTTTTGTTTTTCTCTTTTTTATTTTTTCTGCATTCTGCTATCGTTGTATTGTGCTGATACAAATGATACGGCGCATCTGTTTTCACAGATACGGCGTATTGCGTTTAATTTTTATAAAATACAACGCGTTTAATAAATTCGAGTACGACGCATCTTTCCCCAAGATACGGCATATTCTGTTTTTAATAAGAAATTTTTCTAAACCCTAACGCCATACGACGCATCTGTTTTAACAGATACGGCGTATTTTCGATTTAAATTAAAACCAGTTTTCGAATTTTTAAACAGATACGACGCATCGATCTCTATCGATACGGCGCATCTACTGAATCAAAAATCTTGTATTTTGAAACGTAACGAAAATACGGCGCATTAGCTTCTGTTAATACGACGCATTTAATTTTAATAAATATAAACGATTTTTGATAATTTAAACTGATACGGCGCATTCTAATTCATAAGCAGCGTATCTGCTTTCTGAATAAAAGTCTGATCATATTTTAACGGTATAAGATACGGCGTATCCAACTTTTTGGATACGGCGCATCGTTTGCAGATATCAGTAACTTTTATTTTTCGTATTCCGTTTTCGTTGTTAATTTTCTGATATATTACTTTCTTGAACATACCCTACTGATGCTTTTGTGATGGTTTCAGGAAGTGCATGACCAGGAGTTCAACTAAGAACTTGATTAAACCTTTCGAAGATCCTGAACGAGCCTTACATTCGCTTAAAAGGCTTTTCAACACAAAAAGCTTTGAAATTTCAAGTTCGTTCGAGCTTGAGCTTGATTACTTTTCTGAAGAGAAGGAGGAAGAAGAAACAGAAACAATGGCGGAAAACACTACTATGGAGGAATACATGAACAAAACCCATGCTGATTACAGTTCAGGAGTTGCTAGACCAAAGTTTGATGAAAAGTCAAAGTTTGAGTTGAAGGGTCAGTTTCTCAAGGAGCTAAGAGAAAATGCTTTCAGTGAAACAGAACATGAAGATGCTAATGAACATGTTGAAAAAGTCCTCGAGATTGCAGATTTGTTTACTACAGAAGGAGTCTCTGACGATCAACTTATGCTAAGAATCTTTCCAATTTCGCTTAAAGGAGCTGCTAATAAGTGGCTAAGGAATGAACCTGCTAGTTCAATCACAACATGGGAAGATTTGAAGAACAAATTCCTGAAAAGATATTGTCCACCTACTAAAGCTGCTAAAAAGATGGAGGCTATCAACAGTTTCAAGCAAGAGCCTGATAAAACTCTTTATCAAGCTTAGGAACGATTTAAAGACTTATTGATGAAATGCCCTCAACATTATCTAAGTCCAATGCAGGAGATAATATTGTTCTATCAAGGACTGGACGTGCCTATTAGACAAATCTTGGATGCTAAGGGAGCTGTGCCTCAAATGAGTGCAGCCAATGCTAGAAAAGCTATCCAAGAAGCTGCTGATCACTCTCAAAAATGGCACGACGGAACCTCTACTAGATCTAAGAGCAGCACTAATTTTGACGGGTTTGCTGCAATTCAAGCTCAATTGGATAAAATTAGTAGAGAGATGAAGAAGCGTGATGAGAAAGTTTATGCTGCCCAAGTTGGATGTGAAAAATGCGAAGGACCTCACTACACTAAAGATTGCCCTAATAAGAATGAAAGTGAGACTTTTGAAGAAGCATACTACACACAATTTGGACAACCATTCCGACCTTCAGGAAGATTTAGGGAAGCTACTCCGGGATACTATCAAAAGAACAACTTTAATCCCACTTATCAAGAAAGGAGGCAGACTTTGGATGACACTTTAAAGCAAATTATGGCCGATGCTGCTAAAAGACATGAAGAGAACACTGCTATGATCAAAGAAATCCGAGCCTCAACGGATACTATAACAAGAAATCAAGGAGCTTCGATCAAAGCATTGGAACAACAAATTGGACAAATGAGCAAGGTTCTTCAAGAAAGGGGATACGGAAGTTTACCAAGCTCAACTGAAACTAACCCAAGAGATCATGTCAAGGCCATATGCACTACTGAAGAAGTCACACCTAACATACCTTTTCCTAGAAGATTGATGAATGGTAATGATGCTGCAAAGCTCGAATTTTTCTTTAATTCTTCAATCAGTTTAAGGAGGCTACTCAAAGAGAAGACAAAGATTGAAGAGGAGATCAAGGCTACAATGAAAGAAGAGAGCTCTGCAACCGACTTACGTGCCTTGCCTCATAAAGAAAAAGACCCAGGAAGTTTTACTTTACCTTGTTCAATTAATGACATATCTTTCAATAATGCATTAGCTGAATTAGGAGCTAGCGTTAGTGTTATGCCCCTTAAGACATTCACTACCCTAGGACTAGGAAAATTAGCACCAACTAAGTTGCTTATTGAATTGGCTGATAAAACGGTAAAACGACCTGAAGGGGTTGCTGAAAATGTGCTAGTTAAGATTGAGAAGTTTGTTTTCCCCGTAGACTTTGTTATATTAGATATGCCCAAGGATATTAAGATTCCTTTAATCCTTGGAAGACCTTTCTTGTCTACTGCCCATGCTAAGATTAATGTGTTTAAAAGAAAAATCTCATTAAAGGTAGGGAATAATAAACTAGTCTATAAGTGCCAAGATCCTGCTAAAAGCATAATTAGAGGCGTCTATGTGCTAGGATTAAGAGAACGTATGGACCTCGATCTAGAAGCTAGGCTTATGGGAGAAACATTGATTCAAAACAACTCAACTAATCCTAATCATGAGAACCTCGAGGAATTTATTGACCTTAATGTACCTACCGAACTTAGGCGCGATATTGTTAATGATTCTGATGATGAGTGGTATGATTGCGTAGTGATTAACAAACGTAGGAGAATAGTTGAGAATACAAATTTGAATAATGATGTGTTTATTGAACTACCAGCCCACCTTGCATATTTATGCTTATATAATAATAAGAATTTCCCGTCTATCATTTTGTCATCTCTACCCGAAAGGGACAGAACTTTGTTTATACAGATATTAAAAAAGAATGGCGTGGAAATTAAGGACGAGCAAGGAGTGTTCAATATTACTGGACTGGCGATGAGGGAGCGCGATGCTTCCGACTCTTTCAGTGATCAGTATTAAGGAGCTGAACGTGAGTCTAACTTGAAGACTCTGGAATAAAGACAAGTTCTGACCGGGAGACAACCCGGAAGAAAATTTTTACTTTTCTGTTCTATGTCGAGTCTGTCAGACCTGCAGAAGATGCGGCGCATCTCCATCATAAGATGCGACGCATCGCCTGCACTGGTCATATCTTATTTTATTTTCTGCATTTTTATTTTTGACTTTAAAACTTTCTGTCAGTATTTTAATGCGGCGCATCCCTGGTTAAGGATGCGACGCATCTTTTATTCTGATTCGTATTTATTCCATGCTCGATACGGCGTATCTTCTTCCATAAGATACGGCGTATCGACTGACCTGATGATTTTCAGTTTAATTTTTTAAGTTTTATTTTTACTAACTACTAATGTATTATGCAAGTTTGAACCTTCTTAACTCAGGGGGTTAAAGTCTAAATGGTATTATAGATTCCTGCAATTCCTGTGGATACATCATTTTTGAAGCTTAAACGTTCTCATCCACAAGAATGATGATTTTTGCTCTTATACGAATAATGGAGGATCATACCGAGCAAATCTCAGGGGAATTTTTCTGTTCTAATTCTTTTATTTTCCAGTTTTTAACCTTTGACACAAACAACGAGGACGTTGTTTAACTTAAGTGGGGGGATTGGAGAATTAGAACACTTACTTGTCCTAAACTTTTTCAAAATATGCTTAAAATGCGCTTAATATATCAAAATTTAAAATTTTAGCATGTTTTTGTTAAAGTCTAAATTACATAGCTGCACACAAAACCTTATTTTCAAAAATTGTGAACTTATCAAAATTCACAAATCTATGAGTGTGCCGGTGACTTGTAAACTTTAGAACTTGGCTTATATACTATTCGAGACCACCATAATAAGTATTATCTATATAATTGGAATGACTTGTCTAAATTGGTAAATTTCTAGGATTACACCCAAATAGCCTTTTATATGTTATGTGATATTAACTAACTACATTGGTTAGTTAACCCCCGTATAAACCTTTTGTTACTCTCACTTTTAGAGTAAGATACCCCTAGAAAAACCCTCAGAGCCATTCCTTTCATTTCATACACCTTTGTTATAATGTTTCGATACACCCTTACACCTTAGCCTACCCTGTAGATTAAAATCCGTGGTTAATTGCTTTAGGCAAAGTGTGTTTCCTTACATTACCTGTGTTCGCGTGCGTAATTCATTATCTTTGGTTAAGTCGGGAAATTGCACAATGCAATTGGTATGAAAGTAAATATTGTATATCTTTGAGTTTATTTTTCGTGTGTTTACTACTTTCGCTATTACAGTTATTTCTGAAAGTATGAAGAGTATGGAAAAATTATCCGGAAAAATAGTGATAGAAAAGTTGTGAAATTTTACACATATATGTTGATGTCAAAAAAAAAAAAAAAAAAAAAAAAAGGAAAAGTTGGAAAGTTTGTTTTAACCAACTTATGTAAAGTTTTGTATTAAGTGGTCGATATCACCACTATTTGTTGTATATTATATGGATTGAATGGGAGTTGGCCGTTATGGGAACGCCAACTAAGGTTATTCTTTGATTGAGATCTTGTTGAGTATAATTCGTGTCTACCTAAAGCGTGTGTTTCAAGTGTTAAAGCGTGAGTTATTCAATGATATGAGTCTTATTCATGGGATGGTTGGGAAAGTAATTTACCACACTTAGGATTTTAATTTATCTGTTTTGTTTATTTTTCATTTTACACCAATTTGTATCCCAAATATTATCCATACCCTACATCATTCTTTATCCAAACCTTTGATTTATTGAGATTAGGGATTTGAGCAATCTTAAGTATCGTAGTCGTGGATTCGGCTATGTATTTATGATTTTGTCGCCCTTTTTGATATAATATTATTGGTAAAGATTACTTGGTCCTATCTTTAGCCTATTCGAGTTAAGGATTTGAGCAATTGCAAGTATCGTGGTCGTGGATTCGATCATGTATTTTTGATTTTGTCGCCTTTTCTGGAATATGAGATCGATAGAGATTAAAAAGGATGATCAACCCTTAACCAACAAACCCTTTTTACCGCTTTAGACTTGTTATTCCTTGGCTATAGTAGGGGAGATGCGTATACATGCCAAGCTTATGATAGAATATTCGTCACGACTGGACAGTTAAACGATTAGATTTGCTTTTATCGAAATATTTTATTTTATTTCTAATTCGTTAAGTGTTTGGTTGTGCAATTATGACAAAACGAATACATGCTTAAATAAAAAAATAAATCCTAATATCTTTTAGGATACATTTTCATAAGATTTATTCTAAGGTTTACTTGGGGACAAGTAAAGTTCAAGTGGGGGGATATTTGATGAACTCAAATAAGTACATTTTATTATCACCATTTATCCTATTTATTTGACTTGTTTTATTATATTACATATGAGAATTGATACGTTAATGTTTACTTTTGTAATTCTCAGGTAAAAACAAGTATTATGTGAAACTTGGCGATTTTGGACTAATTATGGGGCAAAACAAGCAAGATGTTAAGAGTCTACTGAAATGTACAAGATCAAGATCATTTTGCTCCAGATACGCCGCAACATACTTCTTACATACGGCGTATCACTATCAAGATTTCACAAGTTACAATCCAAGACAGCAAAGGACATGCGCCGCATAGAGAAATGGAGTTACGCCGCATCTTAAGGCGGTGTACGAATATTCCTGAATATATTAATCTTGGACCCCACGCGAAGTTAAGTCGATGCGCCGCATCTACTTATCCTATGCGCCGCATCTAACCCTCAGACAGAAACTATAAATACCCCAAAGTCAGACGAATTTAAAAGGAGAATAGTGCAACATACCATACGTACGAGTACCAAACCAGAGACGAATTCAGACGTATTAGCAGCACAAGACACACCCTGAACGAAGATACAAGAGCTGTAAGAAGGTCCTGCATGTATTCAATTCATTAAGTAGTTTTGTTTTATTGTATTAGTACACTTTAATTCATCAGGATTGATGGGCTGATGTCATGTGACTACGGAAAATCATGCACACCCCTTAAAATTGATTTCCCATTAATTAAAGTTTATATGTTGATGTCTTTGGTGACTTTTATTAGTGCATTGATAACCTCTGTGTCTAGCTGAGCATTGCTTGGGTCGCCATGCCCCTTCCTCGCCTATCTATTCTAGCGTATACGAAACGTGGGCATCACAAATGCTCAATATTCTAGGATAGTGGGATAGACATAAGTGATCATTAAGGGTTTACTCGCCGATAAGATTAGAGCCAACGAGAAAGGGTTAATTATATACACTTCATATAAAACTAGCAATAAAACAAGTGACAAGCTACTTAATTATCAGGACAGGTCTTCTTATTGTCTCAAGTATCTATCTGTGTACGTGTGTGCTAATCGCTGATTCATGCTCATTAGTTTAGTTTACTATTTAATCATAACCAAACCGTGCCAGTCTCTCAGGCTGAACCCCCTTACGTTAGATTAGGTTGTATAGCTAACTTAGGATATTAAAATACTGATTAGAATAACTAGATAATACGTTCCACTCTTAGTGATCGACACTCTACTTACCATTATATTCATACTGACCGGGTACACTGCTCGTTAAGTGTGTGTGTTATTGATAAGTCGGCTAAATATAAATTTAAAACTTGAGTAGACATTAATACTGCTAAACCGCAACGACACACGCCCGCATCAGTGATCATAGGGTAGCGGTTGCAAAAGGCAAACGTCCTCATCCTCCTACATCATCATCATCATCATCATCAATGAGCGAAGATGAGGGTTTGCCCAACTCTAGGATCTCTCCACCAGAATACTTAAGTCAACTTCCACCAATCCCTAATGAATCGGCGGAATTTTGGCAAACCAAAGGAATGGTGAACAATTTGGGGCGTTGGATCATGAAACTTCACAAGGGCTACAAGAAATTGAGCAAGAAGTTAGGTTGAAAGGAGTGTTTGGCATTAGACGTTTTCAAACAATGATGTGTTGAACATGTATGGTTCTTAAGACATTATGTTAGTACTTGACTTATGTATGAACTAACTCTAAATTTCAGGTCGATAACACATGTTGTTATCAATTTTCCGAGATTAAGCCCCCGTTTGGCTTAACTCCCTTTCTGGTAAGATATTATGATCGAATTAATCTATGTGTATATGTGTGTTAGAATCTATATGTTTAGCATATTTGTATTACATATTAGCTATTACATATGTTTTAGGAGATTTTTCGGGTTTTGACCGAGATACGAAAAATATGACATACGTTCTATTTAGAATTAAGACTTTCATACGGCGGATTTGGCGGATCCCATATTTTGGATCCGCCTAGTGTTTCCTTTGGCTCCGCCATTCTTGAACCTGCGGATTCGACGGCTCCCAAATTTTGGATCCGTCTTTGTTGTCGATTGGATCCGCATGTCCCTACAGTAACATTTTTCAAAAATTCCTGACTAATCCCGATAGTTAGATTTTGGATTATAGTTTTTAGGAATTCTTTACTGATCATTTAGACTCTTTAGAATGTTTTAGGAAACTCTTAGAACCTTAAGAAATCAATTTCCCACCAAAATTTGAATTTTCAAATTTTCCATGTGAGTTACCTTTCCAATACAAGAAAGGAACCCATTTCTGGGATCCGTCAAATTCGTGGGAACATCATATCAACAGATTTTCCACTTACTCTTTGCATTAACTGCAAATCTTCTGCAATTCACTCAACTTGAGCTCTATGGTTTGACTTAAATGATGTGACTAGCACAAATTTCTGTTCCAAATCATTAGGAACCAACATTCTCCATTGGATTTACATCAAATCCAAACACAACTTTCAAAAATCTTACTGTCTATAAATTAGGATGATCAGGATGATCAAAACTCACTCACTCACCATCCTCTCTACATATTTCCTGTACTTTCTTAGCTACACTATTAATCTTAACCATGACAAAATCAAGTAACTCATCCACTAGTAGACCCCCAAAAAGAACTGCTCGTATTAGTGTTAAGCCTTGTTGCTTCATAAACTTAGCTAACTCATCAGAGGAGGAATCATCCCCTCTTAACATCTCTTCACCAATCGCAAATGAGAATTTTCTCAATCTTGCTACTCCAACACCATCTCACACCACTATCTCCACACCACCACCAACAATCACACCTGTTGCTACAACTCCACCTCCTGCTCCAACTCAACCTAGCAAATCACCTTCACCACCAAAGTCACCACAACTTCAGCCTCTAGAATTATTTAGGACCCAACCTACATCACCACATCCATATCTTGATGACTTGGAAGACCTTCCACCAAGGTCAACCAATCCTCCACCCATGACCTTTGAAGGTCAAGAACCAATGCTTTTTCATCCGCTTTATCAAGATATCCACGGTCCTTTATATCGTGATGCACCACCATCTCAACCTCAAACACAACCTCTCTCACCCACATCCACACTAATTGCCATTGATGAGGAAATGTGGATAAATGAGCCACAAACCCAAGAAGAGATCAACGAGGAACTCGCCCGCCTCCATGCTCTCTCTAATATGGTGGATTCCCGCCTTGATGAAGCAATGGATCTCCAAACCATCTTGATGAACTCCATCCCAACTCCACCATCATCTCACCAACAACCACCACCACCATCAAGCAACCAATCACCACCACCACAAAACAATGAGCCTACCCTTCCTTCCGGTTTTCCAAGACATGATTGCTCTCATTGCGAGAGGACCGCTCATTTGGCCCAAAGGACCAACATTTTGGTCCATGAGCTCCAAAATGAAATGAGGTTCATCTTGAACCACATTCTCGAGCGTCTCAATGCAATATCTCATCCTCCTCAATAGGAGCTTTTTAATTTCCTCTTATAGGAACTTTTAGGATGTTGTTTTAGAATTTTTCTTTTTAGGATTTATTTTCTTTGTTTAAATGTAACATCATTTTTTTCCAAGTAATGAATGTTATGTTTTTATGCTTGTGGGTGATCAACATTAAGCATATTATCTCATTTTAGATTACTAACATCATAGTATAGTTGTTTCTAACTACACATAATGCTTTGATCAAATGTACATTAGGTACTAAATTTTGATCAGACACTTCATTTTGACTTTTTAAAGTCAAATGGGTTGACCTTTCTTGTTTGGTTGACCATTGCATATGCATTTTGCTTCTTGATTGAAGTTGTTCATTACTAACTTTTCTTTTATAGCATCTCATACTCTTGAAATGTATACGTTGGTACTCTAGCAATGGGGAGTATACATCAAGGGGGAGCATATCATATTCTAACCATTTATTTTGTAGGATCATACATCATATCCTTGGTACTTCATTTAGGGGGAGTATAAATCAAGGGGGAGCTTTAAAGTTCTCAAAATCACATTCCGCTACGCATATCTTCTTTTTATTTCGACAAAAAGGGGGAGAAAGGATTAAGTTCTCATCACTGTGAAACATCACAATACATACTTTTTGCTTAAAATAGATTTTAAAACTTCCATAAACTAACTTAATCTATATTTTTAAAAGACTCATCCTTTATTTAAGCTCTTTACTTAAAGATACACTTTATGTTTTGTCATCAACAAAAAAGGGGGAGATTGTTAATACAAATATCGTCCTAAAAACGTTATTTATATTTTATGATCTTTGCTTAATTTTGTTAATGAAAAATACAAAGTTTATCTTTAAGCAAAGCATAAATAAGATTAAGTCTTTTACATTTATAGTGATAAGTCCTTAAAAACACATTTACACACTGCAAGTTTACTTGAAATTACATTACATACATTTACATGTTTATTTCTTAAAATAGAAACTTTATTTCTTAAATATTAGGATGACATCATGGCATGCATCATGAACACAATCTTGGAAAGATTTTGTGATATTTTGTTTAGATCTTCAAGCTAAAGAGTTGACATTTGAAGATATGGAAAGATTCTCAAATCTCTTAGCTGGCATGACATGGCGGATCCAAATCAATACAAAGACGGATCCAATTTTTGGGATCCGCCGGATCCGCCAACTGTTGAACAGTTTGCCTATAAATAGCAAGCTGATCATTTGGGCATAATTATCACTCATATATCTTAAATACATACTCATTCATTTACATATCACTAACCCATATCATTCTTTCATTTCATTGATCTTTCCTTTTGTAGCAAAGAAGATCACAGCATATAAGGATCAACCTTCTGTTGTTATCCTTTTAGTATAGAGTCTGTGTGATTTTGTTTTAGTTCACACATCATTGTTTGTATCATTTATTCAGTAGCGTTTTGTTGGGTCTAAAATGTTGCTGATTCAAGAAACATAACTCTGCTGGATAGTTATGTGACTCTGCTGATTAGTGTATTAACTCTGCTGTTTTGGATAATAGGCATAGTGTAACTCTGCTGCTAGCTCACGAAGACTCTGCTGCTAGAAGATTTACTCTGCTGCTTATTAGATATGTATAGTATGTTAAGGATAAGTATAGAAAAGATACGTATGAATATTTTTCTTGTATAGGAAGTCTTGTAAACCGACTAGGACTCCTTACGCTATAAAAGGAGGTTCTAGGGTTAGAGTTAGATATCGATTATCTTAGCATACGTATTGTTTTACACTTCAAGGTTTCTTGTAACCCTATTGCTATTCAGAGCAATCGTATTAATATATTGAAGTGTTGTTTGAGAATTCGTTTGTGTTTATTCTTCTTAAGATCAAGTATTAGTTTCCGCATAATATTTGATATACAACCTAAGATCAGTTTCTATACCGATTACCTTAGATTTATCTAAAGTAATTAATAAGATCGTGAAGCTTAACTGGGATCAACACGTTTGGTTAGTGTTTTAGTCCTTAAAACACAAAGAGTGTCGGGAGTGGTTGTACCCTTGTGAAAGAACCAATGGGAGTGGTTGTACCCTTGTAAAAGAACCAACGGGAGTGGTTGTACCCTTGTAAAGAACCCGGTGTTTAGCTTAGTACCGGATAAAGAGTAAGCGACATGTAAAGGTTTTCTCCGCCTAGAAAGGAGCTTGTTTCTTAGTGAAGAAAAAATCTCGAGTTAGAGGCTCGAGGAGTGGAGTAGGGCAAGGAAGAGAGTCCTTGTAGCCGAACCACTATAAATATCTGTGTTGTGTGGTTTGATCTTTCCTCTCTTTACTTCTTTACTTATATTACTTGTTTGTGTGCTTGATTGTTTACTTTACTTTGGAATCACGTTAAGTATACAAAGCGAATTAATTTTAAAACGGTAAAAACTATTCAACCCCCCTTCTAGTTTTCCACAAATGTGTTTGAATGTTAATTCATGGGAAGGTGTTGGTTTCCAATGTTTTGGAACAAGACAATGAGTTTGTCATTTTATCAAAGTCAATCCATAAAGATGGAGTTGACATGAAGATTTGCAGTGGATGCAGAAGGTGAGTGGAATTCTAAGAATGTGATCGATTCATGGATTCCAAGGAACCAATTAGAAGGGTCCTTGGTTGTTACAGAAAGGTAACTTGGAAGAAAATTTGAATTTTTAAATTTTGGTGGGAAAAGAGTTTCCTATGATTCTAAGTGTGCTTAAATCTTCCTAATGTGCCTAATGATCAGTATAATGATCCTAAGAATCAATGATCTAAGGAGCGGGATTAGTCGGGAAATTTGAAAAAGTTATTGTTGGAAGTGCGGATCCAAACGATAACAAGTGCAAAACCCAAAATTTGGTTCCGGAGAATGTATTTTGGCGGTGCCAAAATATTCAACAGACAGAACCCATAACTTGGGTCCGCCATATCTGCCGAATGGATTTTCTTAACAGAGGGCTTACGAAACTACCCGGAACCCGTTGAAATCCTAAAAATTTTCCTAAATCCTATGTAATTAATTAGTTGTGATTGATTAAACACAAAAACACAGGTTCTAACACATGTGAACATAGAAATCAATCCGATGGTATTAAACTTACCATAAAAGAGAGTTAAGCCAAACGGTGGCTTATGCATGAAAAGTCGATAACATCACGTGTTATCGTCCTGCAAAGTTACGTTAGTTCATACAAATGTATCATACTAACATAATATTCTAAGAACACAAGAATTCAACACATCATTGTTTTGAGATTGTTTTATACCAAACATCCCTAACCCTCACTTCTTGTTGAGCTTCTTGTTAAGCTTCATGATCCAACGTCCAATATTCTTCATCATCCCTCTTGTTTGTCGAAACTCCTCTGATTGGTTGTCGATGGAAGGGAGCTGACTCATGTATTCGGGTGGAGGGATCCTAGAATTTGGCAGACCATCATCCTCGCTAACCGATGATGATGATGATGATGATGATGAGGTGGGAGGATGAGCTCATTTTCCTCTTGCTACGGTGGCCCTATGATCACTGAGAGGTACAAAGGTGTGTTTAATTTCGTTGTAGTTGGGTACGAAACCACTAGCGTTTAGAGGAATGGGTGCAAAAGCTCGATAGAGACGGGTAATAAGCATCCTGTAAGGCATGGCAGTGGTGCCTAAAACTGGAATATCGGCCATTCTTTTGGCGATATAGTAAGCTAAGTTGAATTGTTGGCGAGTAGACACACAATATAGCATGTAACAAAGGCTTGCGTTGACATGATCTCTATTCCCTATGGTACTTATGAAGTTAGCCCTAAGAACCTCTTCCAACTTTTTAAATTGAGGCATAAGCTCGTTTAGCTCCATGCCAAACGGATCTCGATCTACCTCTTTACCTCTACTTGTCTTAGTGTGGGTGGTCCTAGGGACAAAAAGATGCTCACGGATGGTTTCTTTTGGAGTCAGGGGTGTGTCATATGGATGTATACGATCAAGGTTGGAATCGAGGATGGACAATGACCATTTGTCTGAATAGAAGCAAGTTCCTTGATTTGGAACTCCTAATACTTCCGCGAAATGGTTCAAATGAATGGTGAATTCATGGTGGTTAGCTTTGAAATGGATGCTCATGAGGCCATAGTCGTTTGAACTAAGAACAACGCTAGCATAGAATTCTAGTATGAATGTAGGAATTATTGGTTCATCTATGTCTAGAAGACAATCAAACTGGATAGCGGCTAGTTGTTCCCGGATGTTGGTGCCTTCTAAGAATGAGGGGTCTACGGTTCTACCCTCGTGAACATAACGTTTTTGTATTTGTATGAACAATGTTCAAAAACCATTTTTCCTAGTCGTGAGAAGATTTTGATAAAAATTTCTCATGGGGTTTTTGATGAATTATGATAATGCCATATGATATGCAATTCCTAATTAAAGAAAATATGATTTGTTATGTAATTTAGTAAATATGCTTCATGATTTTACTAAAATTATGCATAAACCCCAAGTTTTGATTTTGTGCATGAAATTGAAATCCTAGACTCAGATCAGGAATGTAGATGTGATTAGGATACTTACAGAGATGATTAGAGCACAAATTGGTGGAAGGAGATAACCAAAATTGTGAGTTTGGTTGATTTTGAGTCGAGTTCCAGTGGGTGGTATGTTTTTGGGAGTTGTGATATACAGTACATGGTGTTTGTTTAATAAACTAGAAAAACTAGCCTGGAGACTCACGGATTCGGCGAAACCAAAACAAGGGGTCCGTCCTTGTTGTCGTTTGGTTCCACAGGATCAGACTCAATTTTTGGTTTTTGTTGTGTTTGGTTAATCTAAGGTTCAAGCTAAGGTTTTATCTACTCACTAGGTTCCATTAGTCCTAAACCAAGTCTAATGAAGTTAAAGGGTGCTCTCTTAAGAGGTTTAGTGAGAATTTCGGCAATGTTGTCCTCTGAGGAAACTTTCTCGATTGAGATGTTTCCCTTCTGAACATTGTCGCGTAGGAAATGGTGATGTATTTCTATGTGTTTGGTTCTAGCGTGTTGGACTGGATTTTTTCTAAGGTCGATAGCTCCTTTGTTGTCGCAAATAATGGGAATGTCGTTGAGTTCAATTCCATAGTCGACGAGAGCATGTTTTATCCACAGTGCTTGTTGACATGCCTTTCCTGCAGACACGTACTCGGCTTCAGTTGTTGATATTGCTAGGGCCGTTTGTTTCTTGGCAAACCATGAGGTGAGACAATGCCCAACAAAAGTACAAATACCACTTGTACTTTTTCTATCGACATAGTCACTGGCATGGTCTGAGTCGGCATACACTATGGTTTCCATTCCCGTTCCTTTGGGATACCATAATCCTAAATGTGTAGTACCTTTAATATATCTAAATATTCGTTTAACGGCTTCAAGATGGGATGTTTTGGGATCTTCTTGAAAGCGTGCACATAGACAAACACTAAACATAATGTCCGGTCTACTAGCCGTGAGGTAGAGTAAACTACCAATCATTCCTTTATATTTAGTGCTATCTACGGATTCACTTTTGTCATCCTTGGTGAGTTTGGTTTCGGAAGACATTGGTGTTTTCATAGGTTTGGAGTCTTCAAGACCAAATTTCTTAAGCATATCCCTTATATACTTAGATTGGTTGAAGAATATCCCATCTTCTAATTATTTTATTTGGAGACCTAAGAAAAAGTTTAGTTCCCCCATCATACTCATTTCAAACTCATCATGCATGGTTTTCGAAAATTCATCGCATAACTCTTGACAAGTTGAACCGAATATAATGTAATCCACATATATCTGGACTATGATAATATATGATCCCTTTTTCTTGGTGAAAAGAGTGTTGTCTACTAGGCCCATGGTATACTTATGGTCAACTAGTAAAGTCTTAAGTCGATCATACCAAGCTTTTGGTGCTTGCTTAAGTCCGTATAACGCTTTCTTAAGTTTGTAGACATGATTAGGTTTTTCAAAATCGGCAAAGCCGGGAGGTTGTGCAACATACACTTCCTCATTAATAAAACCATTTAGAAAAGCACTTTTAACATCCATTTGGAATAGTTTTAAGTCGTGTGCACATGCATATGCAAGTAGTATTCTAATTGACTCAAGCCTAGCTACGGGTGCAAATGTCTCGTCGTAATCTATACCTTCTTGTTGATTGTAGCCTTGAGCTACTAGCCTAGCTTTGTTTCTAGACACTACTCCATTTTCATCCATTTTGTTCCTAAACACCCATTTAGTTCCAATTATGGTTTCATTTTTAGGTTAAGGGACCAATGTCCAAATATCATTTCTAACAAACTGATTTAATTCTTCTTGCATCGCTACGACCCAAGATTCATCTTTTATGGCCTCATTTATATTTTTAGGCTCAATAGTT